>CM035796.1:28026260-28101260 GCA_020466265.1 Siphamia tubifer
TATCCATAATTTCAGTTGTATTGCTGCTGTGCATTAGCCATGTCGCCATAGTTACTGTGTTATCACAGTGACAACAAGTCATTGACGAGGGTCATTTGAGAACCACTGTTGTGGAAGATGATGGTGTTACCATGGTAATTATGGAGCAACATCCAAATAGTCATATCTGATGACCATGACAGGATGATAAACTGCATTTTACACCAATTATTGAAATGTATTGATAGACTAGAAAAGCACAAGGTAGAACCCCCCCCCCCCCCCCCCCACCCCCGATCACCACCAAAACCAAATAATTTCCAGATTTCCCCATTACCAACCTACCCTGAAAATTTCATCAAAATATGTTTACTCAAAAATAAGTTTTTGAGTTATACTGTACACAAACAAACAAACAAACAAACGAACGCCGGTAAAAACATAACCTCCTTGGTGGAGGTAATTAATCAAATGCCTCATCCAAACCACCATAAAAGACTTCTATTTGTCACTGATGTTAAAGGGATGAGGCTAATACAGAGGATGAAGAACTAGGGTATGTAAACTTATGATCAGGGTTGTTTGAATAGTTTCTGTTGTCAGGATGATTTTTAAAAAAACCATTTGTTTCATAATTAATGGAATCACCAAACCACTAGCCACCAGTGAAAGAAACTTTTTTTGTATTATCATTAATTTTCTCATTTCATTTATTTATTTTTTATTTGTCAGGGACAGTGCAATAAACATAGGAAAGCAATCTGATATGTTGCACACAGATTATATAGTATTAAGCTAATTCACAACCCTCGTCTTCATTCCACTCTGTGAAAAATGACCTTCAAAAAAATCACAAATTCTGCTAAGGTATGTAAACTTATGAGCACAAATGTCCAACTGAACAGCAGGTCTCTATCACAACATGCAAACTTTACACAGAAAGATCCATGGAATGAAATGGAAAAGTACAAGAGCTTCTTGTACTGAAAAGTGTACACCAATGCATCACTGTGCCATCCTAAAATGACAGGAGGACGTTACATACAATATGACAGGAAGGAAATATCTCTTGGTTTATGTCACTTTATTCAGGTTTTATATGAATGATAGAGTTGTTAAATTCCCATTTAGTGTTTGTTTCCCCGAGTGGATCTGCCATTTCCTGTTTGCCAAAACTGAAACAACCATCGGCAACAAATAAATAATACAGATATTAAAATCCAATCCTTATGAGAGTCATTTGAAGGATATGAAAGATGCTTGTTCGTCCCTTCTCATAAGCTTTCAGAGGGGTACTTAAAGGAGAAGTGTATAACGCCATCCTCTTAATAAATACATGAGTGTGATGAAAAATAGAACGACTGTCCTACAGGCACGAAACCTACAATGTTATTTGAAGATTAGAGAAGTGTGAAACCCTTTTGAAGAGGAGATCTTTCTTTTCTGATCTTTTCCAAGTGCAGTTACATCTTAGAGATTATCGTCATATTTCCTTGAATAGTGATGAAAATTGTTGGTCAATATCGAGGATAGTTGGAACAGTTCTTAGTAAAAAGTGTTATAACCTTCCACTTATGGTGATATTTTATACTTGTCACAGTCAAATGAAGTGTGGATCAGATGTCAGTAATGTAGATTTTGGGTCCATGAAGCCTCTGCACCGAAGGAAAGGACAGTTAGATTTGACACAACTTCCTGTTTAATTAAATGAAACAGCAGTTTATATGGTTAATAGGTTCTAATGTGGTTTGTTAGTTATTCTATAGATCTGTATTTTATTTCATTTGTATTTTAGAAATTTATACATTTTGATGAAATACATTTGTGAAATAAATTAGATTTTGATGAAATTTTCAGGATAGTTTTTTGGGGGGGTCTACCTTGGTGGAGGTCTGCGCTCTTAGAGTACTTTTCTGGTAGTATTTGTTTTTATTGTATTTAACTTGCACTTTTTAGTTATTTTTTTTTTTTATCATTATTTTTGTATTCTTAGATGTATCTTGTTCCTTCAAATAAAAAAGGTTGAACCTTGAAACTTCTTTATAATTCATTAAATTTCTTACATATAATTATTACTGTGGCTCTTTTATTGTAAGTATAACAATTTAAGTGTTGCAACCATCCCCTTGTACAGTAGTATTGTAACTTACCCTAGTACTGGGGTAGGTTATAACAATATACCACTTTGTTTTTGACTATAACTTTCTTAAACTGTGATGGTGTATTAAAAGTATAAGTGAATGTATTTTATAGCAGACAAATATGGGCACTACATACATGTGAAAATCTGAACAACTGAGTTACACTTGATCAAACAAAAGGTGTTACAGTACAATTGTCCCCAGTCTCCCCTATATGTGTACTCTGTTCACACTGTTAAATTGATGTTTATAATATTTTTTATGCAACCTTTAATATTCTTTAATATTTTTCACTATCCTTCATACCATATATTTGCAGATATTTAGATTTTACACTCCTTTATATCTTATATTTTCTATTGCACGTCTGTATTTCATCCTGTTATTTAGATGTAAATGCACTGGCACTGGCAGAGACCACCTGCTGTTTCATTGCACAAATAGTGTAATGACAATTAAGTCACTTCGATTCATTTTGATTTGACTTCATTGATCCTACAATGGGGAAATTCCACAGTCAGGGAAGCAACAGAATAAAGTTCAAATAAAGTGTGCATGCATAAATATAGTGCACAAAAAAAATTATAATAAAATAAAAATAAAATAAAAATAAATAAATAAATAAACTGAAGTAAAATAAAATAAAATAAAATAAAATAAAATAAAAAAATAAAATTAAAAATTAAAAATAAAATAAAATAAAATAAAATAAAATAAAATTAAAAAATAAAATTAAAAATTAAAAATAAAATAAAATAAAATAAAATAAAATAAAATAAAATAAAATAAAATAAAATAAAATAAAATAAAATAAAATAAAATAATAAAACCCCAGAAAAACCATTGCAATCAAATGTAAAATAAAAGTTGTGGGTGTGGTTGTAGGTCAGTAGTTTATGTCCCATTGAAATTGAAGGTCACCGTATGCCACTGATGCAAACCCTGATGAAAACAGAATGTCCTTGGTGAATAAAAATATCACCAAAGTGCAGGGAGCTACTTTGACATGAAGTGAAGGATGTCGTTAAAAGATGCTGTGGAGGCATCTGAACTTTACCAGCTGCTTTGAACAGTTGTGAAATTGAAAGTGTGAAAGTACATGTCGAACTGTGTCATCAGTCAGAGGTGTGCGAAGTCTGGTGCCTTCTTTATGCTCACTTTATGCTCAGTGAAGCTATTTGTAGGAGATGCAAAGACGTTTCGAAGGATTTTGTCTCTGCTGTGGTCGTCCTATAAATGGAAAAGACATTAGCATCGTGTTTAACCGAGAACAACACAGACCAAAAATAAGACCTTTACTTGGCAGCAGAAAACCGCAGTGACATGACTGCGATAGATCCTCCCATAAAAAAAAAAATAAAATAAAATAAAATATGACAAGCATCAGTGTGTGTGTTTCTCCTCACAGCACTGCATTAACTCACTCTAAGAACCTTGTAGAATATGGTTTTCAGATTGCATTAAACGGTATGTGTCTTTAGTTTGGATTTGGAAGAGAAGGGATTATTGATTTGCTTTGGATTCTTAATCTGTTTGCTCACACCCTCAGTGACTGTGTTGCACCTTTATTTCTGTGTAGCCCAGAGCTACAGTACTATCGCCTTGTTTGGGAGTCTCTTAATGTTCACATTTAAAGCTAATTTTATATCCATTCGTTTTACTCAAGGATGTTTCCTTGGGATCCAACAAAAAAACATGAATAAATAAGTGGTTTGTTTAACTGCATAGAATTAAAGCAACAAAACATAACAAAAGATTAGTTGCGTGCATTTCTTTTTCTCTTTCACTGTGGTCGTAATATAAATATATATTTATAATTTTGTTGGGTCATATTTAAAGACTCATTTACTGTTGTTCAAGTCAGATCCATAAGTATTTGGTATTCACTATGTGTTGGGAAAATTACAATAACACCAAAGATATGAGTATTAATTTAATGTAATGTAATGTTTCACATACAGAGATGGAATGCACAGGGGATGGAGGATCAGAAAAATGTTATTTGTATATTTGTTTCTGTTCATGATCACTTTAAATCCAGTTATTATTATTATTATTATTATTATTATTATTATTATTATTATTATTATTATTATTATTATTATTATTATTATTATTATTATTATTATTATTATGCCAATAAAGAATCTCAACTAACTAAATTACATTTAACACATGCTCATTTGTTATGAAGCCTATGGCAGTGTCATCTATAAATAACAGCAATAAAAATAATGCCATTTGTAAAGTGAGACGCCGACTGACACACTCACCTTCAGATGTCAGATCAAAAACATGTCTATCTGTAACAGTAAGTTTTGAAGTGTTAATTTCCAATATTTATTTCATATTTCCATTGTAATGAATCTATGTTTACATCCTTTGACATTGAGACACTGTAGCAAACAACTGTTTTTAAGTAACAAATGTAATTTAATCCCTTAACACCTACTGTTGCAAATATGCAACATACAAACACAACCTATCTATTGTATGTGCTATAGTCAAATTAATTATCTTCATTGAATTTAACATTTCCTTTTTTTTTTAGGGCTGTCAAGTGATTAAAAATAATAATAATAAAAAATTAAGCAGATTAACCACAGGGTTACTTTGGTTTAATTGTAATTATGATTAAAACACTTTATGTTCTGTCTCAGGTTTTCTTTTTTTATTCAAATTTCCCCACAAAGAAACACAACAAATGTGGAGAAAAAAATATATAAAAGATGCTAAAATCCACTAAAATTCACGAATAAATAAGAAATACAAAAAAGCGATGACAAATCCAAAACATATTCAAAACTCTTCTAAAATACAGACCCCCCCCCCAAAAAAAAAAATTGATAAAATGTCCAAAGTATGACTATATATGCAATTAACATGTTTATTCAACAACTTCAACAGTTTCAACAAAACAAGTGTAAGAAACTGTTCTATTTAACTGTATTAAAATTTGTAATCAGATTAATCATGATGATAGATTAATCTGTTAATATTGACAGCTGTACTTTTTGATATTCTTATATTTAAATTCAGGCATTAAAAGTTTCAAATTGGGGTGTAAGATATTTTCCTGGAGTTTTTTTTTTTTATATATAAAAATGCTCCTCACACTGTTAAGAAGCATATTGCACATACCATTATTCTGGAGGCGTGGCTTCAGAAGTGATGCCTGAAGAAAGGGGTTTGGACTTTTGAATTATGTATTTTCAAAATGTTGCTGTTGCTATGATTTCATACCCTGCCTTTAACCTTTGAACTTGGATACTTGGACTTTTATATTTAGCACATGACAGCACACAACACTTTCAACAGGCATATTTGCACAGTAAAATAACACTGCTCTACAGTATCTGCTTCAGACATTAAATGTGCTAAATATTACTTTAACAAGATGAATCAGAAAATAAATGACAAAAGTGTTGGTTAGTTCATGCTTTTAATATATATGATGGTGTGTTATTCCACATATATGGTGGTTTATGTACATGTATACAATGGATTAGTAAATATTCCACTAGAAAGAACCTGTAAAGTGAATGGATCATAATGTGCAGACAGTGTTTGGAAGTAGATCTGGTAGATCTGAGACCAATATTCCTTTGGACTAAAACCTATTCTCTCTTTAATTTTTTAATGCAAGACTTATCTTGGAAACTAGAGTCATTTAAGACTTGAGTTGTCTTTATCAGTAACACATGTAGTAACATTTCATTAGTTTTACTTGTAGACCAGTGTAATTGCACAAAATTGATTTTAAAATTAGTTTATTGATTATTTTTTTGTCTTTTTTTATGTTGATTCAGTCATGGTAATCAATAACTGCTTGGCCATGGAGAAAGGGAGACATAAATTAAACTCAACCTGTGTGTGCTATGTACGTAAATGTGTAATATTTGGATTCAAGTTTGTTTTAGTGTTTGTGTGCTAGTGGATTGTAAGGTGTTTAATCAGTGAATATTGTTTTAAATCTGTCATTCTGCTGAAAACCACTTTTCCAAGCTAGTTGCTTTTGGAATCTGATGGGTCACCCCGACTTACCAACACATGTTGCCTTTGACAGTGGTTTGTCACCTCCACTGGCTGCATACTGCATTCACAGAAAACAACAAGAGGAACCAGGGACCCAGAAAAAGCCGGTCCATCTGACATCAGATGGACTTTAGCGTCACCCACGTGGGGTTAAACCTGTCCCCCATTGCAGCGAATCTGAAATAGCATTAGCATTAGCATCTACAAGAGAAGACGGAGCCACAGTAGCTGCTGCATAAACTCTCTCTGTGGAAATAAAGCCTAGTTTTTTTTCCCTGCACGTTTTCAGAACAAGCTACAGCACAAAACCTAGCTGGATGCTACTCGGGTAAAGGTAAACACACACAGAGAGGACAGACATCCCAGTCCACACGCTGAATCTTTGTAACCATAGATGTTGTTGATTTTTTTGTTTTGAATGGGTGAGATCCAGATGGAATTCTATACAGTTTAACTCTGTCTTTGTAACGACAACACAACAACTAGACATTTGTAGTTCTGCTTTAGGTCTGTCATCTATATAAACAACAGTGTTTCCATGTAGTTTTTTTAGTCCAGTCTGCACACCAAACTTCCTCTTATGTTTGAATGACGTTGACTTTGAAGGAGTCTATAAAGGGCCCACTACAGGTCATCGCCCCGCCCCCCCCCCCCCCCCCTTTACAGTGAATCAAACGTTCCGCCCCTGGCCTACAGAGTAAAATTTAAACTTATTTTTTAGAAAATAGATGTTTGAAAACCTTATTTCAAAAGCCTGAGCAAGATCATTTTCACTTCATTTTTCTGCTTGAATTAAACAACAAAAAATATTAAAAAATCTTGAATTAAGGAAAAAAAAAAGCCAATAGAACAAATAAAAGCAATCTTAGCCATCCAGTATTTGCATCTTCTCATATACATTTCATTTAGTTGATCCTGAATGATCTTGTCTATAGCATAAATGAAAAACATATATTTTAAAGTGAACTTCCACATAGATTAATTTTGTTCACACGTTGTGGCTGCCATCACATTTCTATTTTGGAGTCAAGTGAGAGTTTCAGTAATTATACATCCCATCATATCTTATCAGAGTTGTGTGGTGACCTGGATATAATGGTGTTTGTGGTTTTTGGCTCACTCCCTGTGGTGGTGGTGGTCTGAGGGGGAGGATGCATGACCAGGCTGCCTGCCAGCTGGACCTACAGCTCTCCTGGGTTTCAGGGAAAGATTGGTTGAGGAAAAGCGAGTTTGTGTGAGAGAGATAAAAGGGCCAGAGTCCAGCAGACGACCCTAATTGATCCCTTTCAGTCTGTCCCAGTAGTGTGGATGATTGGCCCAGAGGATACAAACCAGTGGATGTGATGTCTAGATTGATGTAAATGACCAAATGTTGAGTGTTTTGTAACTGAAATGATACAATAAATAGGCAGAAAGGTGGTAAAGCTGAAGTGGAATTCCCCAAACACTGCACAGAGCATCCCAGGGCCGTATAAAAGTATATCCAAGTTAATACATGTAAACATGATCATGAGTTGTGAGGCTGAAGAAGCTTTTGATAAAAAAACAACATTTATGCAGGTTTTCCAACTATTGTACAGTGATTGAAGAAGCACTGAAGATGATAGAGTCTGGAATGAAGCGGTAAAAAAATTACAGTTTGGACCTGTGTTGGTGGAGGAAGACGTCTATCCGTCCATCCATCCATCCATCTACCTGTCCATCCATCCATCTGTCCATCCATCCATCCATCATCCATCATCCATCCATCCGTCCATCTACCCGTCCGTCCATCCATCCATCCATCCATCCATCCATCCATCCATCCATCCATCCATCCATCCATCCATCCATCCATCCATCCATCCATCCATCCATCCATCCATCCATCCATCCATCCATCCATCCATCCATCCATCCATCCATCCATCCATCCGTCCATCTGTCCATCCATCCATCCATCATCCATCCATCCATCCATCCATCCATCTACCCATACATCCATTCATTCATCCATCCATTAATCCATCCATCAATCCATCCATCTACCCATCCATCCATCCATCCGTCCATCTACCCATCCGTCCGTCCATCCATCCATCCATCCATCCATCCATCCATCCATCCATCCATCCATCCATCCATCCATCCATCCGTCCGTCCGTCCATCCATCATCCATCCATCCATCCATCCATCCATCCATCCATCTGTCCATCCATCCATCATCCATCCATCCATCCATCCATCCATCTACCCATACATCCATTCATTAATCCATCCATTAATCCATCCATCAATCCATCCATCTACCCATCCATCCATCCATCCATCCGTCCATCTACCCATCCGTCCGTCCGTCCATCCATCCATCCATCCATCCATCCATCCATCCATCCATCCATCCATCCATCCATCCATCCATCCGTCCGTCCATCCATCCATCCGTCCGTCCATCTACCTGTCCGTCCATCCATCCATCCGTCCGTCCATCCATCCATCCATCCATCCATCCCTCCATCCGTCCGTCCGTCCGTCCGTCCGTCCGTCCGTCCGTCCGTCCGTCCGTCCGTCCGTCCGTCCGTCCATCCATCCATCCATCCATCCATCCTTGACATAATAATAAATAGGTTGTTAATAAGTGAAAATCACATCCAGATGCTCTTTAGTTCTTTTCCAGAGGGTAATGTTCAGATATTGAGATTCAGTCAGAGTGGTTGTTTTGATGAATGACAAACCAAAAATGATTCATTCTCATAATCTTACACTTTGCATCTGGCAACTCTTAAACTATTCCCTCCGTGTTTTGGTCATTAATCTGTGAAACCATTAGTTTTATTTTATAAAGCCGTTATGTCAGTGCTCAGTTTTGTTTCTCCGCCACCACAGAATAGTCGACAGGCTGACATCTCCACAACTAACCTGCAGATGTTATTTCTGTTTTCACAAGCTGTTGTGCCTCTGAGTTGACAGAAACAATCCTTTGAGACCATTTGAGTTGTTTTTCTACCATTTGTAGCTTTTGAAAATTAAGTGTCAGAACCGCCAACAGTATTTTTGGGGGTGAAAACACATTGCCAATTGTAGTTCAGGCAATATCAGTCCTCCATCTCAGAGCTGCGTCATCATCTGGTTTCTCTGAATCAGGTTCCACTCACATCCCACAACCTTCTGCTAAACCCTTATTGAACAGTCCTGAAACAATTCCAACAGTCATTCACATATTTTTTAGTCCTTGCTTAGGATTTTGGGATTAGTGTTTGACTTTTACATTCCTAATAAATTATATGTGGCCTTGTATTTCAGATCTAATTCTTCAGTGTCCTTTAGTGATTATAATAATGGAATACATTTCTATAGCACTTTTCATGGCCCGCAAAGCGCTGTACATTAGTGATACATTATTCATTCACTCTCACATGACCCCTCTGGTGATGTTAAACTACATATGTAGACACAGTTTTCCTGGGGCAGACTGACAGAAGCGTTGGTGCTGTTTTGTGCCTACGGCCTCTCTGACCACCATCAAACATTCATACTAGGTAAACCAATTCGAATGAGTTATCGGTCTGCGTCGTATGAGATCCGAATGAATCAGTCCAGAGAGCCCTGAATCGGTAAAACTGCCTACGAATGCCCCGTAAATCTGGGGCATCAGACCATTCGGACCATTACGATCATTTAAATACATCCAACCATTTAAGTTCTTAATTTGATTTGGTGATCATCTTGAAAAAAGGCTGTCATGTTTGACTTTCAGGTGGCTCAAAAAGTACGTTCTAGGAATTATTCATACTAATTTTGGTGCTTGTACCACAAAGTGAAAGATTGTCCTGGAGTATGGACTTAACCTGTGGCACTATTAGTGTTCTTAACCATGGTAGACCAGCAGCGTGACTCTCTACTCCCTCTAGTGGTCACATACATCCACTGGCCTGTCACGAGAAAAATTAACTTCATATCATATTGTTAGAATCCAATACATTGACATCTTTGGCAAAAGGTACAGCTCTTTATTCTACACATTCAAAATGTAAATTTTAGGTAATTTTTTTAATATATGAAAATTTAAATCCACATAGCGCCCTTGTGAACACTTGAATACACTGTTATCAAAAGTCTTAACTTAATGCTAGTCACTGAAGCTACTCATCTGGAACAGATACCCTAGAAGACCCCTGTCAATAAAAACAACAACTAACAATATGTTAGTCTTGAATGTCCCACACAGGATTGATAACACTGTAAAGACACAAACCACCAATGTCTGGCTCATAATAAAAACATGTTCTGTGGTTCCACTGGGACACTGTAGAGGTGTGAAGGACTGAGCTGCTGGGTTGGAACCATTTGGAGACATATTGACAAATGGCCATAGGGGGCATTGATTCCCTCCGTGGTTCAGACTGAGTGCTCCCGGGTACATGATAAACCTGTTTCCACATTAGCCTTGTCCCACAGCACGACGCAGCTCTTTTGAAAACCTCCATTTGCTGTTTCAGATTTCACCTAAGGTGTTTAATGGAAGATTTTTTGTCCTACATGTGGGTTTCTGTAGACTGGGAATTTTATTTAAATGATACATAGAGCTCCTATTTATGACAAAAGGTCAAGTATTGTCCCATATGTTTGAATTGTACTTGATCATTTATTATTATCTGTTGTGATGAACTACTATAAAATGATCATGCACACACTATATATATATATATATGTCATGACCTTTCCTCCAGTGACCTTTGCCCCACTGCTCTCCAGATCACCTGGCCCGCACTGTGCAGCTGCATGCCGTTGCTGATCTGAGAAGACTTGTGCCATTTCTCACACAGTGTTATCCATGTTTCAGTGCCACAACTTCTATAAAAGAAAGTGCACTTTTCTTTCTTTCTTTTGCTTTTTTGCAGTTTCTTCTAGTTATTGATTATTTTGTAAATATTACTTTTTGTTCCTTTTTTTGCTTATTTGTTTTAATTTTCTACATTTAGTTTTTTTCTGTCATGTCTTTGGTAACCATGGAATATTTGTATTTTTATTACATGTGTAACACAAATGTCATTTTTATGTTAAAGATATATGTGTATTGATAAACTGAAGTTGTGCCTTTGTTGTTTATAAAAATAACGTTTTCTGAATAAAATGCGTCGAAGCAAAAGGCTTTATAAGGCAATATCATTGTGTTCTTTCAGCCATGTTGGATTTATGTAAATTAGGCAAAATACTGTAGACATTTGACTCTTTCCCAGAGGTTTGGTCCATGTTCAGTAAATACGTTTTATACTTTACATCACTAAAATATCTTGTTTACAACTAATTCAACCACCAAAAATGTGTTTTCAGATATTTTAGTGGCCATATTGGATTTATGCAAATTTGACATATTTGCCTGAAGTAGATTTGGGTACATTTTAGTATGTTTTTCTTGGGACCCCTCTGATGTCTATATCTGAAGAAAACACTTTTGTTGAAATTTGTGGTGGGTTAGGATGGCCAAATGCCATAGATTGACTATTTATCGATTCAGGCTCCATGTAGCGATTCACTCAGATTTCATACACACAATGCACAACATGCTACAAGTGCAGGAATACATATGATGAAAATAAAGAATAAATAACACCCACTTCCAGCACTGTGTTGAACATGAAGGAAGAAAAAATATAAAATAAATTTAAAAAATGTATAAACTCTTTGGCCTTCAGCTGCATTTATATCCAGTGACGTCTCTGTCTGACACTCCATACTCTCTCAGTTACTTTTTGTATTCGAGCCAATACGAAGCTTTCTGAGTTGGAAGAGATGGAGATAAAGGAAGCCTTGGGAGAAGACAGACACACTGAAGCAGAGGCAAACACAGGCTGGGAGGAACTTCCCATGATGCACACTGTTTTGTACCTGAACGTCTGCCATGAAATGACACTTTGTATTAGCCTCTATGTCACTCTTTACACCAAAGAAACAAAAAAAAAAATGCACTAAACACGCTATGAGGTGATCTTTACTGTGTCTACTAGATGAAGTTACTTCCCCCACATGTAGGGAAGTTAGTCAGTTTCATAGTGTGAAAAATATACTGTCAAAGCCGTCACTTCCTGTCAGTGTGGAAGCCCATGTCAGGTTTATGTGAAAGATATAACCAGACAACATGAAATGAAAACAAAAACAAAACATTTTTTTTTTTTTTCAAGAAAAGAAAAATTACAATGCTGCTGAAGATGACATGGAGGAGATTCCCAAAATCTCTTAACTTCATGTCGGAGGAGCTGTCGGGAATAGCAAAGCAGAAAAAAATACTTATGGAAATGTTGTTCTTCTCGTCAAAGAAAAGGATGCTCAGATAGTAGTTCTGGAAAGTATTTTAATACTTTCAAAGTTATTCCAACAATAGACTGAGAACATTTTAACAAAATAATTCCAGTGTTAATGAAGAGGATTGGAGTTAACAGAGGTTTAACACTGTCAGTGTCTTATATTCAGTGTTAAAGTAAACAAATTCTCTCACAGTTCATTCAACGATGATAAGAGTAAGATACCTTTCAGTGTTAAAAAAAAAAAAACACTCTGGAAAGCTCACCAACCTCTGCACTTCAACTAAGTGAGAAGTTGGACATTTTTTTCTGAATAAATTCTAACTGTTGTTATTTTATTCCAGCAGAATCTGTGCAAGAATAAAGTTATTCCGTGTTTTCAAATACTTAAAAATCAACACACTTTGGAGTAATTTATGTATGAACATGTAGTGTTAAGTAGGTTTAACACTGGAAAAGTAACTTGTTAACACTAAACTCTTCAGTGTTGAATATGAATAACACTGTGGGTGTTACTTCTCACATAGTGTAAAACTTGATTATTGTAGTGTAAAATATGAACTGTTACTAGTGTAAAGTTGACTCTGGACATGTAGGTTCAGTGTAAATTGTACACTCTATAGATAGGGACCATATATTTTCACTGAGGCAGTGTTAAAATGAACTCTTTAAGTGTTATATTCACACTGGTGATTTCATGTTGTAGTTTGAATCGACACTCTGCTGTGGTGCGTTCAAGGTTTTTCATGTGAAAGTGCAGCTGCTTATTCCTAAACACTGAAGATGCACAGAAATAACCTGGAATGAAATGTAAATGTATGGAGGCAGAGCTTCTGATGATGCTCAGGCTGGAGGATTCCGTTCCTCTTATTGCGCAGGATGATACTGCAGCTCCTCTACGGCTTCACACTCCAACCCACCTTGAAAAGGCTCCCCCTGGTGCTGCGTTCAGGCTTTGTGAGGAAAATGTAGATGTGTTGAACTTTTTGCACCCAACAGGTAACATTAAATATAATCCCAAATCTGGTGTCCATTGGTCTGGTGCAGCAGGTGAAGGCTGACAGAGGATGGTTCTGGTCTGATAGAAGAGCAGAATGAGTGTTTTTTTATTATTATTAAAAAAAAAAAAAAAAGCCTGGAACCACCTGTTGATTTGAATGTGTTTTACTGCTTGGATTGTTTGAGTCTTTACAAATCTGTCACATAATCACTGTCTTTTTTCTACTGATTTAGACCATAATAGTTTTTTTATGCTTTTATTTTTATTTAATTTTCTTTATTTTATTTCCATTATATGTCATTTTAGGATGAATAAGGTTTTGTGCTTTGTACTTTGTATTTAATTACAACAAGGCTTTTGTGATGATTTTATTCATATTTAACTCTCTCCCCATTTGTCAAACGCACACATTTTTCTGGATGTCTTTTCACTTTCTTTAAAACCTTTTTTTTTCTCTCTCTCTGTTCCATTATAGAGCCAGTGTCTGTGTTAAAATGCTGAAATCAGGGAACTTATTTATTGGAGGTTTTATTTAATTGCAGTTAATAATGTCAAATACAAACTAACACTGTGTGATGTATTTTTTATACATATTATAAATATATTTATTTAGGTTTAGGATGATTCATGTTATATCTCTTTTACATTAATGTACTTATATTTTATTTTTGATTTTTCATGGCGAATCTGAAAAATTATAATTTTATTTTCTAATTCTCATTCTTTGTATAATGTTCAAGGAGTCAATAAAGTAACTGAACCCTCTAATTATTGTGGTGTAAAAAGATAGATAGATATTATTGATATTACTTTAATTAATTTTTTAATTACTGTTGACACTGAGAGTTGGATTCAAAATCTTGATACACTGATTTAGTTTTTAGAAATGTATAATTTTATATTTTACATTTTAAAAATATGTATGTGTGTTTTGTTTTGTATTTTTTATAATGTGTGTTCAGAATATAATCTTCCCCTAATTTTGATTATCTCTTCAATGTATAAAAAAATGTCAAATATATTTAAGGTCTATCTATTTAGATTGATGTTTTTAGGAATTAAATAGTTTTTAGACATTTTACATATTTTAAATAAACGTATGTATGTTACAGCTTTAGTTTTTCATGCAACATTGCAACTTTTCTCTAATTCTGATTCTATCTCAGGAGACCATAAAGTTAGTGAAATCTGGTGTAATAATGTCTTAGATTCTATTAAATACTGTTTTAGTAGAGCTATCAAATGATTAAAATGTTTAATCATATTAATCACAGAGTTGCTTTGCATTCATTTTGATTAATCATAATTATTATTACATATTAATTTTTAATTTATATTAATTGTGTTTCAATTTGCATAAGCAAACTGACTAAAAAAAAGAAGGGAATATATTCACAGTTATCGTGTTTGTCACAAGCTGAGCAACACCTTAGCCAAAGTCCTATCAGAATACACAACTAATGTATGTTTGGTGTTAATGTGATGGAAGATGGAAGTGTTTCGATGTAAAGAAAACTATGTCGGTCGCCTGTTCTCGACCCAATTTTCCTTCGAAATACACAAAAATAAACTGAGAAACCCAGAGAAAATAGAAAAAACATGTAAAAATCCACTAAAATTCACACAAATAACTAACACAAAAATAACATATTCAAAAACTCTTCCAAAAACCTGAAAAATAACCAGAAAAATAACAAAAACATGAATATTTCAAGAAAAAAAACTGCAAACAACTGTTCCATTTTAATTGTGTTTAAATGATTACATCAAAATAATCATAATAATGGATTAACCCCCATTAAAGCAATAATTTTGACTGCCCTAATTTTAAATTAAAAGTTATTTATTTATTTAGATTCATGTGCTTATAGGAATACATATTCTATTTGACATCTATGCAACTAATATTCTCGTTTATTCTATTCATGTAACACCATTTATTTTCTTCTATAAGAACTCTTAGATAGCGAATGCTCCGAGTATTCCGGTGTACCATGAACGTCTCAGAACTGCCGGTAAACAGACTGCTAGTTTAGTCAATCAGCTGTCGGATGCCTCCCACATTGACCAATCAGATCGTTGCGGAGGCGGGCGCGCGGCTATCTAAAGGCCGGGCTTGGTTTCACAGCGTCGTCCGCTCTCGTCCCGTTGGCGCAGGTGATCCGTCTCAGGATGCGAGAGGAGCGCGGAGGAGAGGGGAAGAGAGAGGGGAAAGCGCCGATGGAAAAGTGTCCAGGACTCGGTTAACGAAAACCCACAATACCGGCCCGTTCCAGTCTGTCCCGGGCCACTCGGCGATGAGAGATTGACCGAAAGGGGCACTTTGAGATATGATGAGGTTTAACTGTGGTGGGCGATAGTACTATGATTTGGTATGTGGCCACTTTGATAGCAAGTGTATTCAGCACCCGAGGAACGGCAGCTCAAGGTGAGTCGAAGTGCAGGATGTATGTCCGCCGGCGTTTTGTGCTCAAGTTTAGTCCTATCTTTCATTTTCACCTTTGATTTTAACTTTAAACGCATCGCTCTTATGTTGAGAAAAAAAAAAAAATCACTCTTACGTCATGAAGTTGCTGCGTGTGTCTGTTCATCTGCGCACCTGAGCGCATCCGGCACAGTGATGCACCATGAAAATGCACGAGTAAAATGTAGGATTTGACTTCTTATTTCTATTGATTTCCCTCAATGTATTGCAGTGATCTGACAGAGTTGATAGATTTTGCAGTGTGGTTTGGTTTTCACATATTCCATCCCCACATTTGTGACTTTCTACCTCTGTCCTGTGCTTTTCTAGAGATTTTTTTTTTTAATTTCTTCCAGGCTACAGCTGCACACTAGCACTACAGGGATGTGAGGGTTTAAAATGAAGCTGATGGAGACGTCATTAATGCACTATATTATTAAGTGGGTGATGCACTGTCCGGCTGCAGTTCAGTTATTGTCCGCTAGAGGGAGAGGTTTCTGAGTCCGCACTGCAATGTGGTTACATTTGAACCCCTGATGATGGCTTTTTAATATGGGCTTTAAGGCGTTTAGTGTTGGCTTGGTGATTTACTGATTGGTACAGTGGTTTTGCAGATATATATATATATATATATATATATATATATATATATATATATATATATATATATATATATATATATATATATATATATATATATATATATATATATATATATATATATATATATATATATGTGGGAAATATGGAATAATTTACTTAGTCTGAGGTCAGATGATGCTAGCTGAAGCTTCATCTGGTTGATCAAATACTTTTTTCTGATATTTTACATTTGAACAATGCACTGGAAAAAATGGCTGTCTAAAATCAAATTTAAAAAATATTTTCAGGGTTTGTTCCCCCTTGAATTAAAGGTGTAATTCTGTTGAAAACCACTTTTCCACGCTTCTTTCGGAATCTGATGGGTTACCCCGACTTACCAACACATGCTGCTTTTGAAAGTGGTTTGTCACCTCCACTGGCTGCATACTGCATTCACAGAAAACAACAAGAGGAACCAGGGACCCAGAAAAAGCCGGTCCATCTGACATCAGATGGACTTTAGCGTCACCCACGTGGGGTTAAACCTGACCCCCCAATGCAGCAAATCTGAAATACCATTAGCATTAGCATCTACAAGAGAAGACAGCACCGCAGTAGGTGCTGCACAAACTGGAAAAAAAATGGCGGATCAAACTGGTTCATGTGCTCTCTGTGGAAATAAAGCCTATATTTTTTCCCTGCACGTTTTCAGAACAAGCAACAGCACTAAACCTAAGTGGATGTTACTCTGGTAAATGTAAACACATACAGACAGCGAGAGGGGAGGGGGGAGTGTTCCTTCACACATTCTGAGTCAATTAGAGACGCCTCATCACTGCGTCATGGACACGTATGAGAAAGTACTGGTAAACTCTGTTGTTGGACCTCAAGTTATTTTTCTACCGTGTAAAAAGCAAAGCAATCCGGACGTTTTTTTAAATAAAACCAACACACAATGTATTCAATAACAATGAAGAACACAACACTATTAATGAAATAACCATAAAATGACTCCTTTCAGCAAAAAAAGAAAAAAAAATCTTTCAATATAACAAGTGAAAATTGTCTTGGTAAGTTTCCTTGAAAAAAGATTTTCCAGATCTTTTGCCAAAACACAAGTTATGTCTCACTGAAAAGTTAGTCTTTAGGTGACTTTGTCTTATAACAAGTGTGATGAGATTTTTTTCATCAATATAACGACTGAGTTATCCTAATTGATCCATTACCCGCACTATTAAAGGCACATTAATAGTGCTGTTAGGATTTGTTTTGGTTTGGGACATCTTTTGTATAATTAAAGATGCAGGAACACCATTATTGTTCTTGACAAATGAACATAAGAGGAAAGTTAACGATTGGACTAACATGTGCTCAGACATGGTGGTGTGTGCATGTTGCCGCAGAGACGTCACACTTCACTTTGTTTATTTTAAAACAACAACAACAAAATACTTGTATCCCTGCTACCCCCCCCCCCCCCTTTCCCTTGCACTCATCTTCCAGAGAGGATAGATGGAAGGGCTTGGGACAGCGTCTGTGCACTAATCAGATGCTGAAGAAAGGAGCGACTGACGATTAAAAACCTGCTTTTTTTTTTTATCACAGTCTGGGAAACTTCTGCCGCCACATCCTGCAGGTTGACTTGTAGTTTGGTGTGGACGTCCCTCAGGTCATGGGCTTGGCTGGAAACACAGTGAATAATTATGTAACGTCCTGCTTAAAGAGGATACTCTTAAGCACCGCCTGCCAAAAGGAAGAGACTTAGGGAGACGTTTTTAAGCGCCTTCCCTCTTCTCTTCAACGCTCAGGCGGCAAAAATCAACTTGTGTCTCACAGAGGAGTAGCAATTTGTTTGTGTTTTAACAGCGTTTTTTTTTCTTCAGTCGGTGGAACTGGTTCTGCATATGGTCCTTTTCTCGTACTTTAACACATCGATGGAGCTGGCGGTGCTCTGCTGCAACTGAGCGTGTGCAAACAAACACAGATGAACGCACCAGTCGACAGAGGTGATGGCATCCTCATCCTCATCATCCTCATCATCCTCATCCTCGCTGCCGTCTCAGACTGGCAGCTGGTAAATGCCTCGCCCTTTGCCAGTGATGACCCTGGAGCTGAGCCAGACCACCCCCTCCACCCCACACCTCGTTTCATCCCTCCTCACCCTCCCCCTTTCCTCTCACTTTCCACAGTCTGACTCAGACCCTCGCCCACCTCCCTCCCTCACCCGGTCTTCCCCTCTTTACAGTCCCTGTCCCGTTGTCTTCCTCCGCTGCACACTGGGATGAACCCGCCTCCCTCTGGGGACTTGAGTAGCCTCTCAGTGTGGAGGGAAGGGAACATGGTGGGTTGTGTTAATGGAGGCTCCACAGCGACCGTCTGCTGCCATATGCAGGCACACTTGTTACCCCTGCCCACATACACATACACACACACACACACACACATACGTGTTTACATGTCTGGTGAGGACCAAGTTTATAATCATCACTTGTAGGTAAATTATCCTTTAAGTATTCAGCGTAAACACAACTTTTGTTTCCCCCCAAGATAAATACAAAAAATATAAAAAGGTATAATAAACAAAAATCTATGTATTTATTAGGGTATTAACACCTCGACTAGTTGACAGGTCGACTTAGATTTGGAGGCGTCGACAAGTCGCATGTTCTTCTTTCTCTTTCTCTCTCTCTCTCTCTTTCTCTCTTTCGCACGGCCATCTGAAGAGGTATTCGTTAGGTAATCTAAGTGATATAAGCAGCATCTGCTAGCTAACCTGAGTGTGATAAGCAGTGCAGACAACACACATTAAGACAACATGACAACAGTGTGGTGTTCATCTCGGCAGCCACTGCCTTAAAATATTTGCATTTAATATAAAAAGTGAGAATGTGTGACAGACGTCTGGACAGTCTGGTTTTAGAGCCGTGGGTCTAGACAAAATGCAGACATACGTTCACCCTACTGAGGTTCCGTTAAATTTAACAGAAAACTCTTTGCTAACGTTAGCTTTTGTTTTGTTGGGGTTAAAATGTTGATGCTTGTGTCTTGTCAGTGGACATTTTTTACGTTGCAGTGAACTTTAATACAAGTTGTTCATTACTGGACAGACGTGTGCCCGTGTTGTTTCTTCTCTAACAATGTGATGACATCATCACGACTCATCAACTCCACTTCGACTTTATTGACGGATAAGTCATGAAGTAAAAACATCATCATGTTTTGGTTTGCACCTGGTTCCCTCATGCTTTATGGGGACTTCCAGAAAGGGGAAAAAAAATTTAGTTATAGGGCGATATCATTTTCATACTTCACACAGGTTTATATTTTACTACGTTTTTATTCAGTGGGGACCTGAATTTTGTTCCCCCATTGTGCCAGAGGTCCCCATGGTGTGACTGTGCAAACATATCAATGTCCCCATAAAGATAGAAATGCAAGCACATACATACACACATGCGCCAATGCACAACCATCCCCCCGAGGAGCTGAGTGTCTTTAACCAGGATCTGAACATATGCCCACTAACAGGCTGTGTGCCCCAGACTAAGTTGGACTAATTATGACTAAGCTGGAGGATAAATGCCACTCCGGTGCTTGATAAATACATACAGTGAGCCTCCACATGGCCAGAGGGCGGGGGCTCAGTGGGCATCAGACGACTAAGAGGATAGTACAACGGAACAATGGAAACAACACAACATGGTGAACTTTTTAGTGTGCCCTCATATGCCATTATATGAAACAGATTTACCTTAAATGGATCATATTTAGATAAATCCACTTTTATTATGCTTAGGCTCATTTGTTTTTTTTTTTTGTTTTTTTTGTGAATTTAGACCCTAATAATTCAAAAAGTTTGAATATGTTGCTGCAAAACTAATTTTGGGGCAAATATCGAGTGGATTTCTACAACCTGTTTTAATTTCTTATGTTTTACAAGTAGTTATGTCATGACATTTGCACATATAAGGTCAAGACTTGCAACAAACATTTCTCAGAGTGTGATATAATTGTTTGTCAGCAATAGCAGTTGTAGTAAGAAGTGAAAATATGTCAAAATTTTGAGCCAATGACTTAAAATATTTTATTAGTTGATTAAAAGCAGTGGGTTGTTATCAGGCTTACAGATAAAACATGCAGGATGGTAGGTTCTGAGGAGCAGGGGTGAAGAACAGTGTGTGGGTGTGAACTGCCTCATTTGTATTTAAAGGGACATCACTCAAAACTAGTGATAGACCAGATATATTGGGCAGATATTTCCATTTTGTTTAGTTTTTTCTTGTATTGTGTATGTTGTTTTTTTTCCTGCCATGATATTGCTGTCCACACTCAAAAACAGAAAAAGTTTTTTTTTTAGTGTAGTAAGATTTATTATGTTAAATGTCATGATTTTTAATTTGTAATTGTAAGACATTTGTTATCATGTGACAGAGAAAAAAAAAGACATTTGGCTTAGAAATATCGCTGGCCTGTATCAGTCATCGGCAAAGGCTGATGTAAAAAAATACATATCAGCCTATCACTACTATCACTACAATTTACCAATTGTGGGATCATCACAGTACTTCTATTCTATTCTATTCTATTCTATTCTATTCTATTCTATTCTATTCTATTTTAAAACAACCTTTCTGGTGTCATTACTTAGAAATAGGGTTGAAGATGGAGAGTTGAATTAATTAAGTATTCTGACACAGGGAAATGTTTTAAAATGCATAATTCCATTAGAAAAGAAAGAAAGCAAAATATCACTCCTTTGAATTACTATAAAGGTAAGAGACTATGGCTCAGGAGGTTGACTTGGGTCATCCAATCAAACTGGTCTACATTTTTTTTTTTTAGAAAAACATTAAATGTGCTAAATCTTTCATACTATAATAAGATGAATCAGAAAACAAATGCTAAAAGTGCTGGTTAGCTCAGGTTTTTAATATATATGATGATGTTATTCCACATATATGGTGGTTTATGTACATATATACAATGGATTTGTAAATATTACACTAGAAAGAACCTGTAAAGTGAATGGATCATAACGTGCAGACAGTGTTTTGAAGTTGAATCCCAGGTATTCTAGTCATGTCCCATTGTGTCCTGGGGAAAGACACGTCACCCACCCTCCCTCCAGTGTCACTCCCACTGGTGTATGAACATGTGTGAATATTTGGTGGTGGTTTGGGGTGGATTGACAGCCATGGTCGTGTCAGCCTGCCCCAGGGCAAATGTACTTTACCACCAACAGAGAGTGGATGAATAATGGATCACTAATCTAACGGGCTTTGGGTGCCTTGGAAAGTGATGTAGAATTCCAGTCCATTATTCTTAAAAAAACAACAACTTTCTTTCGTTTTTTTCCACATTAACATGGATATTCCTCTAAATAGATATTCTTCCTCTTGCCCACAGGACATTCATTTGACTAAAAATCTCTGAAAAATTGACTTCAAAAAGTCCAAATGTTCAGCCATGCACACCATGGATTGTTTCTCATAATATATTAACCCATAGAGACCTAGTGCTATTTTTATAGCAGTTCCCAGATGACTTTTTTCTCAATTTGTTACTTTTTTAAAAAGTGATTTACCACCATTTATTGTAATATTATACTCAACAATTAGCATTCTTAATTGAAAATCTGTTATTTTCCTATATTTAATTTACAGATTGTGATTGATGGCCATAAAAGCTCAAATAAAAGTTCAATGTCATTACATCAACAAGTGATAAAATGGAGGAAAAAGTGTTTTTAAAATATATGATTAATACTTTAATCCCTGATGACACACTGACACATTCTGACTGAGTGGTTTATTTAAATATTCAGAAAAATATCTTTCTTTTTAAAAAAAAAACAAAAACACTGTTTTTACAGAGTTTTGTTCATGGAACTGATGTATAGAGATAAACAGGTGTCAAAAAGCAACTTTAAAAAAATAAAAAGCCAAAACTAATAGAAGAAAATGACTCTACTAGTTATTTCTTTTTTTTTTTTTTTCTACATTTTGTTTTTTATTTTATTGTGTTTTCTTAAATTTTGTTTGTTTGTTTATTTCTTAATTTGTTCATGTTACTTATTACTTATCTTGTTGGTATATTATGATATTTGTTTTGTTTTTTTTATCACTTTGGCTGTTTTTGTTCATTTTGTTGCTTATTTCATTCCTTTCTTTTGACTGTGGAACTGCTCACATCTCAGGATTTATAGGGTTAACTGAACATAAAAACAAAATTTTCCATCCACTGTCATTGATCCAACTTCATTGGTTATATTGGTGAGTCAATGTTGTAGAAGATGACAGTGTTTCCATGGTAACTACGGAGCCTCTGAACGTCCATATGGGTCATATCTGATGACCATGAAAATATGACAAACTGTATTTTACACCAATTATTTACATGGATTGATATGATTAGTGGATCAACACTTATATAACTTTGTGTTTTTGGTTGTCAGTAGATAAAATGTGAAAATATGTTTGCTGTTTTATATGACTAGTAAGTTAATATTTTTTAATCAAGTTATGTTGTAAGTTCATGCAGCCAGAAAACAATCAATTTAAAATAGACACCCTCCATATTAATGAAAAAAAAAAGTTACTGTGAAAGAGATGCTAACAGGTCATTTGTAAACTTACTGTAGGTGCAGTTCATTATACAAAGATATAATAGACACGAACAAAATGCATCATTTTACAATATTTCAGTTTTCACACAACATACAAATATACACAAACAAGAATGAAGTAAAACCTACAGTTTACATGAAAAGTAAAAAAAAATAAAAAATAAGTATTTCATGACAGGTCATTTGAATTTTACTTCAGGTAAAATTCTCTGCGATTAATGATAAACGAGACACATTTGATCCCGTCTGTCCTTTCTGTGGTTATCATGTTCACACTTATCCACATTTGGAAAATTTCCAAATATATTTAACCAAAGAGCTGTTATCATGGATAGAAATGGAAGCCAAAGTGGAAGTATTGTTTGACATGATGGGCTCTGCTTGACTCCCATGGAAAGAATGTCGACTTCCATTTACAAATAGCAAGTCAGTCATTTTTCCAGGCGTCATTCTGGTCTCATTTGCTATATTAGGGTCCTGTAATGAGTGTACTGGCAATCCATTTGCAAATTATTGCTCTGCTAATAAGATTTTAAGATGATTGGAGGGTCTTGATGTCTGCCATGTGGGCTTTGATTGACATCTGGGATCCATGGTTCGCAGTCTGACTCTGCAGAGCTTCTAATTACTGAATACAAAGTTATTTATTTATTTATATTACAAAGCGCTACTATAGTTAATTTCCAAAATTCACAATTCCCACAAATTTCCCCTTTGTAAAATGTATAAACATACCCATAGCAAAAATGCTTTACTTTTTTTTTTTTTTTTTTTTTTTTAAATGAATACAGTTCTCGACTTTGAACTGCAAACTGCACATACTACATATGTCTGTTGGTAAGTGGTGTGTTCAGTCCATACCTACAAAATGCAGACAAATATACCCTTGGTTTCACAAAAATTAAGTTGGGGGATGGGGGTTGTATTCATTATTTTTATTAGTGTTTAGTCTATGGTTTTTTTACCTGTCAAATCAACAGCAGAAGTGAATGTTTTAGTCCAAACTACAGGGTGGTACATTTACAAAGAGCCCATACTTTTATCAGTTGAAGAACAGCTGGAGTTTTAATTTGGAGATGGTATTTTTCAGGAGTTTTAAGCAAAATCATCCCAGAACGGTAAGAAATTAACACAATGTATGATAATGACTTAGGTTGAGCAACAATACCATTTGGAGCGCTACTTACTGTAAGCCTAATGAATGTAAAACTAGAACATCGACAACTGGGAACCATGGTTCTTTGATACTGTTCATTGTTTTCTTTCTACTGTCATTTTCATTTGAATAACCTCTCAGCTTGCATGTCTGTTTCTACACATGAAATTTGACATCACGGCAAAGTGGGCTAATTGTTTATCTAACCCACTTTAATAATGATTCTCTAATTCTGGCCATAGCAATGTGATTGCCTTTTGGGAGGCCAGTGTATTCAACAATTACTAATATCTATATCGTATTAACTCATCGTTTTCACTAGTCTGTTCCGTGACCAAAAATATGTATGTTTCTCAAACTACAGCAATTATCTCTTTACAGAGTTTGTGTGATGCCCGAGACACCACACAATCCACTCCGCTTTTATAATATATGATTAATTATTAATGCAAAGAGCTATACAAAAATTGACTAAATGATATTATCAGAAGTTAAAATCCAATGGACTTTTTTTAAGCAATTTTTTTTTTTTTTCTTATCTTCTCTAGTTTTTACAAATTATATGGAAGTAATAATTAAGTCAAATTTTATGAAACAGGACATTTTATTGACAATTGTAACATCTTGTGACAGAAGGACCCTCAAACCCTCAAGTTGTGCTCCCTAAAATGACATAAAAAGAAATATATATGAAGATGAAGGATGTGATTTTAATTTAAGTTAATGTCGAACACTTTTGGGGCAGAACCTTCTATTGCCATGACCCCTAACGAACCACCTAAACCAGGGGTTCTCAAACTTTTTTGGCCCAGGTCCCCCTTGGAGGGGTGAAATTTTTCCATGTCCCCCCTCATCGTCGCGATACTGAAAATGATGAAAAACCACTTCAACAATGATTATTATGAAACAATGATAACCTTTTTTAATAGTGCTTTTGTGCAAACCAGCCAAATTTTCAGGTATTATAATATAAATGAGCACTTCAGAAAGAAAGATTTTAAATAATTTAAAAATAATAAACGGAACAAAAGCTAAAAATAGCCTGTGACTCGCTCCATCTCAATTTAGTCAAGCTGGCGTCAAACAGCGCTGTTACTTCCGCCCGCTCGCTACAAAATAAAACTTCTGTATTTCAAAATAAAACAGCAAAAAAAAAAAAAAAAAAAAAGTGAATAATTTCGCGTACCCCCTGGACATGCGCCACGTCCCCCTAGGGGTCCGCGGACCCCAGTTTGAGAACCGTGGACCTAAACTACCCAGCAAACTTGGGAAACCCCTGATTTAAGCAGCAACCACCCCCCCCTTAAACTCAACTTTAGGCTTTACCTGGCTTCATAAAACACAACCCTAGTCCTCAGCTTGACTTCGTACCTGGCTCCGCCCACTTTCACACCATCTATGTCATTAACTGAAGCTGAAAGAAGCTCTTCTCAGCTCCTTGAACTTCCTTACTTAGCACTATGGTTGAACACAGAACAATGGAGGCGGCGGCAGCTGTAACCTCTCAGTGTCTGAAAGCACCTTTGTCTCTGGAAATTGGATTTTGCTGGATTACATTTCTACTTGATCTCTGCTCCACACTTTAAACCCACAGTTTGCACTTCCCACACACACAGCAGTTTCTTTTCCAAAAGTTACATATAATTGTCATTTGTCAGCTTATGTTTGACATTCATGTTCCAGAGACTCATTACTAGTTAAGTTTCTATGCATTTCTTGATTTAAGCATCTGAAAAAGCATTGATGTGTGTTGTTCCCGGAAGCTGTCGGTTGGTTGATGTAATTCATTTGCACTTCTGACCACGTCTACCGCTGGATGATTGCATCTTAGTTGTAGTTTTTTGCACGTGAAGTGTTTTTTGATCCTCCTTAACCTGGTCCCCCTGGGTGCGTATCATTAAGAGCTGGTGTTTATTTAAGTAAAATGAGATTCATGTGGAGCTCTGAAGCCACAGAACATAGTTATTGGAGCTTGTTTCTGTCATTTTTCTGATGCTGTTTTCTCAGTTGGAGCATGCATAGTTTTATTTTTGCGTAAACTATGTGTGTAAATGGAGCTGGCAAGCACTGCGGCCGCCTAATTAATTTAATTCTCAGAAAATTTCCTGCTTTCGCTGTTTTTTTTGTTTAGTTTTTTTTTTGATGATCCCTACAGTATGATGACTTAATGAGTGTTCTCCCTGTAAGTGGGTGGCTACTTGGCAACAACAAAGCTGCTGACCAAGATGTTGAAAAGGGAGATCTGTGTCTCATACACAGCGTGGATTAAAATCTCATGGGTGTTGAGCGTTTTCTAACAGATGGTGCTGCGTGTTGGCTGTTACATGTAAGTGTTGCTCAAGACATATTTGAGTAACACTTTATAATACCTACACACAATTGACTATGTATTAACCATTTATTACCCATTTATAAATGAGTTGTTCATTATGTATTAACCATTTATTACCTATTTGTTAATGTCTTGTAAAGGTTCATACTAGTGTAAATGTAAAATTTGATTATTTTTTACCAACAGGTTCAGTGTTTACAACTGTTTCTTTGTTTACCCGTAAAGCTAATATACAAACACTGCACCTGTTGGTTAAAAATAATGTAATTTTACATTTATTTTTGGAAGACACTAGTATGAACCTTTACAAGACATTAACAAATAGGTAACAAATGGTTAATACATAACAAACAATACATTTATAAATGAGTAATAAATGGTTAATACATAGTCAATTGTGTGTAGGTATTATAAAGTGTTACCCATATTTGTTTTTTATCTGGGCTGTGAGCTGACTTTTTGACGTTGATTAGTAAATAAAACAGCCAAGAAATGAATGTAGACCTAAAAACAAGCAATAGGTGCTTTTATTTAACCCATAAAGATCCAGTGTTACTTTTAAGATAAGATAAGATATTCCTTTTTTAGTCCAATTAGGAGAAATTCCAGGTTTACAGCAGCAAGATTATAGCACACAATGGTAAAAAAAAAAGAACAAGAACAGTATGTAAATCAGTTTTATAAATAAACAAATACTTCTATATACAATATACAGTTGTGCAAGTGATGACTGATGGATAGTTATTCACACAAATACACATGAATATTTCTAAAATATTGCACTGATATTGTATTGTCTATATTGTGTCTCAAATGAATTCTTCCCTTCATTTAACTTTTCTTACATCCTTTTATTACAATATTGTCCTCTGTCTTTTGTATGGCTTTTTGTAAATCATACATTTTCCAACATTTAGTTAAGATGTTCTTGAAAACTCAGTTAATCCAAAGGTTATTGTGTGTGTATATTAACCCATAAAGACCCAATACTATATTAAATAATTTTTTTTTCCATATTTCATCTATCATGAGTGATTTGTCTCCATTTATTCAAGGTTGAAGGTAGCTCTATTGTCATTCAACATGTTAAAAACCAACATGAAGGTTTATTGTTAGCTGTAGTTTAGTAAGCAGACACGCATTGCACAGTTTCCTGCTTTTCGTGCATTCAAGTCTGAAAGTAGACGGTGACATTTGAGTGTCAGATGAACAACTGGCGGTTCACTTTATATCTCGCTGGGTGTTGGTTTGGTGTCACCTGTGATAGCATGACACAAACCATTACAGTGGTAGGCTGTCTGCCCCACCTGAAACTTTGTTTTACTAATTCCATTAGCAGTAACAACTGACACCATTAGCATTATCCAAAACAGCCACAACTAATTATTATAGTTTTTCTTTCTGCTCCTTTCAACTCATTTCACCCACTTCCACACCACATTAGTAGCAAACATTTTCTATGAGCTCTGCGTTAATATTAACTGATTGAACAAAATAACTGATTGTCGCTCCGCTGCTGACTCTCGTATGCAGTTTTGTACATATATGTTTGTGGATATTTATTCCAGAAGAATCAAAATAGAAAAAAAGTAACATGGGTGAGTAGACCAATTCAAATTACATCATAATTAAGTCCCCGATTGCAAAAAAAAAAAGAAGACATTGTCCTTTAAGCTTTGAAGCAAATATCAGAACACTATGGAAAAAAAAAAAATAATGCAGTTTTTGTTTAAGAAGACTGTTAATTAGAGTCTAATAACAGATAAACATGTTAGTGCAGATCAGGTATTAAGAACAGACCAGTTATAGTAATGATATGAACTGACTGATGTGGAATTCAAACAACAAAACCCATGAATATACAAGCGAACAACTATAGAATAAAATGGTAAATGGTCTGTACTTATATAACACTTTTCCACCTTCATGGTGCTCAAAGTGCTTTACATTAGCTTCACATTCACCCATTCACACACACTCACACACCTGGTGTATGAGTGTGTGTGTGTGTGTGTGTGAGCCTAAGTCAGGGTTCAGTGTCTTGCCCAAGGACACTTTGACATGTGGACAGCTAGACATAACTGTCCACTGTAGTGACCACCAGTATGCATCTGAGGGTTAAACATTTTAGATCAGTAGATGCTTTTAGTTATCACTGGATGATTGTCTCTTATGGGAGATCTTTAAGTATCTTCTTCAGGTAAAATCCTAGATAAAAGTCGAGGCGAGTAGAATGAGTCACTCCATACTTCAGAGAGTCTAAACTTACTTGTCCGCTAATATTTCTGCAAAATTCACCTGGGATTTCGGAGCCTGCAGATGAGGCTGCATCCTATCAGCATCCCAGAGTGTATGAATCTATTTCCATGTTCTTAAGACTTCAAACAGCTCACTCTCTTTCTGCAGTTCTTTAAAGTTTAGCCTCGTATTCTGTGGTAGTCGAGGTGTGTATCCCCCCCCACCCCCACCCCCCGTTGCAGCAAACGTTTTCACTTGAAATCAGACTGAGATGGCTGAGCTCTGTGGTCCTTAATAAGTATTCCTCTTAATTCCAACATTCCACTTCCTGGATTGAGGTCACGCATGTTGTTAAAATCAGAGGGAGCATCTCGGCTTACAACCCGTTGCCCACTGAGCCGCCCTTCTCCCGAGAGAGAAAAATGAAAAAAAAAAAAAAAACGGAACATGCTAAAGTTTAAAGATGTGGGTTGTTATTTTTAGATGTAATTTTCTTGCTTCAAATTGAGCCTCCACTCTTTGACATTTCATTATACACATTGCAATCGGATCATTTCCTAAAACCCATGACTTGATCCTTAGTTTTCTGAGAAAGACATTTAAGGGTTTAGAATAATTTGAGAGTATGACTGGGTGTTTCAATTAATAATTTAATCAGTATTATATTTTAGTAAATAGATGCTAGTCAATGCTTTTTCTTAAATGGGTCAAGCTTGTTCCAATAATGACATTTGAAGATCAACTTTAGGTTTATCATCAGTTAGGTTTATTCATCATTAGGTTTATAATATCATAATTTATAATTTATAATATCAGCCTAGCAATAGTTTATTTATACACAAACAGTTCATAATGGAGACTAATGTATTCCATTAAACATATCATTAAAATGGGTATTTCCATTCCTCCTTTTCATTCACAAATCTGACATAAACAGTTTAAAATATACAAAGACCATTTCTGCAATATAGAAGTGATATTTCTTTTTTTAATTACCAAACAGTGCTATGTAAGTTACTTTGAAAAAGTCATTAATTACTATAGCACAGATGCCAAAATGCCAAACTTTTATTTATTTAAAATGAACAGATTACAACCTGCATTAGATTAGACACAGGAAATACATTATAATTACTGAAAATGTTGTTGTTTGTTTGTTATTTGTTGAAAGTTACTTGAATTAGTTCAAAATGTTAATAATTGACTTTGCATTTAAGTATACAGGTGAACCGGTAGTGATGAAATAATGATGTCTGTAAATTTATATTTTATTATTATAAGTGAAAAAAGCATTTCATTTAAAAACTTACATATTAAATTTGATTTAATTTATTTGGTATGATTTACTGACATTTTGCACATACAATAACAATGATAAAAGTCATAATAAAATTAAAAAAAAAAAACAGTAAAGGTGTAGGGAGAGGCAGAAAGTCTAGACAGACATGGTTAAAAGCTTCCACCTAATACATAAACACTATGTTTACATAATGTGGTTTAATTCTGAATGATTTATTCTGAATAAAATAATTCAGAATTAAAGCTATGTACTTAGTGTTTACATGCACATGTTAATTCCGAATAAAGGTTTAAATGGTAAACGGGTGTATTCTGCACTACAGAGGGTTCTGATTGGACAGAACGGCAACTTAACATCTGGATCTACTGGAAGGAAACAATTGCATCAACTTCCTGTTTTGTACTCATTTTAACTGTCAACATGGAAGCAATGTTTGCATTAGTTTTTGTGAAAATTACAAAGCAGCAGCTCCATTGAATGAACCATAGGAATCAACAAACTAATGTCGGTCCAGCAGTGAAGAATATGTGCGTCATCATGACAACATCAGGAGCATGTGCAGAACGACATGAATAATGTTGAAGCAGAATTAACTGTTTACATGGCAGAGGAATTAACGAATTTTGAATTAAGAATATTAAACCAGTAACTTTATTCAGAATTCAATTTAATTGGTAATTATCATATTCAACTGTTATTAGTTGTTTACATGGTCATCTTAAATCGGAATTAAACAGGAAAAAAAAATCTGTCATGTAAACAGGGCAATTATGAATGTTGTGAGACTTCCATAATCAATACAGATTCAAAATAAGAATAAAGTAAAAATAATACTTTATGTGTTGCAGTCCTGTTCTACTTGGTATTCCCACTCATCATCATGTACAAACAAGGACTTCACTCCCACTGAGCTTAATGAAAAGTAGCAACCCTGTTGCTCAGGGCAAATGGTACACTTCATAAAAGTCACCAACCTTTAGATGTCAATCAATCTGGTATTTGGGCCAAGGAGCAGTGAGTGACAGCTGCTGTTAGGCCCCCGGGGGCCCAGCAGCCTCCATTTTGGTTCAGTGAACTAGTCTGTCGGGGGCTCTTGGCTGGATAAGTAGATGGAAAAGATTGTCAGCAGAGATGCTTCATGTGTACCTGTAGATTGTTGCAGAGTCCACAGAGCGGTGGTAATGTCAGGGTGTTTCTATTTTCAGCCCCCAAAATATGTCTGGTCCATGTTTACAGCACAGGTATTAGTGCTGTGGCAGCGGTACCAGGTTGACTATTAACACCTTTACTTGCCACAAATGGGTGTTTTTACTTCTACACTCCAGGTGGTTTGTAATACACTGGTCCCTCGTTCATCACTGGGTTCTGTTCTAAAAATAACCTGCAATAAGTAAGATCTGCAAAGTAGATTTATTTATTTATTTATTTTTTACAATTATATATAGTTTAAGGCTGTAAAACAACTCACCACACACTTTATAGACTTTTCTTTCTTTCTTTCTTTCTTTCTTTCTTTCTTTCTTTCTTTCTTTCTTTCTTTCTTTCTTTCTTTCTTTCTTTCTTTCTTTCTTTCTTTCTTTCTTTCTTTCTTTCTTTCTTTCTTTCTTTCTTTCTTACATATATACATGTATGTGTATCAAACAGATGGAAAAGAAAACATGGAATGCCTAAAACACTGGTTTTGTCAGTACAGTGTCATAGACATTGACATAAGAACCAAAGTGATTAGAGTTATTACACTAGTCTACAGTTGTTGTTTTTTTTATATAAAGTATCTGCTTCACACATTAAATGTGTTAATTATTTCATATTTTAATAAGATGAATCAGAAAACAAATGACTTTAGTGTTGGTTAGTTCATGTTTTTAATATATATGATGGTGTGTTATTCCACATATATGGTGGTTTATGTACATGTAAATATTCCACTAGAAAAAACCTGTAAAGTGAATGGATCATAATGTGCATACAGTGTTTTGAAGTAGATCTGAGACCAATATTCCTTTGGACTAAAAACTATTCTCTTGTTTCTTTCACCTTTTAAATAGTTAATTAATACATAAGCAAATATAAATATAAATGAAATATACAGTGCAAGGGAGGCTAAAAGCGTAATATTCTTATATATAGTGTCCTCCATTCATCAACTTAATTAACACTGCAAATACATCAAATGAACAAGAAATAACATTTGGGTAATAGATAAATGAAACAATATAAAAATACACAATTTATCATTATTTTGAATGATACACAGATATGATTTAAATATAGACTTTAAAGAGAAGTAGTAAACATGGAAACCTAAACAAAAATTAGGAAAATGTGGGATTGTTTATGAAAGTAGTTTTAATACGACTTTGGAAAATAGGAAAAGGGGGGAGACATCATTTTAATGATTTATTCCCAAACAGTTTTATTCCCTGTACACGATTGTAAATTGTTGGTGGTTTGAATTTGCATTAAGTAATTACTTTGCTGTGTGTGCTGGTTGTGGATATCAGAGTTTAAACTGTAATGTCTATAAAATGTTAAGGTTTTACAGAGGAACATTTTGTGATTTCCCATTAGATCCTGTTCTGATGAAAGCAAAATGTGTTGAGTATTTGTGTATATTTCTGGTATAATTCAGATCTTCCACCAAATAATTATCATCGTGTATATGTTTTATATTGTTACTTATAATATTAGTTATTTTTACTCCATGAAGGAATGGCGGAGTTATGTTTTTGCTGGCATTTATCTGTCTGTCTGTCTGTCTGTCTGTCTGTCTGTCTGTCTGTCTGTCTGTCTGTCTGTCTGTCTGTCTGTGTGCAACATAACTCAAAATGTTAAGGACAGATTTGTTATTTTCAGGAAATGTTGATACTGGCACAAAGAACAAATGATTACATTTTGGTGGAGTTGTGTGTGTGTGTGTGTGGGTGTGGGTGGGTTAGTTATTTTTTTTTATGGCACTAACCAGAAGGATGCTAACGTAAAAGGTCATGTAGCACCACCTAGTGTCTGGGAGTCCTACATATCCCACTCATTAATTCTAATTGGTCCAGTTCATGTAAACTCTGATTTCTGGGAAACTCCAGTTAAGTCCTTAATTGGAGTAAAGCAATAATTGAAATTTCTAAGTGCATGTAAACATACTGAGTGAGTATGCAAAGGGTGGTCTGAGTCTGTAACTATTGTTTGTATGTAACAGTATCATGATGTATCATAGTATATTGTGATATATCGTATTGTGATTTGTATTATATCGCCTGGTTTTTTCCAATACAGTGTCAATAATTGCCCTAGTTGAGAATATGGTTAATATCAATACCTCAACTGTGAAAATGCACAAACTGTCCCTGATTGAGAAACTCTACTTCAACAGATACATAAAGCTTTGATTAGCTTTTATTGGCTGAAAAGCTATCACGCTAATTTTGACTAGGTTTCCAGTCAGTGGCTGTTGAGTGCATTAACTTTTGTCTGTGTAATCACTCAGGCTTGTCACCTAAGTCTGTGCAGGGGAGGACATGTGTGTGTGTGTATGTGTGTGTGTGTGTATCTTCTTATCTAGTATTGCCTTCTTGTGTAACCTCAATTATTTATCTGAAGTGAAAGGAGCATGGAGTTGTGTTTGGACCATTGCTGGAGTTCAACATGCACACAGACACTATCTCTGCTTGTCTCTGGGCTCAGGAAAAGACAAGTGTTGTGTTTTATCCTAAGCGGACTGCCTTGCAATAACCTCACAGCTTCAGATCTGCAGAGGCCTAAAGCAGATCATAGCAGTTACAGATATGAGCGTGTGCTGTACACTGATCGCAGCCTGGTGTTTCAGGAAGGACGGGCGTTCTCATATCCCAATATACCATCCCAGTGTCCTTTAGCTGACTCATCTTAAAGCTGTCCAGCCAGTAATTGCTGTATCCCTGGCGCTGCAGTCAGAGTACAACGAAATGGGCACATCATCAAAACATTGTCCGGTTGTATCGACATCTTGTAGTACCGCTGTGGAGTTAGCAATAGGGACTATTGAAAATTCTATTTTCATTTAATTCCTTTGATTAGAGCTTGAGGGGGGGACGTCAAGACAGATTGATATTTCATTGCCGTTTTAAGGGCACATTTTTCAGTTGAGGTGTGCATTTATTCAGTCGTTAGAACTGGCCATGGGGGGAGGTGGGGGGCAGATTCTAATTTTAGGCATAAATAAGATAAACAGGGGAACACTTGTGGACACTTTTTGGTTTCTAGCATAAAGGAGAATAGAAAAAAAAAACCTTCTAAGTTTAAAAGTTGTCATGATCAGAACTGTTTATGTCAGTGGATTGTTTCTGTCCGAGGGTTGTTTTGTACTGAATGGTCCCACAAAATACACAAATATACACTAAGAGACACAAAAATGGAGAGGAAAACATATTTAAAAAATCCACTAAAATTCACAAAAAAGTAACACAATAAAGTGATGACAAATTCAAAACATATTAAAAAAGTCTTTTACAATACAAACATAATATATCAAAAAACATATACAAAATGCATGTATATATGTGCAATGAACCTGTTTATTCAACAGTTTCAACAAAACAAGAGTAAACATCTGTTCTATTTAATTGCATCAAAATGTTTAATCATATTAATTATGATAATCTACATTAATGCATTAATTTTGACAGTGCTAGAAATGACATAGAGTAAGTGTGTTGTGCATGTATGTGTTTTTGTTTCTTGTCTGTTAAGGTTTGGTTAGTTAGTCCCTCATGTTCTTATCCACCCCTATTGTTTTTTATTTATTTAGTTTGTTTGTTTGTATGTTAAGACTTGAACAGCAAAACCATTGGTTGAATTCATACCAAATTGGGTTTATAGATTCCCAATGACCCACAATAGATGTCATCACATTTTGGGAAAAGTATGTCAAAGTTCACTTTTTGTTTAAATTATTATTTTTAAAAAAATCTTCCCAAGTACTTCTCACAGGTAAACTACATGTAAGGGGTGAGGTTTATTTTACCTGGCATCACATGTTCTACATTTTGCTGATAGTACTGATCATGTGACATATGCTAGAAATATGCTGACGTTCAGAGAATATTTCTAAAGGTTTGAGTGGATAGAGCTGAATTAATGTGGAAGTGATATTTAATAGTCTTTTATGACCCATTGGTTGGATTTTCCATTCAGAAAAATTACAACTTTTGCATTTGTGAAGTTATACTTTGGAAGAAGAGAAAAAAATAGAATCAGCAAAATACTTGAAACTCCTTAAAATGATTAATAATGCATGGATAAGCTCTAGTCCTGTGTATGACGTTAAACTACATCCGGTGGTAAGGTGTTCCCTTCTCCCCTATTAGGGGGGAAGCACCAGGTAAAGTGGAGGTACCCCATAGTTACCATTGTTCACAGGTCCTCTCTGACCCAGAGAGGACCTGCTACCAACTATGGTAGCCTAGGATCTAGTCTGTCCCCAGTGGCCGCAAAAATCCCAACTGGGTCGGACCAATCAAATCGCGAGGGGCGGGATTGGAGCCCGCCCTGCCTCATGACGACACAAATACGACACGTAATGTTGTAGTCGCAGAGACGTAGCAGCTAGCACACCAAAGAGAAGAAGAAGGCGTAGCTGCTAGCTAGCACACATTGCCGTAACACCAGTTGCTAGCTGCTAGACAACATGGCTCATCACCAGGAACAACCATTCGAGCTGGCTTTGGCAGCAACGCTAGGTGATTTAAAATTACAGTTTTCCCTGCGAGAGGAGCAGAAAACGGCTACTTAACTCTGTGCTACAATCCTACTACTAGCCTGGTAGCCAAACGCTGACTAGCTAGCTAAGCTGCTGCACTCGTTTTGAGACTACATTCTGGTGTGTTCTTCCGGTGACGCTGTCTACGAAATCCATGTTCATCGCTCTGATTGGTTGGCTCTGACTGGTTGGCTCTGACTGGTTACCCATCCAATAGCGTGGCGTTGTGTAAAGAGAAAACTTGACAGACAGCGGTTATCCCGCCCACAAATTCACCTAGACTTTCTAGACTGCCCCCATAGCAAATGCAGTTTGCGGCCACTGGGGACAGTCTAGATCCTAGGCTACAACTATGGTGCAAATAGCAGCAGAAGAAGGTTCCTCACAGACACCCCAACGGAACAAGATGTGAAAGGACCTGACCACCCATCACATTACACTGGTCACATGAGCAATGATGTCACAGCAGTTCCTTCACGAACCACCAGAGAGAGAGAGAGAGAGAGAGAGAGAGAGAGAGAGAGAGAGAGAGGATAACCTCTTGCTCATACTGATGTGTACGTCCATCTAGCGGTGCATCGTTCTCCAGGTGCATTTATGTATTTCATGGCGTGCCCCACTGATCGTAGGCTTCGTTAGTGTGTTGTTTCACAGCTGCAGGTTTGGAGTTGGACATATGGATGGACAGATGTACAACAGCAACACAGTCCCTCATGGGAAGGGCGAGATTTATTCTAATGAGCGAGTCGGCAGGGACTGTGAAGGTGTTCATAAAGCTTCCTGCTGTGCTCAGCCTGATACATCACTCTGAAGTTTTTATCAGGTCACTTTTAACATGTTCAAGTGTAGCCTCCTAGTGTGGCCTCTACATCTGTGCTCTATAAAAGGATCTGCATATGATGAAGAGTTTGGTCGAAGTGTTGCTGAAATGTCCTCTCTGCTCTGATGTGACTTGTCAACTCTGCAGTTCTCCACTTCCTTGGGTCTGGGGTCTCTCACCGGTACAACGTTAACAATAAACCTCCGAAGTCATCCTGACATTGTTTATAGACTGTGATAATACATTCTACCTCCAGTCCCTGTCTGCAGTCAAATGCAACCAATGTGGTGAAAGTAAAACCTTCCCCCGGAGTTGACAGTGCTTTCCTGTTCTGCTCCGAAATCCCAGAAGAAGTCCGATCGATGCTCGCCCACTGCCAGCTTCACAGACATGGAGACATGAACACTGGCACCGGCGGGCAGAGGAAGCAGTTAGATGCATGAGTGAGTACAGTATGTTCATTGTGCCAGGCAGAACGGTGTGACTGGAACAAAACTCCAGACTCCTGCAAAGTCCCAGTTTAGAATTTAGAGCTTGGTGATAAACCTGTCTGAAATTATATGGTACTTCTACTTTTTTTATTTCAGACATTTGGAATAAAATTAAATAAACAATGCAGCACAAAATAATTGTGTCAAAAATAAACCACCATAGACATTAAACAGAACTATTCCACAAAACAAGTATAGTTATCACTGTTTTGACTGTTCAGAAATACTCGTAAGGAATAAGAAAGAAACTAATTTACAAAAGAGCTTCTGTTTCAAATGGTATAGTATGAAGCAATGCTTATCCAGTCCTGTCCCATTTTTTTCTTATATATGCATGATTAACTAATTATTCACAACATTTTAATTTCAACCTAGTGTTTTCTTTTTGTTCCTCTCTTGTATATTTAGGAAAAAAATACTTTGTTTATCCAGTTTCTCAAACTGCAAAATACTATTACTTACATACTATGTATATACATATATATATATATATATATATATATATATATATATATATATATATATATATATAAGCATTAGTATATGTATATGTATGTGTCTTTCATGCTGTGTCTCGGCTAGGATTGTCTTAGAAAACAGATTTTTAATCACAATGGGATCTTTTTTTCCCTGGTTAAATAATTTAGTCCAAATGCACCATGTCAATAGACAGTCAGTACTGATTACTGACAGAACATTTGAACAGGACTAAGGCTGCATTTGCATGGGATTAATGTTGCTTAGGGTCATTTCTCGTCCATTTTACATTGGCTGAAATTGGCTGTTAAATTTTACAGACATACTTATGTGTATTTACATGGCACATTCAGACAAAACTAATTTCCTTGGTAATTATTACGTTATTCCATAAAACTAATCCTGTCCAAATAGTACTTTTCTCAAGGAATTATTACCACATACCTTTTATAAATCTAGTCCAATCTGAATACTAGTATATATGCCTTGTACTCCAGTAGATGAAGTGACAAACATTCTATAAAATGCACATTGAAACTGCCAGAATCATAAATAGTATCATGATTCACATTCTGCATCACGCCACCTTGCATTCGTTCACACCCATCCCCCTTTACACTGGAGGAGTTTTCATTTGCATCGGTGTGGTTTTTGTAAAAGCTTCCTGTTAACGTACACCTTACTGCTCTGTCCTGTTCTGTATACTTTCTCTGAATACTGTACTCCATTTTACTCCCCCTCCCCTCCTGTCATCCTGAGCTGGCCGGCTTCCTCCCCTGTCTCATTTTACAGCCTGGCCCACTGATGCAGCACAGTCAGCTTCCTCCACGCCGACTTCTCCAGACCCATTAAACATTCATTGGATAGGGCCATAAGATATCACACCATGGCCTCAGCTGTTCTACTCTAAAGTCAGCCTCAGACCCTGAGCTTCACATCATAACCCTGATATTGCAAACCAAGAGGCAGATTCTATAGGAATGGCTGCATATGCACCGGGTAGACAAACAGGACTCATTGATTGTGTTGGTGTCTGGCACAGTACAGGACACACGATACCCTCGTTGCTGTACGGCAGCACTGTCGGAGAACGTATGGGTGAGAGAATTTCCAGATAAATTGTTGTGGTTTGCTGTTAATTAAGGCCAAAATAAAATAATAATAAGAGTACAGTGGTATCTCTACTTACGAAATGAACTCATTCCAGAAGTGTTTTTGTACTGTGAATTTTTCATAAATCGGCATATTTTACATGTAAAAGGCCTAATTTGTTCTAAGGCCCCCAATACTACCCCTCAAACCCTTTACAAATTATAAATTTTTTTTTTTTACAGATTTTGTATGAAATATGTGTTAAAAGAAAATATAGATTTAGATTTTAGCCCGTCCATGCTAATGGCGGTGCACGAGACAGAAGAGTTGAGACATCCCTGGGTGAGAATGAGGATGCAGCAGTCTGGTGGATCATGTTTGGTGTTTAAATCCAGTTTCAGGTAGTTGGCAAGCAGGACTGATGGAAGTGTCGGTCAGAACGGGTTAGCTCTTAGCTTAGCTGTAAATCCACGGTGACAGCCGCACTTCTACTTCCTCTCGTGCCGCCTCTGATGTCTGGGGGGGTGATGGGTGGGGGGGCTGTATCTGACCGGTCCGTGTGTCCGGGCTTGTCCAAGGTCGTATACTCTTCTTGCACCGTTTGGGTGAACCTTGGCTGAACCTTTGATACTCAAAGCGTTGGTCTATGTGGAGAAATTACTGTTAAAGTGTCTGTGTTACCAGGAGACACAGCGGCCACAGCCAAACAGGGCGCCGCCATCGCCCTATTTACTTTAATTTTCGAACACGTACTGTAATAAAGTTTGAATGAACACACTCGAAAAAACTCAGGAAACAACAGTAACTCTGTGATGAATGAGGGTCAAAGGGCAACGAAAAGCATCATGGGTAGCTCCCTCATAGCCAATGGGATGCTATCTATAGTATGTACGTGACGTATTTACGTACATTATGTAGTTACGTATAGTAATGTACATACAGTATTATATTTATGTCTCTGAGGTTTCAGTTTCCTTTCGTAAATAGAATTTTCTTTCATGTTCAGAGACGAAAAATTGAGGCAAAGGTTTTTTTGTTACTTGGATCATTCATTAGCTGGGTCTTTCATAAGTAGAGGCACTACTGTATTTACTGTATTTTTGTATTTTTCCAGTGCGTCAATGAATGGTTTATTTATTTCATATATAAAGCACTATAAAGCACATTAAGCGAATCAAAACACTTAGATAAGTCAGTCAGTCAAACTTTATTAAACACATTCACAATAACTCTCACCTTTATTCAAACAAATTATGAGCATATTCACAATAACTGCCAACTTTGTTGAGTTGTAACATGTAACAAAACACACTCTTATTCCAATAAATCAAATGTTATCACAATAACTATCAAAATTGTTCAGTTATAAAACTTATACACTGACTTTTTCAGTTCAGTCTTTATACACACTGTAATATTATGGTGAAGTAAAGTATGTTTTTATGTACGACATAAAATCATTTTGAAGTTACTAAACACAACCAGAATGCATCCATATGTAAGGTGCTCTGGATTATAAAATGGACTGTCAGTTTTTGAGAAAATTAAAAGCTTTTAAGTGCACCTTATAGTCCAGAAAATACGGTAATGATTACTTAGGTGTGTCTTTTTGATTTATCTGCAGCCATAGAGGAGGTGTAACTGTAAATACCAAAGCACAATGACTCACTAGATTCAGCATAAAGTTCAAATTAATAATGTGACTGGAAAACAAATGAAACCTTCATTATAGGTGTAATAATTTTAATGAAAAAAGTTGTAGTCTGGATACTATGAGTAAGGTTTAAGTAAAGGTGGAACTTCGCTGAAATGGAGGTCGTGTGAAACTATCTTTAAGTGTAATACCGCTGACGGCCACTAGATTTTATTTCAAAAGGATCTCACTCCCGTAGACTTACATTGAACTTTTATCAAAAATATTATTAAGTAAAGACTTTTTCCATTACTCATTCTGGTCTTGTTGGTTATCTTTGGACCCTCTAATAAGTGACCTAAGTCAATAAGTAATAAGTCACCTAGTTTATGACAAACATGTTAAGTGCAGATATATTCACTTCATTCTTCAGTCTGTTCATGAAAAATTTAATGGAATTAAATGCAATATATATTTGAAATAAATATTTAATCATGATTAATTTAAATTAATCCAGTGATTAAATTAATGTGATAAAAAATTTGAATCATTTGACAGTCCAAGTTTACACTTCTTTTATTCAAGTTTATTTTATTCTCATACCATCCCCTCATGGGAGGCCCACCTCACACTATGAAAACCGCTTCTCTAGTCCATCTTAGATTTTTCTCGTGTAATAAGATCTCAGGCCAAATGGAAGCGTTGATGTCAGCCCTGTTGGGCTTTGACTGACAGCTGTGATTGACAGCTCACTGGCGTGCTCACCAGACCTTCTGTGAATTTAATTGTTTTATTTTATTTAGACACATTCAGAAAGGTTGACTCAAGTTGTCTTAATCAAATATTAGAGACTACCAGAGGACTCTCTAATGCAAATTCTGCAAATATTACAGATTAGTAAGCTAGCATTATAAGCATCAAGTGAAGGTATATATATATATATATATATATATATATATATATATATATATATATATATATATATATATATATATATATATATATATATATATATATATATATATATATATATATATATATATATGTATATGTATATGTATATGTATATGTATATGTATATATATATATATATATATATATATATATATATATATATATATATATATATATATATATATACATACATATATATATATATATATATATATATATATATATATATATATATATATATATATATATATATATATATATGTATGTATGTATGTATATATATATATATATATATATATATATATATATATATATATATATATATATATATATATATATATATATATATATATATATATATGTATGTATATATATATGTATATATATATATATATATATATATATATATATATATATATATATATAATGTATATGTATATATATGTATATGTATATGTATATGTATATGTATATATATGTATATGTATATATATATATATATGTGTGTGTGTGTGTGTGGCACCAAATCACAAAGTGCTTCGCTAATGACAATATAAATACATGATAAAATTAATCCTACAAGATATAAATTAGAATAAAACATGATGGACAACTCTTAATCTACAGGCGTTACAATGCCTTGTGAAACAAGTAGGGTTTGGAGTTTGTTGTTAAAATACTTATTATAACATTAGCTCACCTATCTCTGTCCATTCTACTCTTTTATTCTGCCGCTAACAGGACATTTTCACAACTTCTAACCTACAGTATATTAACTTGTATTCACTGGGAATTCTGGGCCACATGCATTTATCATGTCTATCCCCCCTTTATGGCTCCTCAGTTTATGAGTATTTAACTACCTCTTTAAAACTTAAACCTGTCACTTTACTGCAGGCATGTCCAAACTATTCCACAAAGGGTCGGCGTGGCTGCAGTTTTTTGTTCCAACAGCAGCAGCACACCAGATTTGACTCAATTAATCAACTGATCTTTGTCTTTAGAGAGTTGATTGGTCAAACTGTGTACTCTTGGTTGGTTGGAACAAAAATCTGCAGCCACACCGACCCTTTGTGGAATACTATAGACATGTCTAGTTTACTGTCTGAAAATGAACTCAACACTTTGTGGCAGAACAGAAAGTGTCACTATATGATTTGTAAAAAAGAGATTGTGGACTACTAATATTTGTTTGAGTCTGTGTGTTAACGGCTCTGCTAAAGGAAAGCTGATGGATCAAGTTGCTCTTTTCCACGGCTGATTTCATGGTGTTAAGTAACAACCAACTTAACCTATTGCTGACATTATCTGTTCTTAATCATCCCATTAAAAGGTCTGACTGTTTCAATTCAATGCAAATAGATGATAAATAGCTTTGGACAAGAAAGATGAAGAAAATAGGTTCAGAGTAGGTAGTGCTGGGGAGTAACTGTCATGTATAAATAGAGAAATATTAGTGGGAGCTGCCATAGTGTCTCCTTCCAGCATCAGGTAAAAGTTGCTTACAGTGAGAATTGGACTGCAGCATTTTACCAGCATTGAATGATTTTTGTCCTGTATCCTCCGTAGATCTATTAAAGGTGTCATTCCACCGTTATTTCATTAATATAACTATGTTCTCCATTGTTATTGAATACATTGTGTGTTGGTTCTATTTTTTTTAAAAATGTCCAGATTTCTTTATTTCAAGCTGTTTTTTGGAGGGTAGAAAAATATCTTGAGGTGGAACAACAGAGTTTATCGGTACTTCCTCATACATGTTCATGATGTTTTGATGAGGCATCTCTGATTGGCTCAGAAAATGAATGCGTGAAGGAACACTCCCCCCTCACCTCTCACTTGGTGTGTGTTTACCATCCCAGAGTAGCATCCAGCTAGGTTTTGTGCCGTCACTTGTTTTGAAAATGTGCAGGAAAAAAACATGCTTAATTTCCACAGAGAGCACATGAACCAGTTTGCGCCGCCATTTTTTTCAAGTTTGTGCAGCAGCTACCATCGTGCCATCTTTTCTTGTAGATGCTAATGCTAATGCTACTTCAGATTCGCTGCAATTGGGAACAGGCTTAACCCCACGTGGGTGATGCTAATATCCACATGGCTTTTTCTGAGTCGCTCGTTTCTCTGTTGATTTCTATGAATGGAAAATCCAGCCAGTGAAGGGGACACACCACGCAGCAAACGCAGCATGTGTTAATAACTCGGGGTGACCCATGAGATTCCAAAAGGAGTGTGGAAAAGTGGTGTTCAGCGGAATGACACCTTTAATGTTGTATAATCTCATCAGAGCAAATTGTTCAGTATTTGCCAGAGCTGTAATGTTAGCACTGTTTCCTTTTCCTTCCTTTGACCTTCTTTGGTATTAAAAGCATGAGGTGTGTAGTCTTATTTGGCAGCAGTATTGTTTGCTCACTGCCACTTTCACCTTGCTCCTGCAGGTTTTCACAATGTTTTTTTATTTATCTACTTTGACCTGATGCCATGACTTTGTCAGAGGAAAGACAGCGGCACATTATCGCCTAATGAGCAGCCGTGACTAGGACTTCACTGATGAGCGATACCTCAGATAGCTGATGGCACTCAGCTCTGCCTTTTTCCTCTGTCAGATCTCAATTGGACTTTGTTTATCGATTGTGGTTGGCAAACACAGGTCAGGTCCGAGGAGACAAGTTGGTGACTAATGTGGAGTGATAGCTCATATAACTACAAAGATATGTTTCAAAGCGACTGTTCCCTCTGATGTCAACAGTTCGCTGCACTGGCTCGTTTTAGAAACACTTTCACTTAATTGTAGGTTAAAAAAGTAAAGCTGTTGGCGTGAGAACAATAGCTCAATGTAAGGAACGCTGATTATAATGAGATCATGAAGTTTTTTTTTTGTTTTAATTAATGAGTTTCACTGTTATATAAGCTGCAATTTACAAATTAATTGTAGATTTTTAAGATTTAAGATTCTCCTCTTCACCCATAAAGCCACGCATCTTCAAACTTTTCCACAAAAGGGCCAGTGTGGCTGCAGGATTTTCTTCCAAGCAACCAAGAGTCCACAGTTTGACCAATCAACTCTGAAGACTGACATCAGCTGATTTGAGTCAAGTCTGGCGTGCTACTGTTTGGTTGGAACAAAAGCGTGCAGTGGAATAGTTTGGACATGCTTGCATATGCGTAATCCAACATTTATCAAGTTAACGTCCTGCCATGTATTGGTTGTAACCTCTTCACTGAACACAGGTGATCAATAATTATCCCATTTACCTGCATGAAGCTGCTTCAGTGAACATGTTGGAACCAATACATGGGAGGACTTTGACTTGATGAACCTGGGATCACACACCTCTGCCAGACGACCCCCCCCCCTAACTCTGTGACCTCTCGCAGCCACTTAAAACCAAGTACCGAACCTGGGGGGACAGACCCAAACCTCTGGAATTCACCCCCCAAACATCCTTTACTGTTCTAACCCCAACACACAAACGATTATTAGATAATTATTTTAAATTGCTTTTAATGATTGAATATTTCTCAAGGAGGTTATGTTTTTGCTGGAGTTTGTCTGTCTGTGAGTTAGATAGCAAGGTAATTCAAAAAGTTATAGAGAATCTTGATGTAAATTTCATGACATGTTGGGGGTGTTACAAGGAACAAATGATTAGATTTTATTGATGATCCGGAAGAGATCCTGGATTCTGGATCACTTTGAAATGTATTCTCCATTTACCGCAATGTAAAATTTCAAAGTGATCCAGAATACAGGATCTTTTCCGGATCAACACCAAAATCTAATAATTTGTTCAATATGGTCGATATATAGATTCAATGTAGTCTATGTTTAGACTCAACATAGTCTACGTACAGTATAGGCTCAATGTAACCTATGTATAACATGTTTTTTGTTAATAAATACGACCACATTTAAAAGCAGTTCTTGACTTTAGTTTACATTCTTAGTTATGTTATTTATTGTTTGAATGGTATTAGGTCAGTTTCTGTGATATTTGTAGACATTTGCTGATCACTGAAACTTGATATGAAGAGAATGGTGTATGAAGTCGAAATTGCAATATCTGTCAGAAAAATTGCAATTTGATGTTTTTTCTTCAAGTCCTTCAGCCCTACTGTATTAAAATGCACAGTAAAGTTAATTGAAAACATATAAATCAGTAGGAAATGTAATGTTAGTCAGATAGCTATGAACTGGGGCTGTTCTGTAAGAGCGTGGGGGTCGAGTGGGGTACAGTATATATGGATCGGAGCTTGAGCCCGATTCAGAACTGGGAGAAATTGTTCCTCTGCAGCACTCGTGAACCCATGGGAACAAGTGTGCCAGTATTTGGGAGGCGTGGCTTCAGGAGGGATGTCTGAAGAAAGGGGTTTGAACTTTTATATTTTGTATTTTCCAAAGGTAGCTTGCTCAAACCGTTTTTGTAATATCTTGTACCCTACCTTTAAGGGTGAAGTCACAGTAAATAATATGTGAAGTTCAGTGCTACTGATTTGTATGCACTGCCGTTCTGTACCGAGGTTGACCAAAGCTCACAGTGAGCCTTAAAGTAATCCTTAGAAGTGGCTAAAAAAAAAACCATCCAGTGATTTTGGCTGAAAAGAACCAAGTAAAACCTGCTATAGCTTAGATAACAGTTATGTAATGGGGCAGTGGCTGTATAATCAGAAAACAGTACTTTCTTATTGTAAATGTACTGATATGGTGTGAAATACTGTTGGACGAAATGATAAAATCTCAAATATATTCAGTTCTTCACATGATAAAGCTAAGGGAACATGCCTGGATAACTGGATTAAACTGTTAACGACATGATATTTAGTTCCATCTGGAATTGTGTGACTTCATGAATGTCAAAGTGCTGTTATTAAAAGATAGAGAACCTGTTCAGTTTGTAGATAATTTATGTTGCAGAGCAGAAGAATAAAGTAGAGATGTAAATGACATCTGATCTATGGTTATCAGTTGAATATTTTCTGCACTTTTGAACTTATGGTTTGTCTTTCAGTGGCAGTAGTTTCAGACAGTTTATTGGGCTGTATGCTTTACCCATATTTATTCCCTTTGTTATGCTCATGCATGCTTTAACAATTTGAAACAATGAGGGGAAAGTATTTACTGTAAGTCCTAGGAATGACGGAGACAGAAGAATGTTAATGAGGTTAGTAGAAAACCATGAGGTAATAAATGCAAATTCTGTCATTGTTTTTGGACATCATCCATGAGACCCCGTTAGTGAATATTTTCATCATTTTCCATTCAATAGTTAATTGGAAATGACATGATGCAACAGTTTTTTTTCAGATACATTAGAGCTGCAACTATCAGATATTTTTGTAATAAAATATTCTGTTGATTTCATCGATTAATGAAGTAATTGGATAAATTCCATGTCTGTTTTTTTTTTTTTTTTTTTTTACTAGATAAATCATTAACCCTTTGATGCATGAATTATGAGAACCTTAGTCAAGTGTTTTTATTCCTCTTTAGGCATGAAAAAGCAATATAATTGAAATCATTTTTAATGAACCTATTTTTAATGGAGTTAAATTGTCTGCTCAACTGGAAAACATGTTTAAGCTTGGAGTCACAGAAATGCAAAATCAGAACACTATGAAATAAAACATTTTTAATGCAGTTTTTGTTTAACAAGATCTTTAATTATAACCTAATAACAACAAGCAATTGATTTATACATGAACATATTAGAAGCAGATCAGATATTAAGAACAGCCAAGTTACAGTAATGGTATGAACTGACTGATATGGAACTAAAATAACAAAACCCATGAATATACAAGAGAACAGTTGTAGAATAACAGTGACCAGTTAGAGTTAAATGGGAATGGGAGAAGACTTAGGTATTTAGAGGTATGTATGCGTGTATTTGTGCACATTCGTACACACCTGGATGTATGAAAGTAGATGAGCCTAATAATTATACTACTTTGGTACATTTGCTAAAAAATAATTACAACAAGTAAGGCTAGATTCTAAGACCCCATCTGCCCAGAAACAAATGTGCGTGAAATCAATGTACTTTCTTAACAGATTGGCCTTTCGTCAAAATGGGGTCGGTCTCGCTGATACCCCAAAACGATCACTTTGGAAATCGGGGCCCAGACTTGGAAGATCTGGATACGGTGCTGTGTCTGTATCCATCTTGATGAGTATCCATTTGTTCACACCCACGTCATGACCACATGACCGGAAAAAACATCACCCTTGCACCCATAGCATTCATTCTCATCACAAGACAACAACAATGACAAACAACAGTGTAGCAGTGGTGAATGGGTTAGGGTGTTAGCGCACTACTTCTATTGTTCTGTTGTATCCGGTGGGACTGGCCTACAATGTGCATAGGGGTGTGGCATATGAATTACATCGTTTTCAGCAAGCATTTATCCGCCCATGCTGAGGCGGATTTTTACTGAAACAGTTCCATTTTTACGTAATATCTTTTTAACACTTTTTCAAAACTAAACCTGTATCGAACTCGTCTGGATGTAGCCTAAGGTATTCACCAGTTAGCAATACATAGAAGCTAAGAAGAGTATGCTTTGAGGAAGCGTTGTTGATGTGTGATTGCTTTTGATTCAGGTGTTGCAGCAATGGTTGGCTAATGCTAATATAGCAGTGGTAGGATAATGCTATGCTATGCTATGCTATGCAATGCGCGCACATTGTTGTCTGCCGTACACAGTGTAAAATGCGTCCCAAACTTCCAGCATTTTTTAGTTTCTACGCATGCTGCTACTTTCTGCCATAACAGTTGAACTTATAGACATGCTATTGAACATATTTCATGTGTACAGACATACAGTACATCACTTCAAATAGTGTGAAAACAATGACAGTGGAGCTGCCAGAGTGATATGATAGAAATGAGATGAAATTTGACATGAATTAACTGCATCTTCAAAGCAATGAATATGCCTGGAACATTTTTTTGAAGAATAATTTGAGCTGTAAGATACATTTTTATGTTTTTGTTGTTGTTGTTGTTGTTGTTGTTGTTGTTGTTGTTGTTGTTGTTGTTGTTTTGTTTTTTTTTAAATATGTCCTTTGTAGTGGAGATTTTTATTTATTTATTTTGAAATAAGGCTGCAGAGGACAAACATGCATCGCTTAGTCTCAGGAGGATATACGCAGCATTTTATTGCTAATGTGTGTAATCTATCAAATGCTTAAATACTGATCTAAAACTTTACAAAGCAAATGTGTAATGAAACGTGGTATCATGACTCCATTCCGAGAAAAATACATCAAGCAGTTGACGGCTCTAATTTGTTCGGACAGCTGAACAGATGCAAAATGTTCATTCATGACAGGAACGCATAACTTTGTCATCAGCCCATAATCGGTAACATTTACTCACATAATATTCCAGGCGTCAGTTGGAAAGTTTCCAAGAGCACCTCTATGCCTTGGGCCAAAGTTTGATTAGGGCGTTTTCACCTTCCCGGTAGAATTACATCACGGGTGTAAATGTGCCAGAATCTGATTTGTGTTGCTGCTTGACAGGTGTGTAAGCACCTGCCATGCAGTCATTATCGAAACAGCAGCCTTTATTGAAACAGCAGTGAGAATGCAGGCGAAAGCTCCACACTGTGTCAAGAGTGTTGTTTTCATCACCTCCAGGGTCGTAACCAGACAAGAAGCAGCACAGTAAAAATTTAGCTTCAGATTTATTTAGCGTTTTGCTCCCAATTGCACAATATATATATATATATATATATATATATATATATATATATATATATATATATATAGTTTGAGCGCCTTCATTTCAAGTTAGGTCAGAAATCCTGCAATGTAGGATTTTGGTTTGTGTTAAAATTATTCTTAATCAGTTTAATGAAGCAGACCAGTCCCCTGCACATCAAGTGACTGGTTGCTAACCAGAGGTGGAAGTAACTAAGTAGAAGTACTTCCTTTACTGTACTTAAGTAGATTTTTAGGTATCTATACTCTACCTGAGTTTTTATTTTTCTGGCAACTTTTTACTTTTACTCCGTACATTTTTGTATAAATATCTGTACTTTATACTCTTTACATTCTCAGAATAGACTCATTACTTTTTCAAATTAGACAAATGTGACAGTATGAAAAACAAGTCAGAAATCAGAAATTGTCGCTTACTATATCATAATTTAGATTTTTATCTCATAATTATCCATTTCTTATTTCATAGTTAGAACTTTTTTAATCATAATCTTACAATTTTGATTTATTTTTATGTCATAATTTTATCTCCTATTTATGACTTTTGAATTATTTCTAAATTTCCTGTTCATACTGTGACCCAATAAGACACATCTACATAGCAACTTACTTTTAAAGGCTTTATTTTGGGATATTTTAGAAACATTTCTGGCTTTTCCTGCTTAAATAAGTATTGTTTCATCCATAGTAAAAAAAAAAAAAAAAAAAAAAAAACAGTTTTACTTTTTACTTTATTACAATTCAGAAATTGTACTTTTTTACTTTTACTTCAGTAAAGGAGTTGAATCAATACTTCTACTTTCACCAGAGTATTTTTCCACTTAAGTAGCTATACTTCTACTTAAGTACAGAATATCAGTACTTTGAAAATCTCTATTGCTAAAGACATTAAAAAAATTAACAACAAAGAAAATCTGCTAAAATTAAGATTTAGAGCCAAAAACTAAAGCAACATCTGTTATCTGGGATGATATCAGCTATGAGTATGATATTTAAATGTGTGTTCTGTGTCAAAAGTGCCATCCACATGTCACCACAATGAAAGGAAATGGCTCTTTTGTTTGAACATTTCCATCTGCATCACAGTGGAAAAAAATCCAAATCTTAGCGAGTGTATTTTTGTCATTTCTAATCAAAATATGTCACACTTATGGTAAGATACCAAACACCAAAAGGGTATTATAGAGTAATATGTGACCCGCCACCACGAAACCAGGCATAAGTCGCGCTGAGCCGTTCAGAGCTACAGCCAAATTTAGGCTGGAAGATGATTTTTTATTTGTGTTTACACCTTATCAAAAAACGGTACCGTAACACCTCTATGTTCAGTTCCTGTGGTCATTACATTGAAATCCAATCAATAAAGGTGTTTATTGAGTCAATTATTTAAGCGGCGACAAAAGTTCAGGTATTGCTGAGCAAAGACAAAGACGACTTCCACCTCTTTTCGCCGAACAAAACGATCTCCGTTCCGTGGGTAAACACCCAAGTGTTCGGTACGAGGTAAAAGCTTATATTGAATGTTCTGTCCAATGGTGTAAGCCAAATGATTATAATACATTGCAATTCTGTCCTATTATTATAATATATAGAACTTCTGTGACATGTCCATCAGAGTGTCCTTTAACATCTGTGAATATTTTTTGTCAATCGGATATGAATTATTATGCGTTGCTAAAGACTTCCTACCCCAAAACAGTCCAAAATTTTAACGGACAATATCTAAAAATATGCAAATTGCAAAATATGTCCAAATGTGGATATTAAAATTACCATAACTTTGGTTCTACTTATGATAGAAACATAATTTTTTCACCATCTTAAACCTTAGTTTCCACTCTACCAAGCTACACAGATAACTCAGTTTTGATTTCCAGACACTTATGCCTGGTTTCGTGGTGGTGGGTCACATATAAAGAACGGATTTTAAGGCAACAGATCTTGAAAATTTTATTTCAAGAAAATTTAATTATAATTTTCACCTTTTTGCTTAAACTAAGCAAAAAACATTTTGAATTGCAATATAGTATATCGTACATGTCAGGGTTTTTTTTAGAATATCATGCAGCCGTAGTTTTTGTACATTTCCAATTAAAGAGACAAAACAGACTAGTTTGTAGAGAAATTACATAAATAAGGTTCTAATGTGTTACCATAAGCACTTACCCTCACTTTTTTTTTTCGTGACTATTCCTGATCCAAATTCAGCCATTTGACCTTAATTCGAGGCAGCCAGCAGGAGGTAAGAGGCTCAAAAACACGTCTTTGTCCTGCCTTCAGACACTCCATAGTACAACCTAAGACTCTTAGGGAGACTTCAACAGGTTCAATAGTTTAAGCAGCAGTTTTCCTTAAAATGCACTTGTACTAGTGGCATGGGAGTTATCATAATGTTGACATTGGTGGGGACATAATTCAACGACTTACTCGCGAGAGACAGCAACAATAAATAAATAAATAAATACAGGGCTATAAGAATTAAAATAACGTCTCATTTTGTTTTTCTCAACAAAAACTAAGGGACATTTTAGGAATGTTTTGTTATTTCTTAAGCAACATTTTTTATTGGTTATCTATAACTGTTTTATATATTTAATTATAGTTATCATCACAAGACCAACATTTACATCTAGTTTGGTCTCATTTTTGTCACGTGATAAAGGTTCAATATTTAGTTACTATATGGTCCACTGTCAATGAATGGTTTATTTTTTAGATTCTTAATATATAAAGTGCACTGGATTATAAACTTACATATAGCGCATTAAGTGAAGTCAAAATTATTAGATAAAAAGTCAAAATTTTTAGATAAAAAGTCACAAATTAAGAGGCAAAATGTCAAAATTCCCAGCCACTAAACACAAGCAGAATTAATTAATATATATATAAGGCACACTGTGGTTTTTGGAGGAAATTAAAGTATTTTAAGTGTCACTTTATAGTCCAGAAAATACAGTAACCTTTTGTTTCCCAAATGTCATGTAATTTCCTATTTAAATGTTGGTATGGAAATGTCCATATCGCCCATATGCAATTTTACGTCCATGACGAGTGGAGTTCATAAGGACAGTGTACTGTAGTATGTGTGTAAAGTATTTTATTTTTCATTAAACTTTAAATTTTAGAAGATGCTACTTACATGAGTTGACATAAATTATATGATAACTGGGAGTAATCATCCAATTTTAATGAATAATATCCCTGATTTTGGAGCTTTTCAGGCTATTATCATATCACTGTAATGACTTAAACCTAGTATTGGAAAGAATCTGGTGATATGATACACATCACAATACTATGATCACGATATGATACATTGTAATATATCATGATACTGTTAACAAGATGATTTTTTTTTTCGTTGGTTGGTTTATTTATTTATTTTGTAATTATTTCCTGGACAAATTTAATTATACCACAAATGCTGTATTTAATCAGAGCAGGATCGAATGCTTTATGATAAAAATTCCCTTCTGTAAAAACTTGCAGGATTAAAGTTATAACATACAACTGTACCTGTACAAAAAAACCCCCAAAATAAAACACACATACTAAGAAAATAAGTAAGTCAAATGTTGCTTTATGTTTTATTTTACAGAAATTACAGTTTAAGATCCTACAGTATAAATAAGAGCTAAATAAACAACACAAAAAACAACTCTAACCCTTAAAAATATTGCTACATTACTTGTTCTTCTCAATATAGTATTGTGAGATGAAATATCACAATACTATATTTTCTTACAACCCTACCTCTTATTATTGTCTTTTTTTCCATTATTTTTCCCCCATAGGTGTAAAAGAATGGACTCATGTATTGACATCAAAGTATTGGGGAGTGATCCAGATGTGTTAATCTGATTTCTCATCATCAGATTACAGTTATCTGATCAAATGTATCACATTATGCTGTTTACGTGATCATTTAATGATCTGATAACTCCAGAAATCAGATAATGATGAGAATATTAGTATGCATATAAACAACCTCATTGTCTTGTAACTACGTTGGCAATTTTCTGTTTCCACCATCTGATTTGTCTGAATTTCCCGCAGCCACATGTCACAGGGAATCATGTTCAATCTCTGGTGGGAAAGTGGAATCCTGTGGGGAGGGGGGCTTCAGGGTAAAGCTAGAGGACAAAGGGCCAAAGAGACACTATTTCGAGAGCTGAAACAACTGCTTTGTAGAGGTGTTCAAGCCTGGTCATCTGATATTCAAATGAAGTTGCCTGAAATTTCTAGTAATTGATATTAATAAACAGTTTATGGTGAGTTGAGAGGCAATCCCAATGACATGACAAACTATGAGTGTGAAACCGAATCACTGTGGTACTGTTTATCTGTCAAATGTTTCAGCTCTTTCATAATTCATACTTTGAGTTATTGTTTGTTAAGTATTAATTGCTGTATTAAGTGCTGATGCTAATGCTAGTATGATAATTTATGAATGGTTATTGTGTTGGTGTATATGAGTGAGGCTTTGATAGATTGTTATATAGTTATATTTGTTCTCATTATTATTATTATTACATTGTATTCCAATAAAATAATTATTGTTATGTAGAGATCCTAGGAAATAAAGATTGGTGGAAGGAGTATATCAGTTTTTACTTCTCCCTACTCCTTTTCAAGCATGTTTAAGTTAATTTATTTCAATTTATGTTATGGGTATGAGAGTGTATGTGTGTGTGTGTATATGTATCCACACACACACACACACACACACACACACACACATACATATATATATATATATATATATATATATATATATATATATATATATATATATATTTATTTTTTTTTTTCCTTTTGTTTATTTATTTCTTTGTGTATCATTATTGATATTTTGTTGCTTGATTTGTGTTGACTTCATTTTCTACATGTTTGAAATAAAACTAATAAATAATTTAAATGTCAGCCTAGTACAGTAAATACCAGCTGGACTGACTGTACATATTCTCATATTGTGCAGTAATAATCTACACCTAACTTTTCTGCCTACATCCATAATAATATACATTATACAGACTAAATGTCACCTAAAATTAACTTTTATATGCAACCTACTATAGAAAACTATTACATAATCAAAAACAAATTAATTTCCATCCCAAAAAATTATGTCTGTTTTGAATGTCTGGGGTTGCCAGAAATTTGTCATGTTAAAATGGGGTCACATTTGGGAAGCAATGTATTAAAGGTAAATTATTAAGACTCATAGAAGAATGGCAGCTGTCTATGTGTCAGTAAGGCAGTTCTTTTATCAAATATTTGGCTGATACTTGCAAGGACAGCGGTGGTGAGTGTCAATAACCCTTATAGAAGTAGGTCATAGAGGAGGACAGGATTAATGGACAGAATACTTAGCAGACTGGCTGTTGACAGGAACACTGTGATAAAGCCTCTAACCTGAAGTCTGTCTCTGAAAGTTGTTGCCTGACAGAAGCCAGACAGTCACCTTGACCGGGGCGGCTTTGGCTCTTTGTGTAACAACAGATGGAAATTGCACCCAGTATTAAATGCCATTGAAAATCAGCCTGTATTATTATTCCACTGTCATACAAATAGTCTGGAAAGTGCTAGATGTTCTGCTGTCACTTAATATTGCAGCATCACAAGAAAAAAGGGCTACAAGCTTTTTAACTTGGAGGCTTTGTTTTGCTCGACACCAGAGATCGAATGCTGCTAAACACTAGCGAGATGATGAGGAGTGCAACTGGAGTTTGAGAGTATGGGGCCAGAATCCAGGTCAAGTCTTCCAGCCTTTAGAGTGGTGTTGAACAACCTTCTACGTGATGGATGGAGCATACGCTGACAAATGGCAGCTCCTCCCAGTCAATTATTTCTATGGATGTGTGACCTAATGATCTTATATTGTCATTGTGAACCACAGGCGCTCATGTAGGAATACTGCTCTTTTATCCTCCAAACTCTCCACTAGAAGAAAAAAAAAAAGAAATACGCTGATATCTATAGCAATAACTATTGTAAAATCATTCGAGTCCAGTGTTTGTTTTTTTTTCCTATTGTTCGTCTTTTTTACTTGGATCATTTCTGGGAATTAAAATGTACTTCAGTTTTCTGGAAAGGTCACTGGGCTTTTTTACATGAGAGTTTTTAAGTCCTTTTTTAATTTAAAATAAAGGTTAATACCACTTTAAGGTGACCATGTAAGCACCTAATTCCAGTTGTAAAGGATTATTCAGAATTAAACTTAATTCTGAATGAAGTCAATGCTTTATTTAACTCTTAATTCCAAATGTGATAACGAACAACTTAAATAACATGGAAACATTTTTTTTTTTTTAACTTTTTAACATTATTCATGTCATTCACATGCTCCTGGTCTTGTCACTGTCAGCATTAGTATGTTGATGTGGTTGATGTGATGTCATATCTGGCCTTCCATGTTGAATAGATACATAGATAGATATATATTTAACACAGATTATTGATATTTAACACTCATTATTCAGAATAAAAACTTTGTACAGTATGTTCTTAGGTTAGTTCTAACTGCAAAAGTATTCGCAGACGCACATGGATTTATTTATTTTTTTCTTCACATTCTGCGTTATTGATCTAAAACAGTAATGTACTTCTCTTTCATGTCACACAGGGGAATAGAAGCTCCTAATGGCTCCCTCTAATGCTTCTGGGTTAGAGATTATTTTGATGCCATTTTTAAATTCCCTGTAAGGACTTAAAATTTAGATTTATAATTTATTTTTTTGTTGTGTTCAGTCCTCTTTTAGTAGCTTTCTGAGCGGCCACTTTATCTGACTAGATGTTCTATATCAATGTGGTATCAGCCTGGATTATGTCACTGATTATGCATGATAGTAATTGTCTTGTACTCAGATGAATACAACAGACAAATGGGTTGATTCTTACTAACATCAGGATTCAGAATAATTAAATACACCCAATTTTCAGCTGAAACTCCACCATTGTTTGATGTTTGGCGTTTTGCAGCGTATTTTATAAATGACTGCTTTGAGCATCGAGACATAAATATCAGATAGAGATGAAATTCAAAGGCCAACTGATAGGAAGACACAGGGGACGTTGTATAATCTCAGACATTCGCAGAAAAGTGGCTTTTATGCTGCATTTTTTTTTTGTGAAGTTACACTGATCTACAAGTAAAATGTTTCCGGAATAACGTGTGTTACTGATAAAGAAAACTCAAGTCTTAAATGCTGGTCGGATCAAGTTTCCAAGATAAGTGTGGGGTCAAAATGTGAAACAAGAGAATAGGTTTTAGTTCAAAGGAATATTGGTCTCAGATCTACTTAAAAACACTGTCTGCACATTATGATGCATTCAATTTACAGGTTCTTTCTAGTGGAATATTTACTAATTCATACATGTACATAAACCACCATATATGTGGAATAACACACCATATTAAAAACATGACTTAACCAGTACTTTTGTCATTTATTTTCTGATTCATATTTTTAAAATATGTAAGATTTAACACATTTAATATCTGAAGCAGATACTTTCTAAAAAATAAAAATACAAAAAAATTGTAGAGCAGTGTCATCAGCCCCTGTGATTGGTTATTATTTGAAGCTGGAAGAAACAAAAAGTCAAAATCACACTGACTTCCATCCTAAATATTTCACATTCATAAGACTAAACTTTCATTTTAAATCTATTATTTTTGTTGGTGAAAGTTCAAACACCAGACCATTTTATTTCCAATACTAATGAAACTGAATGGAACAATGTGATTTATGTGTGATAAATGATTCCAGGTCCAGGGTTTCAAAAGATAGGTCATTTTTCTTCTGTTAACAGTATAATAGGTGATATATAGCAGCATAAAACCACCGTATATGGCCGTACCAATAGACTTACCTTCATGTTGGAGCCTCACAGAAAAACACATTTCTATATTTATTCTGGGTGACAAATGAGACCGTGCATAAAAATTTAGTGAGAGGCAATAAATAAACAATATGAGTGTGATGCATGGCCACATGTGACACTGTCTAGCATAGTGTTTCAGTATGAGACACTGTGTTGGCACTTAAAAGACTGAATACATTCAAACGTCCCCTGTTCTTGCTCCTTCCTGTCACTGTGTAGCACTGACAAGATGCCAACGCTGCTAAGTGCCAACAAAAATTAAAAATAAATGAGATTTTTACACAATGCCACATAAATTATTGATGGCTGTAGAAAGGTCGATGCATTGTCATATAGACTATTATTCATGCACCTGCACTTAGTCTTTTGAGTATCTTATTCTAAAGTTGAAATCATATTGTGGTGCTAATAAAACGACAGCCCTGTGAAATTAATGGAGGTATTAATCACTTTGCCCGTCAGACCACAACTCCACCGGGATGAGTAATGCGTAAAGGGAATTTAATATACAGTAACTGGCCATTACTTTTAATCTTATGAATGGCATTGTTTAGAGCACTTCTTACAAACCCACCAATGACTATCTATGCTATGTATCCATACAAGTAGTAAATTAGAATATCATGTAAAACTTACTATAATACATGTGCAATTGTTATTATTATTATTATTGTTACTTTATTATTATTATTATTATTGTTATTTATTTAATTTTCTGTGTGTTTTGTATCGAGTTTGCACTATTTTTCCGCTGTTTCTGGAGCTGCTGTAACAGTGAACTTTCCCCACTGTAGGATCAATAAAGGTTATGTTATGTTATCTTAAAAGTCATTTTAATATTTAATATTTCATATATTTCCCCACAGGACTCAGCATCTTTAGATGAAGTTCTTCTGTTGTAACTCCAGGGATGGATAATGACCGAGCACAAACCTCACAGTTGTTAAAACAGATCAGACTTGGAATACTTCATTGCTTTAAGTCTTAGTACCTCTTTATGTCCAATCATTAGTCAGTGAGATGCTGGAGTCAACCTCAGTAAATAAGAAAGAGATAAAGAGTTTCTTTTTTCTCCACAAGATACACTCTCTTGTTCCTTTTAGATCAGTGTTTCTCAGTGGGGGTGTTGGGACACTGTCTGGGGGGCAGCATATGAAGGAGAAAGCTAAGAGGGAGCCGTTAGTAGGCTGAGTGATATACTAGATTATTATTGTTTTTAATTCAAATGTGTTTTAATGACATTTTAGTTTCCCACAATGATAATCTGATGATATTCTTTTAAAATGTGAATTTGTTTTTTTTTAAATTATTGAACAAAAAATGTTGTAAAACTCTACTTGCTTACCAGGACATCTATGGACAGACAGATTTCAGAACAACAGCTCTTGTTTGTTTTGTAAAGTGCTTCATACATCTCCTGCAAAACATGCAAGTGGGGGGGTAGTAGTTATATATGTGGGTGTAGCTAATGCTAGGATGAAACAAAGGTGAAACCTAACATACTTTTCAACATCCAACTCCCAACATCTGTTCCTCTACAATAATAATAATAATAATAATAATAATAATAATAATAATAATAATAATAATAATAATAATAATAATAATAATAATAATAATAATAATAATAATAATAATAATAATAATAATAATGGATTAGATTTTATATAGCGCTTTTCAGGTTCACATTATTGTTCCATTATTCATTCACTCTCACATGCTCCCTCTGGTGGTGGTAAACTACATATGTAGTCACAGTTGCCCTGGGGCAGACTGACAGAAACATGGCTGCCATTTTGCACCTACGGCCCCTGACATTCATACTCATTCATACACTAGTGTGAGTGACACTGGAGGCAAGGAGGGTGAAGTGTCTTGCTCAAGGACACAACAGACTGACTAGGACAGAGCGGGTATCGAACCGCCAACCTTTTGGTTAATGGACAACCTGCTCTACCAACTGAGCCCTCTCTTAACTTTGTTGTGATTTGGGGCTTTATAAATAAAATTGAATTGAAATTGAATTGAATCTTATATAAATTTTTCACAATTTCTAGCCTGTATCCACTGGATCCCCTCAACATGAACGTGTCACGTTTAGCCCCCTGTTACGACACCCCAGCTTTTGTATGCCATGATTTTAACCAACATCCGTCTTGTTAAAACCAAACTATTTCACAAATCAGATTTAATGAAAACTCTGAGCATGTTAACCTCAAAATGAGGAGTTTTTGGGGTCAGAGTTTTCATTAAACTTACTTTGTGAAACTGACCCCAGGTAAAAAACATAAGGAATAATGTCTGTTATGAAATCATCCGCTGAGATGCAGATTTCTGCATATTTCTTTCATGTTACGTTGTGTTTAGGGTACTGCTGACTCACCATGAGCCTGAGTCCTGACTTCCTATTGGCTTCTGAAGCACACATTCAGCCAATGAGGACTTTCATGCACCTCTGCTTTACTGTCCATGCACTGTTCTGTTTTTTTTTTTCTTTCCAAGACAGAATGAATAGTCGATAATGTAATATTGCACATTGTAAAATCAACATATATATCATCCACCCATAAGCGTTAGTTTGTTCAAGTATTAATATGAAGCAGCACATTATGTCAGTGGTGAATTTCTAAGAGTCTCTTCTCTACAATAAGGTTTGTCATGTCTGTCAGTAAGGTCTGTCCCCAACCCCCCCTGGTTACGAGGGGGTGCTATACCTACTTATACATGCTCCATGAGATACCCCCCCCCCCCCTTGACAACTTCTTTCATAGGGGGGAGGGATACAACAAGGATGATAATGATGACATAAGGGTGTTGTGGTATAATGCTTGCCCCCCACTGTCTAACGCTGATATATTCATTTATTTATAGATATTATATTGTGGAAATGCAACATGTAGCTTAAAAAATGTTCAGCTCTCACTAAAATCGTTGTCTGAGTAAAACTATGTCCCCTTAATTGTGACCTCTGTGTGTTGCTCACTCATTCATTGGCAACTTCTGGGAACTGTGCCATGATAAGCACAATGGGTTTGAGGAAAACAATTGCATTCAACACCAAATCCACTAACAAACAGATCAAGCCTTTTCATAGTGTTGTGGAGAGCACAATCATAACCCTCCAGAATAAAAGTAGTGAAAGTTGACCAATCCCAAGTCACTAATGAAGAAAATTTCTGTCCAAAGGTTGGTTGGGTGGAGTTTCCAAGGGTTAAATAGTGAAATTGTATGAATTAATGAGAGAATTGATGTTACGTTAAAAAAAAAGTTTGTCTCAAAGCTACCAAATCTACTATATAAAACATTGTGTTTATACTGGAACATTTATAAATCTATTATATAAACATGCATAAATCAGTATATACATTGAAAACACCAACTAACCAGCACTTTTTGTCATTTATTTACCAATTTCAAGTTGGTAACAATTAATCTCAGAGGCAATTTTCTGTCAACCAGTGTTATATAAAACTCTGTTGGGAGAGAACAACAAGTGAGCAAACACAGTGGTTGCACTAGTGCTTTTTAATCAGTCAGTGTCTTCAAAGCATAATGTAGCTTACACACTTGCTACAATACTCCTGCGACTCTCATAAATACCCAGCGAGCAGGCCCTCCCTCTCTCTTCCGCCGTCGTTTATACCCCTGATACCCTGCAAGTGTGTGTATGTTTGAGTGCACCTCTGTGCTTCTATCTTGCAATGGTGGCCTCCCCTGAGTCTTTGATTGTAAATGAGCTGAAAGCCCTTATGGGGGGAGACGGTGAGCGAATCAGCGAATCCGGCTTTGGCGCTCACACTCCCTCTCCGTCTCATCTGTATAAACAGTGAAGTCATACCTTCCAAAGGGCCTGTTTTTGTGCTATCGCCGATGATGTCACCGCCAGCCAATCAACACATAGCGCTGCTTGATACAGTGTGTGCGTGTGTTCATGTATGTGTGTGTGTGCATGAGGTGGGGGATGGGGGTGGAGAAGGGGTGGTGGTGGTGGTGGTGGTGGGGGGTGTTCACCACTGGGAAAAGCACACTTGTTCAGTTATTATCTGGTACTGGCAGCAACCATGAGAGCATAGATGCACATCACATCATGAATCCACAGGCTTTATGTGATGCAACCGGCTCCTAATGATGTACGAAGGTGATTGGTACATATAGTCATCATTTTATAGTGTGTTTTTTTTACATTTGTATGGCAGCAGAATCTGCAGGAACACGGCTCTTCTGTTACTTGTTGATGCAAATTTTGCTCTGAATCTTTGTGTTTTTAATTAATTAGTCGTGCAATTACATTTAGACCTAATTACCAGATAAAAATCTTCTGTTCAGTGGAAAAAGCTAGAGCTAGACAATTAGTTGGTGACCTCAGTTCAAGGTGACTGTGGAGGGTTTTCATGCCTTCACTCCATTGCCTTAATATATATTTGAAAGCTCATGCTGTCAAGTTAAGGTGGATAATTTGGGTTGAAAAATTATGGCCAGCCTTGAGTGATATTCAATTATTGTAGAAAAGTAATTTGTTTGGTCTGTTCTATGAAAGAGCAGATTATAATAAAAATAAAGTGCTTGGACTATTTGGAATCCTATCTGTTTTTATGCCTCTTTTAGACAAAATACAACCTTTGTTTAAGTTACACAGATACAATATATACCAGTAATTTACCAAAATAGGTATGGTATCAAGATAGATGTTATTTGCGTCATCCTGATTTCTTCCAATTGAACTGATAGTGATCGCATGTTGCACAATAGTATTGTCTTTTGCATGAAAAAATTGGCTTGTGAATGGATTTAAGTTTAATGCAACATAAATGCATACAGTATCTGACTGAAATCTAAGCAGCAGTATAGATGCATTTGGATGCTTTGATGAAACTGGTCTTAAAAACAGGACATTGGGGCTAAACATTTTTTAAAAAGAAAAAAAAAAGATGTAAACTAATGTTATGAGGTAAGTTTAGAAGTACTTTAGGTGTATTTAAATTTTTTACATTATATTTAACACAAAAATCTGTATGTAACACAGTCAAAAGGACACGAAAATTACACGTTACCATAAAAAAAAAAAAAACACTAAAAAGAGCATTAATGTTGTTTGTTTTTCACCCACACATTGTGTTGCTGCCTTTTTTTTAAACAGTCCCCCATGGTGCTTTTTTTTATTTTTTTATTTTATGCGACATTGTATGTTGTGAAGTTAAATAATAGTACGTCACCCACAGTGTTGTATTCTCACATAAATTGATAAAAACTGTATTTTACCCAAAATATTTTATGTGGTAAAATACACACGACATTAGTGATGCTATTGCTAAGTGTAATGTTAGTGTTCTAATTAAATATCTCTTTATTCTCTTAGCAGTACATTTTGGGAATCAAATTAATTATGCAAGGTAGTGTTTCACAGAAATGCCCACGAGCAAAATCATAGGCGATTAATGTGTTGAACTGGACTGGTTCTGCATGTAATAGAAATGGACACGATAGGTTACATACAAAACCTAGGATCAGACTAACAATTTATGAAACATCTGTAGGTCTGGGTTTTAGATCCATCTTCAAATTTAACACAGTGTCTTTATTTTTATCCATTTATCAGATAATTTCAAATGATGTTTTCAATATGAAATGCACTGACACCTATAGGTAGATTTTTATGTCCCAATTTTGGTCCTATTTATATACATTTTGGGATGGCTCAGAGCAACAATATTTTTATATCATGAGGGGAAATATGCCTAAGTTTGTTTTTTACTATTGGGTCTAAAAAGCTGGAAAAGTGTCAAGCAGGTACCAAAATAAACCAAGTTTTATAGAAGCACCCATTTCTCTCATTACTTTGACCTCTGAACTATATAGGTCTGTTGACCTGCATTTTATAATAACGGTGCATTTTGTAATAAATGTCCAAAATGTAATAACGTTTTCATTTCATTTCAAATTGTCCATGTCTACTATGTCTAATTACCAGCCAAGACATAAACCAAACCACCTGCTGCTACGAAATGTCAAAAATAATGCGACAAAATGTATTGCAAAATGCGCTGGGGCAGTTTATTACAAAATGCGGCTTAACAAGGTGAAAAAGACTCAACATGGTTCTTCCCTTCTGAAGAAGCTGTTTTCGCTGATGTAAATGTGTCGATTCACTCTACATCAAGAGCTTTGTGTAAAATAAATCAATAAATCAATATCAGTATCAGCACCCTCTAATCAAACATATATGACCCATTTGTCCTTCAGTTGGGATCATAAGGTATCATTCTATTCAGAGCCAACACTCAGAAGGTTTAGAAATGAACCCCCATGTCTGTATTTCATGTGCATCCTCTCAGGATTAGTAAAATCTGCTTTTTGCTTGAATTCATTGACATTAATCCCTGGTTGTGATGTCAGGATCCATCCTTTGCAGATAAAAAATAAAAATCATGCCATCCATCTCATCATGTTTTGAGATTTTAAGTTATCCAGTAAATCCTTTAACTCCTGGTACATGATTTCAATCATTGAAATAAATTATATCAATTATTTCAAACGTGCTGCGTGAATTTGTTTCACTTTCATAAAAGCTGCTGTGAGGATGTGTCCAGGTTCCTTTTCTTCAATGGTGTTGCTAGATTGTGTGTAATGACTGTCAAAAGAGGGTGGAACTAGAACTAGAATTAGAACTAGAAGTGCTGTATATTCCTCCCGGACTTCTTATAAAATCTTAATTTAGCATCACTGTGTTTGCTGCAGAGGTGTTCAAAGTACCCACATTCTGTACTTAAGTAGAAGTACAGCTACTTATGTGAAAAAATACTCTGGTAAAAGTAGAAGTACTGATTCAACTCCTCTTCTTAAGTAAAAGTAAAGTATAATTTCTTAATTGTTTTGTGTCATAAACACAATAATACTTATTTAACCAGGAAAAACTCTGAAAAAGCTTGAAAAGTATCAAAATTAAACCCTTTAAAAGTGAGTTACTGTGTTGAAATTGTGTTTGATCAGGTCCCAGTTACTCAGTTTTTTTCTAAATATGGGCAGGACATTTTCAACTGGAATGCGGTGTTTATATGGTCACTATAAAGTGGACCAGCCTCAGTGTGGTGTGTCATGGTCCACAGATTTGGAATAAGCTTCATCCTCATTTAAAAGCTGCCAACTCCATATTACATATTTATTTATAATACATATTTATAAGTATGTATCCATGAATGTATTCATGTACTTATCCATGTATTTATGTATGTATGTTTTTTATGTAAGTATGTATATATATATATATATATATATATATATATATATATATATATATATATATATATATATATATATATATATATATATATATATATATATATATATATATATATATATATATATATATATATATATATATATATATATTTATGTATATATGTATATGTTTTGGTATGTATGTATATGTTTTGTAGTTTACATGTTTTGTCCTGGGCCTTCTCTTAATAAGCTTGCAATAACTTCCATGGGTCGCCCTTTTTGCATTCTTTGCAAATAAATACTATGAAAGTTAAAAAAAAAAAACAAAAAAAACAAAAAAAAAAAAACCCTTCATTCTGTCTTAAACAGGAATAAAAACTCTCATGTAAACCAGGCCCATTGAGGCTGGAGTTAAGACTCAGAGCAGGGCTAAAGTAATTCATCTGAACATGTTTTCACAGACTCATATTTCAGTTTCTACAGAAAACCTCACTCCTGCTCCCTCTTTTCTCCACATATTTTTAATTATGAATGAAGTCCCCTCCCATTGGTTTATTGCACTCACAACTTGATGCATTGCCTTCTGTTGTTTGCGCTCACTAATGAGTGGACGGCCGTCTGTAGGCCGTTGTGTGAGCGTTGAAGAACCTCACTGACTGCCAGCTTCCTTACAGGCCGCAGAGGGACGAGCAGCGAGTACATCTGATTAGCCGTTATCGACTGGTAAAATGCTACCACACCGGGTTTCCGCTCATAAAGCCAGGCTACATAGTAATTAGCCTGGAATCGATGGCACTGTCCAGCAGCTATCCCAGACACATAGCGCCATCTGCGACGCTACCAGTGAATCCTTTTTGTTAACGGTCCGAGGTGCTGTTGAACATCATTACCGCTACATTACCTCTCTTTTAAAGTTTTTATCTGCCCACATGTTGTCAGACGAATGAGATGAAAAAGATTCTGTCAAGATGAATCACTTTCATGTCACACACGGCGGCCGTTAATCTCCCCCCCCAACCCCCACCCCCCCTACCTACTGGCCTTGGCTCGGTATTGAATTTGTCACTTGCAGCCACTGCCATCCTGAATGATGGAACTTGTAGCTTAGGACATGTTTGCCTTATCACACGTAAACACTCACTCGCTGGGTCTTTACACCCTTTTTTTTTTTTTTTTTTTTTTTTTTTTTGTGCTCCGTTGTTTTCTCATCAGAACCATCTTGACTGTGGCATTTTAGTTAAACCAGAGGAATTAGCTGAAGTTGTTTAATACCGGTCGACTGATGTGACAATGTAATCACAACGTTTGACAGCTTAATGATTACGGATGAGGAATGTTGATAAGGAACGTCAGGAATGGAATGAAAACGTATAAGACTATTTGAGATGTTGACAGACTGCTGTCAAGTGCTGTTGAGTGAGGGGCTTATTTCCAGTGTTGCTGAAAAACAGAGTAGAGCAATTGTTCTATTCCATATGGTTGAAGTAAAATAAGTGCAACTGGAAATGGTAGGTCTGACATACAACTAGAAAATCCACTTTATCTGTATGTAATACTCTTGTCTTCATTTCCTTTTGCATTGTTCTGTGGGTTGTTACACTAGGCTGACATAAACGTGTTAAAAGTTGTCACATCTTAAGCCAGGGGTGTCAAACTCATTTTAGATCAGGGGCCACATTCAGCTAAATTTGATCTGAAGTGGGCCAAACCAGTAAAAAAACAAAAAAAAAAACCCAAAAGAAAAGAAAACATAACATAATAATATCTAAAAAATATAATGTCAACTCCAAACTTTTCTCTCTGTTTTAGAGTGAAAAAAGTAAAATTACATCATGAAAACAAATAATATTAGGTTTTAGTTTATCATTTACACATATGCATTCTAATTTACAGATCACAGATACATCAAATATTTAGTAATAGGTAGAATATTGTGAAAATTGTACTTACCGGTACTTCTCTTAAGACGTTTCCTATTTTTCCTATTTGTTCTGATTATTGAGATTTTTGTTGTGTCACTAAATGAAAAAAAATTACATTTATGAAAAAGGTATTTTTTTTTACTTGTGGATATTTATAGGTTATTATATTAATAGACTGAATTGGTCTGAATGTGGACCATGAAGTAAAATGATTTATATCTTAGTGTAATTTTTGCATTTCATAAATTCATCCAAAGGGTCAGATTGGACCCTTATGTGGGCCGGATCTGGCCCGCGGGCTGCATGTTTGAGACCTCTGTCTTAGGCCCAAAACCAAACCTGGGAAACATGTGAACCTCAGTAATTGTGTAACTTATTGTCCACAGACATTAATTGCTTTAGGGTAAAATAAGAAAACTATTTTCTCTAAAGAAGCAGTTAAACTTAAATGAAAAGCATCAATTTAAAAGACATTCACTGACTTAACAAAAAACAACTGTAAATATAAAACAACTGTTGCATTTAATTGCATTAAAATTTTTAATCAGATTAATCAGGATGATGGATTAATCTACATTAATGTGTTCATTTTGACAGGCCTAGTAAAACTGCTGATGCTCATTTGTGCAAACCATGTGAAAAACTGAAACATGATGATCTGAGTTGACATCTGTGTGGTTCTGACCCAGGCTGACCCAGGCTGACCCATTTGTTCTGTCTGTCCAGGTGCCCACGGAGTGCGAGAGGAGCCCCAGTTCATTACAGCACGTGCAGGAGAGAACGTCATCCTGGGATGCGACGTGTCCCGCCCCCTGAACGGCCAGCCCTACGTGGTGGAGTGGTTCAAGTATGGAATGCCCATCCCCTTCTTCATCAACTTCCGCTTCTACCCTCCTCACGTGGACCCGGAGTATGCAGGTAAGACCGCCAACACATCCATACGTTATAGGAAGTCAGAACTTTTTAGATGAATTCAACTTTCTGACACATCGGAAAATGTAAGTGACTCCTAAACCTGCAGTGTGGAAATAACTGGGTTCAGTTACAGATACGAATAAGAGACAGAAATTGTGGATGAGAAAACACCTTTGATTTTTATAGTTCTGAAAAGACTGATTTAATGACAGACGACTGATTAGAAATGAATATTTATGTTAATTTAAGTTGCATTTTTAAATGTTTTCTTCTCGCCCTTGTCCTTCTCTTTTCTCTTTCTCTTCTTTTTTGTTCTTGTTCTTCTTTTTCATATTATATTCTTCTTATTCTTTGTCATGTTCCGTTTATAATCTTGTTCTTTTTGTTCTTAATGTTCTTGCTCTTTTTATTGTTCTACATTGTGTTCTTCTTGTTCTTTCTGTTCTTGCTCTTCCTCTTCCTCATCTTCTTCATCCTCTTCTTCCTGTTCTTCTTGCCCTTCTTTTTGTTGTTCCTGTTCTTCTTTTTCTTGTTCTACTTTGTGTTCTTCTTCATCTTTTTCCTGTTCTTGGTCTTTTTCTTCTTGCTCTACTTGTTCTTGTTCCCATTGGTCTTCTTCCTGTTCTTGTTCTTCCTCTTTTTCTTCATCTGTTTTTTATTCTTCCTCTACTTCTTCTTTTTCTTCTTCTTGTTCTTCAATAGAATCCCTATTAATAAAACTTTACATTGGTGCCATTTCAAGAACAGAATATTTCCTTCTAAGCCCACTACATCTCGTCTACTAAATTATTTATTTTACCAATTTGCTTTTTAAGGAATCCTCTTTTCCCTCACATACTTTGTAGTTTTTCTACCAGTGTGGATCTTAAATCACACTGAGATTTATCTTATAAAATCTTAGGGAAGTATTTCAGTCTTGTGCAGAATGTTGCCATCAGTAAAAAAGTACTTGTATTAAGTATAGACAAAATCTGTGTATCATTCGTTCATTCGTTTTTCAAAATAAAACCAAAAATAAGACAATGAAAAAACAACTAGTTTCTTCATTATTTGTTTCCAAAACCAAATTTTTTTTTTTTTTTTTCATTTTTGTGTTTCCCGTTTTATCCAATTTTGATCGATATACATATACACTTGTCATATAAATATTTGTTTGTGTGTTATAAAAAGAACATAACTGGAATATGACACACATTTTCTCCATGGTCATATCTTCAGGTGAGCCTCTTAGTTTCCCGAAATAGGACATAGGTTTCTATCTTTGTCACTACAGGTCACGGTCATTTCTAGTTTAATCAACTTGCTTCAGGTCAAAATTGGATAAAACAGGAAACGGCTGTTATCTGTTTTCTTCATTATTCTTTTAAACACAAAAACCAAAAATGAAAAAAAAACAAAACGTATCGTCATTCATCTTTTTATTTTGTTTTTTGTCTTATTTATGGTTTTATTTTGAAAAATAAATGAACACAGATTTAGACAGTAAAACATCAACTTTTCCCTGAAGGGATTGGGTTGAATCAGCGGCATGTTTACTAATAGACACAGTAATAAATATGTTTACTAACTAATGTTGACAGTTTTAATGAGATGACATTTCCTACAGAGGCAGGCACTCTTTCCACCTCAGTTTATTTATGTACATTATTCAAGGTGATGTTTGCTGCAAAGGTGAAAGGGATTTTCCCCTGCTCTGCTCTTGAATTCCTTTCCTCTGATCATTACATTGTAGAAATAATCCCCCTTTTCTGGCATGTGTTTAATTCAGAGAGCTTTTATTATCCGCTCATTCTGTCGTTCTGTCACTGCAAATTAAATATAGAAATATACATAATAGTCCTCAGTGTGCGCAGGTAAATTTACCCACAAATATTTAGTGGATAACCTGCAGAAAGTTACTGTACTGTATGTTATTAATGAGACAATGGCAGCAATGTAAGAACAAAACTAATTATTTTATAGGATTGTCTTTTTTTCCTTTGCTTGTGATAATGAACTGTTGGATTCATTTATTAATTACTGAAATTCTGTGCGACCAGTATAACATTAGTAAGTAGTGAAGGAAGCAAGCAACTCAAAAAGTTATAGACAGATTTTAATGAAAGTTTCAGAGATGATTGATAATGCGCGAAGGGAGAAACTACTACATTTTGAGCTATGAAGGTCAAAGGTCAAGGTCACAGTGAAGAAAATAGTGAAGGTTAAAGAAAAAAAATGCCTTCAATGTTGTGTTCTATTTGGACAGTTGTTCTTGGGTTTGACTGTTGCATTGTGTTTTGGGTTTTTTTTGTAAATTTTTTTCTTGTTTAAACATATAGCGGTGAGGTATTGGTAATGGTGAGTTAAATAAGCTTCAGCTTCAGCCCTAAACCTTTTCGGTCAAGCAGTGTATTTATCATGTATGAAAATGTGTCTTACCTGCCTTGTGCTTGTGCTTTGTTTTGTATTTTGACCGAAATAAAATAAAATAATAAAAAAAAAAAAAAAGGTCAACAGCTAAAACACATAAGTGATTATATCTCACAATCCAGACAAAATAGTATCACATGTTTTTTTTTTTTTTTTTGCATTCACTTCATCTTACCTTTGGACATAAGATGAGATAACACTGATACGTTTTGACATCAACTGAATGAATGACCTTTACCTTAAAGCAGGGTTATTGACATATTTTATTATATCCGACAATATCTTGTGCTTCATATTTAACATTAGATCTAACATGTGAAATTTGGTTAAACTTGGTCATACGTGGTCGAATATTGACCATGCCCATGTCTTTTTTAAAACCCTCTAAAGGATTGTTAATGACCAATAAAATAAATTGTGAGTGAACACGGAACAAATTTTTTACAAATAAGTTATAAACATCCATATCCAAACAGACTGTAATCTCTGAGTTGGTATTTTGAGGATAAACATATTTACTGAACAACTATGAATACCATTAATTATTGGACTGGTTCAATATTGAATCTAATATTGACCATTTTCATGTATTCATCATGTGTCGATACCATTGTTTTTTTCTTATCAACATCCAATAGACTAAATATATAGACTATATAGTTTATATAAATGTACCTCCCTCTGTGTAATTACTGCTCTGCGGTCTTTGCTTTACATTGTGTATAATAATGATAATAATAATAATGATAATGATAATATATGTAGATGTAATACAGCAGTCTTGTCTTCATTTTTGCCTTTTATATTTAAGAGTTTAAAACTCAGCAATAACACGTGTATGATTGGTGATTTAGAGCCTGACATTATTGCATTTTAATTCAGCAATATGCAGATGGTTATATTTAATAATATTCTAGTAAGATTTGGAGAAAGTTCAAAAGAGTTTTCATTGTGACACCAGTTTTCGTCATGCAATAATAATGGATGAGAATTTTACTGCAATTGTATGTTGCAATTTGTGCTAGGCTTAAGTGTATTCAGTATTTATGTATTTTTACAACCAGGCTTATTCTTGCATTTACTTTGCATGAATGTAAATGATGTGCTGTCTGCTTGGCATTGCAGTTTGCAGTAAATTTAACCCTTTGTGGGTGGTTTGTGCATTTCTTACAATATCTTTGGGCCCCTGGAAGCCAAGGTTTGAAAGCCTTTTGTAGACCTTCCTCTTTGTTTTTAGAGAAGTTGATAGAAACTGAAAGATACAAAAATAATTTCAATGATCTATAATCAATAACCAGTTCTTTCAGCAGAATGTTTTGATTCAACAGAAGCAAAATCATTTACTTAGTATTTAATATGATTGTTAATATTGAAAATTGTAAAAAATTAAATTAAATTAAATTAAAAAAAAGGGTAATGTACTTATCATTTTCTTTGACTGTGACATATTGATGAATCGGCTGAAATCTGGATCAGATAAAGGTAAAATGTTTCTTTTAAAAGTGCCCTTTCCAGCTCGTCTACCCACAACAACAGGAAGAAAAATAGTCTGACAGACTAAAAGATTGTGGCAAAAATACAGACGCTTCATGTAATCTTTTCTGCATCCTTACACACTCTGTCTTCATTGATTAGATCACAGCGCACACGCACCTGACAGGAAAGGCTGCTGAGTTTAGGAACCTTTGGTTTGAGTTACACAAGTCTGACCACAAAAAGAGAGCAGCCAGTTATGGATGTAACCCCAAATCCCTGAAGATAGGAATCACACCATCCGTTGTGGAAACTGAAGATTTTCATATCGTGGTAAAAACCCACTAGGCAGAATGAAAAGTTACATTTTTATGTTTCTGAAATCTCAGTGTAATTTGTCATTTTTTTCCCCTCTTCTTAAAGAGGTTAAATGTATGATTAATATCTGAAATTCTCAACAGTAGAGGAAAGTCTGGTGTTAGAACACACTTAGAACCAAAACAACCAACAAATAAACACTATAATAATAATAATAATAATAATAATAATAATAATAATAATAATAATAATAATAATAATAATAATAATAATAATAATGGATTAGATTTCTATAGCTCTTTTCAAGTCACCCAAAGTGCTTTACATTGTACATTATATTTACCCTTCTTTGTGTCATTTCTGAGCTTACCTGGCAACCTCATTATGAAAGGCATCTGCACGTAGACGTCATCGGTTGCCATTGCTTATCTAACAACCTCAGCTCCAGATGTAACTGATTTAATGAGCCGTTCGCAGTTTCACTGAAAGGCTCAGGACTCAAAAGGGTTAATACCGATTAGCAATAATTGACTCCTTATTTCAATATAAATTGTTAAGTGAAACAGGTGGACCCAAGTAAACTAATGTTGCTTTCTTTGCAGCTTGGACATTTAACAGACACATTTAAACACAATACAGTGAACAACTTAAAAAGATCTACTATATCAAATGTAACACTTTTCAAAAAGGTTTTAAGGTGTTAGATGCAAATTGGGAAATTGAAAGAATTGTAGGATGTTTTTTCAGACCCTGTGAAAACCTTGTATTGATATACTGATATATTGGTCAGCCGATATATCGGGCTGATATATATATTTATTCTTCTATCAGTATCGGTCTGTAGCTTACATGTTCTTTTTTCCCTACCATGATTTACTGATAGGTGAAGGTCACTGCACCTCCTTGTTCTTAGAAATACTACTGTCCACATTGGAAAAAAAATAAAATAAATGTTTGGTGTAGTAATATTTATTAGGATAACTGTCATAATATTGTATTTTCTACTTGTAAGTAAGGGACATTTTCTGATATTTTTTTTATCATTTGACAGAGGAAAATCAGTATCACCTCCAAATATCAGTTTAGAAATATTATCTTAGAAATATCAGCAGTCTGTATCAGTCATCAGTTAAGGCTGAAGTAAAAAAAAAAAAAAAGATAAAAAATTTGTATCAGCCCCAAAAAATGTCATATAGCTCAATCACTCGTCTGAACCAAGCAACAAAGTTTCAAATTGTGCCTTTGTTCAGTTACAGCCTAATGAATAATGATATTAAACTCCTGCTGAGGTAACAGAGGCTTACATTGTACCCTCTTTAGATTTGGATGATGTTGAGGGTCAGTGAGTTGTGCCTACCATTGGAGTCCCCATTTCCTAGTTACCCATCTGCCCCTGGTCTCAAACAAGCCATTGTCTTATTTTTTAAAACGGGAAATAGAGGAAAACATCCATGAGCGACTGAGGCAGATAAACAATGTTACTGTTTCATAAAAACTGTTCAGCAGCATTGACCAGAAGAGGGAAAAAGAGATGGAAGATGAAAGTGGAAATGAATGGACAGAGAAAAGGGATTGTTCTATGATACACTGTTAAAAAATAGACCTTTTGTCACTTAGCAGGACTACATTAAATCTAAAAAATGGAGGATGGATGAAGGTTTTGATTGTCTCTCTCATGAATGCTGTTTATGCGTTTGGACCTGGAGAACCTGGAGAGAACCAACACAGACATGGGGAGAACATGCAAACTCCACAAAGAAAGGTCCCACCCACTGGTGTTGGAATTGAACCCAAGACCTTTTTGCTGTGAGGCTCAAGTGTTAACCACTTCACCACCATGTTGCCAGCTTTTTTATTGGTTTTCCAATCACATATACAAAAAAATAGAAATAACAAAATATAAAATCATCAAAACCTAAAATACAGTGGAAATTTCACACAAGTAGATCCCATAACCTGCTGGGGTTGTAGGGGCACTGCAGTGACGAACGTTGCACCAGCTGTCTCCACTTGTGGCGGTTGTGGCGAAGCTCTTGTTAGTCCCTTCAGTGATGTTGTCTGCCCATTTCCCTGCACTGTTCCTTGTAATATGGTCTTGGAGAGCCCATCTGACCTTGTCAAATGACCATACCATCTGAGCATTCTCTTCTTAACTGTGGTCAGCAGGTCCATGTAGTTCATTTTGTGGTGAGTGATGAATAGTTTGACCTTTTCATTGGTGACGCGATCCATGTACGAGATGCCAAGGAGTCTTCTGAGGCTTCTAATCTCCACTGCCTGGATTTTCCTATGAGGCTCTGCATTCAGTGTCCATTATTCACATGCATATAGAAAGATGGAAGTGACCAGTGCATGCATTAGTTTGACCTTGGTCCTGAGAAAGATGTTTCGGTCTGTCCAAATGTTCTTGAGGTTCAACATTGCTCCAACTGTTTGTGCATTTCAGTCTTTGAACCTTCTTCACTGATAACAGCTCCAAGTTACTTGAAATGATCAACTTTCCCACTGACTGTGATCTTGGCTGTGATTGGCTGGACACTGTTTGTCATGAGTTTTGTTTCCTGAGCACTAATGTCCATACCATATCTGGAAGATGTTTCATCCAGGTGTTTTATCAGGCTGGCTAGTTCCTGTTTGTTTCCTGCTCAGTCCATCACTGTCATCGGCGAACCTGAGCTTGGTAATTGTCCGCCCTCCAACGTGGTCTTCTAAAGCGTCAGTCATTATGCGCTCAAGGAAAATGTTGAACAATGTCGGAGACAAGAGACAGGACAATTTAACTTAACTTAATTTAATTAGATTACTGTGAATGGACCTTCTTGATATTATTCTAGAAGGACGGTGTGATCTCACAATCTCAGAAGGTAATCAATCTTAATTTGAGAGCGATAGCACAGGTTGTTAATGAATACAGCAATGTCCAAATGTTCCTCTTCACTTTCCATTTGCATCAGTGTAATTAGTATATTTAAAAGATTGTTGCATTTATGAGGTCCTTTAGCTTTAACATCATCAGAGTAAGTTGTTCTTGGATGTTTTTCGTTAGCATAGACCATCTTAACATGCAGAGTTTGTACATTGTGTAGTTACACTGAGGAACACAATAAATATTGATTGATGAAATGATGGCTGTTCAAACTTCTGAACAACAGTGTGTCAAATATGAATCTCAGAAGGAACAAATTAGGATTACAGTACAGAAAAAGGCTCCACTTGGAAATGTAATTCAATGTCTAACTATTAAAATAACATTGTGGGTCACTGAATATGTCTGGGATTCAGCATAAACAGTGCTGCTGTTCTGTTTGTTGTTGCAGTTGGCTTCATGGTTGGTGTCTCTGATGTCCAAAAGAAACTGAGCAGCAGCTGTAACTTAATTCAGATCACATCAGTCAGGGTCTGTTGGGCATTAACGTTGTGTTTCTGCAACTGTTACACTGAGAAATAAGGAAAAATAAGAATATATTTGTATGTAATACAGCAGTCTAGACTATATTTTTGCCTTTTATATTTAAGACGTTAAAACTCACTGATAACAGGCTTATGATTGATGCTTTATTACACTTCATTTCAGTAATATGCAGATATTGATATTCAATAATGTTCCCGAAAGATTTGGAGAGTTTTTATTGTGACCCCAGTTTACATTGTGCAGTAATTTGATAAGAATATTAATTGCAACTGTATGCATCCATGTATGCTGGCCTTATGTGTATTAGAGGCTTTTTACAACAAGGTTTATTTCCTCATTTACATTGCATGAATGTAAATGATGTGCTGTCAGCTTGGCACTGCAG
>CM035796.1:28106260-28393959 GCA_020466265.1 Siphamia tubifer
GTTTCTGCATAATGTCATCTTAGATGAAATTCTTCTCATCGTCATCTGTCAGTAACTATAAGTTATCTGGAGAATGGCAATTTCTGATCGAGTAGAAAGTATATCTGCTGTAATTTAACCATGAATTATACAGCGTAGAGCAAGGGTCCCCAACCCCTGGGCGGCAGACCGATACCAGTCCGTGGATCAATTGGTATCGGGCCGCCGACCGCCTAATAATTACTTAATTATTTCTCTTGTATTTATTATCCGAGTCTGAAGAATCTTTTATTTTGAAAAATTACCAGATTCTGTCGGTAACGTCAATAGCTGGATTTCCATTACTCTTGGAAATTCGCAAAATATAAATATCGCTATAAAAACTGGTAATGGAAAAACCTGAATATCGAAAAAACACTCAAATATCAAAAAAAAAGTTTTCATGCTTTCATGAGGTGGTTTTTCAGACGTTTCGATATTCTAATATATCGCAAAAGCGCAATGGAAACACTTTTTCCGCAATATATGTCACAGGATGTGACTACATAGTCACATGACCACTTCTCTCGGAGTGAAAATGACAGCCACAGTCACTGTAACCATGACAACCATTGACTGTTTGTAATTTGTTGTAAAGTGCAGAGTACATTTACACTTAATATTTCAGTCTGACAACGTAGGGACCACATGTACAGACCCTTATAATGTGAGACAGGTGGTTTGTTTTACATGTTGGTGTCTTCAAAGAGTTCGCCAGGGACTTTTAGTGATGAGAGAATTAGCCGATTAATTCATGCTAATATCAGGGTGATATTGCGGTCAAGTGATTTGAAGCTCCGAAGGTGACAGCAGTGAAATGTCGTGGGATGATATTTCACGAGAGTTACGACACCCCTGCCTAGAACAACCGTCAAAGCACAAATATACTTTGTCAAAATTTGAGGAATATCGATATTGTTTTGCGAAAAACTAATGGAAACACCGCTTCTGTCACTTGAATGCCAAAAATGTAACCCACATGTTAGCAAAATAAGTAAAAAACAGATGCCTTTGGAAAGTTTGTTTTCGAAGACCCTCCAGAAGAAGAGCCTCCAACTTCCAAGAAAAGGAAAGCTTTTAACAGACAATACCAGGAGTTGGACTTGAACTATGTACCCCCCCCCCCCATGCACTGATAGGTTAATTGGTTAATCTAAATCACCCATTGGTGTGAATGTAAGATTGTTTGTCTATATATGTTCAGCCCTGAGATGAACTGGAGACTCATACAAGGTGTACCCCGCCTTCACCCATTGTAGCTGGATTAGACCCCCAGTGACCCCTGTGACCATAGTGAGGATAAAGTGGGTTCAGATGAGATGTCTTTGCTGAAAATGTACATTTTTCTCTACTCACTTTTCTCTACTTGATGTAATAACCTTTGAATTCACTCAGTTTTCATGAAGACCTGAACATTAACAGCTTCCATGTTGCATTTCAGCTTTCACTTCTATTAAGGCACAACATCCATGACTTTAATTAACCCACAAAGTTGATTTGCAACTGTGTTAATGAAATTTTTGGATGCATTATCGTACAGAACATCATGGTCTGTTGTCTAAAGGCCAAAGGGATGTTGTCTTCAGGTTGATACTTGCATTAGGCACAAACAGTTTGGCGCATATTGTCCTGTTATTTCAGATCACTACATGTTCCTGAATCACTGGAAACTGGTTGAGATTAGTAATTGATGCTTTGAGGTTTTGCTCTGTGTAATTTGCTCTTGTGAAATGTACCGATATGTGAGTTTGATGGAGTTTGCACACACTGTTGTGTATGTGAGACTAACATAATTGCTACTGAAAGCAGATAAGAAGAAGTTCTAAATGAGGAGGATGTTCTGTTAAATAATACTAAGGACCTTCTTTGACTTCTTACTTCACTTCTTACTTTGTATCAGACTAACTTTCCAAGTCCTCATGATGTTTTTCAGAAATGTTTAGTTTCTCTGTATTAAACTACATTTCTTCTTATATTGACATCCTTCCCATTGTTTGAATTTTTGTTCCATTCCATCAATAAATAAAAGCTGAAACATAGGGTCTTCTCCACCTAATACATAAACATTATGAAGGTTGGGAGCCTTCCATAATCACTACAGATTCACAATACTGTATACATATATGTATACACACACATATACGTACATACATAACCATCAAAGTTGTTCGCATTTCTATACACATCACTTCTGTTCATTTTTAGAATGCCTTCGTCTCTGAGTGAATATTTGAAGCTTCATATCAGGAGGAATGTTTCTAAATAAAGCAATAATACAAATATATAATATAAAATATGAATAACCCACTCTTAACAATGTAACTGAGAACAATTGTGTCATTTATCACACAGTGTTATCCATGTTTCAGTGTCATAGCTTCTATAAAACAAAGTGGACTTTTCTTTCTTTCTTTCTTTCTTTCTTTCTTTCTTTCTTTCTTTCTTTCTTTCTTTCTTTCTTTCTTTCTTTCTTTCTTTCTTTCTTTCTTTCTTTCTTTCTTTCTTTCTTTCTTTCTTTCTTTCTTTCTTTCTTTCTTTCTTTCTTTCTTTCTTTCTTTCTTTCTTTAACTCTATAACACTGGCCTATACAAATTAAATGCTCTGAAATTAAACTGTCATGAGCTATTTTTGTTGTTATCATTATATCTATCCAAACAAATGTGTCTTTAGTTGTACCGGCATTAAAATTAACAAGAAATTGACGGTCTAATAATTTATTCCCACGACTATAGATATGTAACTAACCAATGTGTCAGGACTTAGACTCACAGGGGTTTTCTGACACCTTGAATTTCAGTTTAAATTGAGCAAACTAGAAACTTGAAAAAAAAAAAATCAGCAACAAACAGGCTGGAACAAACCCACTGGCTTTGTTAATACCCATGATGCAACACTGTGTTTCATGAAAGCGAACTGAAAAGCTTTGAAACCCTGGTTGAAAATCGTGCTCATATCTTAAATATATTGCACTGTGAGTGACTGGTTCTACCACTTCCTGTTTAATGTAAAAACTGTGATAGAGTTTCTTTTATTGGATGTCTCTGTCACTTCTGGGATGGAAAGTTAAAACTGAAAACCGGATATTTTTGCACCACAACATCCTGGTTCAGCCCTGCAGCTCCCCTTAAAGGTCAGAATATGAGTTCTGTGGGTGTGAATCCCACTGTACTTCCATGTCATTTTCACAGAAATAATCAGAAGGGCTGGATTGCATGTTGATGGCATCACCCCAATGTCAACTCCAAAAGGCTGTACAAATGTACAAAGACAGTTTTGATGATAGATCTGGGCAGGATATATATATATATATATATCGTCAGCTTCATACCATAATTGCCTAAGTAATTTTTTTGTGTTTTCGGAAAATGAGAAAAAACACATTTTCTAAAAGTCACATCAATATTTCTTATTAATAGAACACCCAACATCATTTGTATTTCTGACAACATTTAGCATTTTTTCTGCCATTTTGCATACATTCCAACTGCCTAAGTCAAACAGCTGGTAGCAAAACTGCCTAAGTCAAACAGCTGGTAGCAAAACTGCCTAAGTCAAATGAATGACTTGGGCAGGTATGTTTTTGCACTTGTTTTTTATGAGTTTTCTGATTGGTCAATGACATAGGCAGAAAGACAGGATGATGCAGCAGTGGTAGGGGAGGAAAGTTATGCAAAAATCTCAATTTGACCAAAAATTTACTTAGGCAATTATGGTATGAGGCTATATATATATATATATATATATATATATATATATATATATATATATATATATATATATATATATATGAAGAGTTCATTTGCAAAAACAGATAACTCCATTTTTCGTTTTTTTTTCACAAAATTGCATTTTTTACTCTACATTCTAGGTAATACTCATTGATTTGATATATTATTTATTCAATTTAGTGGATCTTACCAAATGAAATAAATACCATATCAAATAAATCAGTATTATTTGTGGAATGTAGAGTACAAAAATGACATTTTGTGAAAAAAAAGAATAATGGAGTTATCTGTTTTTGCAAATGAACTCTTCATATATATATATATATATATATATATATATATATATATATATATATATATATATATATACCCTGCCCAGATCTGAAAAAACCAGCTGGACAGAATCCTTCTTCGCTGTTCTAGATGGACTGGGTGTCACACACTGAGGATCATTGTAAACTGCTGCCATATTGTCGTCAGTCTGGTCTGATGTCCTGTGCATCTGTGGTCTGCAGCACTTTGTGAACAGTAAATGAAAACCTGTTTTACACCAGGCTTGAGGAAAAGTCAGCCAGCATAACATTTCTAGAGACACTGGGTGAAAAGACATGGTTTGCTTTTGTGTGTTAATCATATATCGTATTAGTGTCATCTTATAAATTCCTTCTTAAAACACATTTATATACTGTAGACTTGCTTTTATGCGACGTTGTCTCTTTTAAAAAATGTTTTGTTTGAATTTAACCCTTTGATGCATGAATTATGAGAACCTTAGTCGATATTTTTTTATGTTTTATGTTATGTTTTTATGCCTCTTTAGGCATGAAAAAAACAATGTGTTTGAAATATTTTAAATGAACCTATTTTTTATGGAGTTACAAAAATATCCACTCTTATGGATAACATGTGTATTTGTGTGATTACGAAATGTGTATTTAAAACACAATATCAGCACACTATGAAACAAAACATTTTTAACGCAGTTTTTGTTTAATTACAGTCTAATAACAACAAGCAACTGATTTACACATAAACATATGCAGATCAGGTATTAAGAATAAACCAGTTAATGATATGAAACTAAAACAAAACCCTTGAATATACAAGAGAACAACAGTAGAATAACTGTCCATGGGATGACCAGTAGGCATCAAAGGGTTAATTACTCTACCAAGGAATGACAAAGTTATGAAAAAGTTATGAATAGATTTTCCTGAAATTTTCAAGAAATGTCAACACTGGCACAAGGAAAACGTAATACAATGTTGTTGGTCATTGGTGGAGGTAACGTGTGTGTTTCATTGAGTTAATGACAGTGAAACCTGTTGCTCATTTAGGTCGATCAGGGAGGGTACAGTAGGAGTAGATCTGCCTTGGTGGAGTTTGCACCCTCTGAGTGTTTTTTCTAGTTTTACCCTGTTTTGGTTGAAATGTTGACATATATGATGTTGTTTTATTCCATTCCTTCATTTTTGCACAGATCTGACACCATCCTGTTCTGTTATTTCTGCCCTCTTTACAACAATGCATTCACACTTAGTCATGCTTTATGTTCACTGTACTTATCTCTTTTATTGTTACGTTGTTTTCTGTATACTCTGCTGTTGTGCTTTCTGCTTTGTCTGTTAAAGCACTTTGTAAATCCAGATTTTAAAGATATTATTATTATTAGGATTATTACATGATATATCAGTGCATGCATTTTTTTTGTTTTTATGGTTCACATTACCCACATTTTCAGTTAAAAACACTTATTTTTTTTGCCAATAATAATAGCTTTTTATATAGAGATGTTGAACAAGCAATACTTCTGACTGTTGAGACTCTAGAGCTTTGAAATGTTTTCACATTTTAACCATAAAGAAGGCTCACAAATCTTTTTTTTGGTCTTTTTTTTATCAGTTTCTTTGTCCTAAAATTAAAATGAAGTCTTTTTTCATTTGTTATGTTCTATTACATGTCTTTTGAGAAACGTAAAACTTGAAATGAATGTTTTTTTTATGCTTCATTCAAGCAAAGAAAAATCTGTCAACAGAACAAATGAACATTATCTTGGTAAGATTTGTTGAATTAAGATTTTCAAGATCTATTGCCTAAAAATAATAATTCTTATATCTCACTGAATAGGTTCTTTTAATGTGATTATTTTAAGTGTGAAGAGATATTTTAACGAGAAAAATACACTGGGTAATATTTAGATGAATTATTATCTTGATACAGTTTTTCCCAGACCTCTTAGATTAGGGGTCACCAACCCTGGTTCTTGTGGTCCTCTATCCTGCATATTTTAAATGCTTCCTTCTTCCAGCACACCTGGTGGCTATTATCAGGTTTGTGCAGAGCTTGGTGATAGGCTTATCATTTGAATCAGGTGTGTTGAAAGAGGGATAGATCTAAACATGCAGGACAGGGTTGGTGACCCCTGTTTTAGAAAAGTCTGGAAATCCTCAAACTGTGATAGTAAATAAACTAGAATAGAATGGAAGAGGATATAGATAATAAAAGATGTGCAGTATTATCTTTGATGGGACATTTCTATTAGTATATGCAGAAGCTGCCACTGCATCAAATGGAACTTCACATATGACAAGAAGTCAATGTGCTTCAACACATTCAGTTTAGTGGTGGATAAAACCATTCAAATGTAGCAACTTTATCAAAACTACTATTGGAAATAACTGATAGATTATTGCCATTTCCTTAAAGCACAAACTGAAAATGTAAGTATCCTGATTTATAGTCTTTATATGAAACATTTTCAAAATTACACAGTCCGATGCAGTACATAGCTTAATATGTATTTATATATATATATATATATATATATATATATATTAAAGAGTCTTCCTTTCACTACTCCAATCACGTAGAAGTATCCTCATAAATATTAAAGAGTCAGGCTGGCACATGCAGTGGTATGCAAAAACACATACAGTACAAACTGACTGGATTTGTTCGGTATAGGGCTGTACTGAACAACTTTAACAGTTCAGTATGAATACATATACATTAGAACCATATACTGTACGTATGGAGTGACTGTATTACGTCTTCTATGTATGTGGATATATATATATATATATATATATATATATATATGGGTGTGTATAGCATAGTATATCTAATATATCTCCTCAGCAATGATCCTGATGTTTTTTTGTTTGTCAAGTGATTAAAAATATCCCCAGCTTTCAGTAAATGGTGAGCAGAGCCGCTGATGTGACTTGGCATAAACTGACAGTAAATACACTGTAGTGCAGTGTCAGATATGTTTGAAATTCAAGAGAAATAAAGCTTGCAATGTCAGTCTTTTTCCTGTGTGAAGGAAAATAATGGGCATAAGTATTAGTAAAGTATAAATTAAGAAACAACAGCTGTTTCAGTTCACATTACCAGGATTTTCCTTTAATATCAAAGATAAAATGACTGACTTGATTTTTCCATGACAGTGTGTTTATGATGAGGTTGAATCTGTGTTTGCAGTGGAATTATGTAGTCAGTACAAGTGCTGTTTTGACAGACAAGATGAAATGCTCATGCACCATGACATATGACTAATAAATATGCAAAGAGCAAAGTGCAGGAAATTGTACACAAAGGAGGTAATTTGTTGCACACTGGGGTTCGTCTCCACTTTGAACAATTAATTTAGCAGTATATTTTAAAAAAAAAAACAGATTTTTGGTGTTTTTAGTCCATTATAAAATTAATTTCCTCTATTTTATCTCAATTTACATGACTGTAGTTCTGTGGAAAAAGAGAAAAGGACCAGCGCTCTGCTTTCATACAGTGGAGGTCAGAATATCACTGTGTGTTTGCACAGACACTCTCATGCTTGGTTTCTTGTTCATTCGTTAGTTTTATGCTTGAATACATCAAGTTAATAAAAGGACATCCAGTAAACTGTTTGGACAAATTGTTTAATCTTGGGCACAGAGAAATGTGAGTGGAACCAAAGTCCAGGCGTCGTATGAGCAAACGCAGAGATGATCCACATACTGTATACAGTAGAATTAATATGCAGCTCAGACTCATTAAGTCACATACTCATGGTGTCCCCTCTTTTATTTCCTTCCAGTCAGCTGAGAGAAGAGACAGACATGGTTGGAAGCTGGACAAATATAATCTGTTATATAAATAGCCTAACCAGGACACACACAGTCACGCAAACACACTGACTAGGGAACAAACATCATTTTGACTGTCTTCCTTAACCTCCTGAGACCTGAGTACCTCGTTTGGGGACAAGACTTCCACAGTTTTGTTTGAAGAATTTTTTTTTTTTTTTTTTTAAAGTTGTCCGCTGGAAAGGGGCATTCCATAAAAGGCAATTATTTAATGTAAAAAAATCTAATCAATTCAATAACCATATATATGTATAATCCAAATGTTGTTCTTCTTTTATTTTATTATTTTTTAATTTTTTAAATATTTTTTTATTTTAATTCTTTATTTTATTAAATCGAGATTTTTTTTAAATTATTATTCATTTTTGTATGTTCTTCATGTGTTTGTTTTTCAATCCATTTGAAAATGAATTCAATGTCAAACAAATCCCAATGTCCTCTACAAGGGACATTTGAAAAAAACAAACAAACAAACAAACAAACAAACAAACCAATAAATAAATAACATATTTGTAAAAAAATAAATAAATAAATACTGCTAAATGATCCTTTCAAACACAATACTCAAATTATCTTTTAAAAATAAATAAAAAACTTTTTTCCCTCTGGGTCTCAGCAGGTTAAGTCTCAGAGACAGCTGCCAGTGAGGCTGATGCATTTACTTTACCTGGTGTGTTGTTCTGCTGCAGGAAGTCATGAAGACAAACACAGAAAAATTAGTGTGAAATACTGTCAAAGTAGGAAGGATATGGCAGGGTGAAGGATTAATGAGGGATAGCCAGGCTTTGATAATACCGGGGTTTTGAGCCGGCGTATGCTCCCTGAAAGCCTTTTGTTTAGACCTTATTGCCAGTCACCATCTGTTATGATCCAGTTGCCAGATTGCCTGGAGCAACATCATCAAACCCCCCCCCCCCCTCCTCACTTCACTTTCAGCTTTTGATCTGTAAAAGTAAAATGCGGCTTCTCGTGACTCCATACTCGCAGTCAAAAGCCAATATCTGTTATGATGGATTGTGACTCCACGTAACCCTGAGGACCCTCTGTTGTCATGTTGGCCACTTCCCTCTCCTCAAAGGAAGTAATGACCTGTCCTTGCCTCAGTGCATCTCTAAAATAGACACACACATGGAGATGAGGACATCCCAGCACCCGGGTTTAAGTGACAGATTTCACTGTGCGCGCACACACACACACACACACACACACACACACACACACACAACTGCAGCTCCACTTTGATGTAGATGCAGAGTTGAGCTGTAACAGTGAGCGCTGTCTTTGTTTAGAAACAAGTTTGATGCAGTGAGATGTTAACACCTACACTAACACATCACCACGCACCCTGTGAACCCTGCATATTTATATCTCAACTGTCAAAAACAAGGGGTTTAAATTGTGGGATAGTGAACCTCCCTTAAAAGAAGTCAGAAGCAGCCCCCCCCCCCAATAATATTTATTTTATAAACACACACACACAAATATATATATACGTATATATTTAACTTTTTAAAATGTATTATTTCTTAAACTTCTTTTTTTTTTTTACATTTTAAACAACTCTATGTATGTATCTTCAGGTTTTTTTTTCAAATGTTAACATCAGTGTGTTTTTTTTTAACATTTCTTTTAACACACCTTAACAGTTTTCTGTATTTTTTTTTTTACATTTTTAAACACATTTACACATCTGAGTATGCTTTTAACCCCCCCCCCTCATATTTTTACATCTTTATGTGTTTTATAGCATCCACATTGGGGAGGTTAAGTCTCCGCCCCTTCCGGGAGGCTCACAGGGCCTGAGATCGTAAAATTAATGAATGGTATTCAATGGGAACTAAAATGCTAAAATTGTATCTGGTTTGTCATTTGCCCTGAATCACACACATGTTGTACCTGATAATAAATGATAATTAGTGATTCATTTGCGAGTAAAATTTGGACACACCTGGCGCTCATGTGACATCACCACAGACTCCTCACCACAGCTGACTGGAGTGTGACGTCACATATGTGATGTGTTTATTATCTTAGTAAGCCCAAATAAAACCAAACATCATGTTTGCTTCTCATTAAAAACAAGTGGTCTGTTTATGCCACATCAAATATTTATTATTAAACGCTGTCACATGTGAATTTCAGAACACTTGTCAAATGGAATGAGAATTCACTCCATTCACTTTCATTCAAATTTTTTGCGAGCTAAGCACCCATGGACTGGAAGTAAATGTTTCGGCACTAGGTCATAGACAGAATCAGGATGGAAGTACAGTAACAGAATCCAATATGGCGGCTACTGAGTTGGTATCCGCTAATCAATATGATCAATGGGCAATAATTTTCACTCTTGGATCAAAAGCCAAAGCCTACGAAGCTTTTGATGTTTACAGGGGTCAGGGAGTTCCTGGTGGTGTTGTCTAGTAGAAAAACAATTTGGTAAGAGAGTACTTGCACTAAATCTGCACAAAATGAGTTTGACAGATGAGCACATTAATGAAGTCAAATTTAATTCAAATGTATAAATAATAACCAAACTTTCATCCACAGTCTGTGTTTGTCTTCCAATTACTGCTAATGCTGGGCTTTTTATTGATAGAATACATTATTTATTCACTTTTGGCTTTTTTAAAACCCAGTAAATGAAGCTAAATAGATAGAAAATCATTCTGAAGCGTATCGATGGACACCATGTTGGATTCTGTTACTTCTGTCCCGATTGCCGACCGAAGTAAAAGAGTGTGACTTAGCCTCTCCGTTCTTTAAGCTCCATATTAAAAAAATGTATAACTCAAAAACAGACTGTGGAGGCAGAGCATCGTCAGGACCAGTCCATGAAAAGACAAAGTTTAATAATTAGGCTCAGACTTTCTTCATTTGTTGATCGCTCTAGACTCTGTGTCCTCTCTCACTTTCACTTGAAGTATGATTTTGGTTTGTTCTGTAGTTAGCTAACCATGTTTACATATTTTTTAGTTTTTTTTATTCAGGTAAATTTTTTCTTATATTGTGCCCAGAGCTCTAAATTAACACCCGCCAAACCACCAAATGCGGGTGAAAATCCATTTTGGCAGGTAAAAAACAAAAACATACAAGCCACTTTGGCTGGTGGCGAGTGATAGAGATTTTTTTTAGAAAAGTGTCCTGATTAGAAAGCCTTCTCTGGTCCCGAACACCGACAAGACGAAAGTTCCTACATTTCCCGCGATGACGTCGCATGCATCCATTAGCTGCGTCAGGCTGCGTCCTCATTGCATTCGATTTCGAGCATTTTCGCGCGGTTGAGTCTGAGGTGAAGAAGAAGACGTTAAGAGATAGAAGAAGGCGAATATTTTCTGAAGTGTGTGTTGTGTCAGTGAGAACGAAAAAAAAAAAAGAAGAATGTGGCGGTAGTTGGGAGGTTCGGAGTGTGGGGGTGAGAAAAGGGCAAAGACTGGAGGGGATGTTGTGGAGTCTGAGGTAACGGTAAAGAAAAAGCAGAGGACATTTAACCCAAAATGGCTTGGGGGTCATGAGCAACAAGATGTGAGTCTATGTATTGTATAAATTGTAATATAGGTGAGAACAGTAAAGAAGTGTTAACAGTGAAAGATGTGAAAATGTAAAAGCAAGAAGTTTTAAGAGTTAAATGTGAAAATGTAAAAAAAAAAAAATGTGATCATATGTTTAAAGAAATTAATTATTTCAAGAGGAAAAGGTTAAATAAAATAATTGAAAGAAATTTGAAGGCGTATGTCTCATTTTGGTCAGGGGAAAAAATGGCTAGTTGAATTTCTGATTGGCTAGTAAGATAAAAAAAAAACTACTAGCCACAAAAAAAAAAAGTTAATTTAGAGCCCTGGTTGTGCCTCCCTAGTACAACCCTACTACTAACCCTAACCCTAACCCTAGGGCCTCACTATTTGAAAACCTAAAGCTTGATTTTCACTTTGACATTCCTCTGGTGTTCCTCCTCTTTCTCTGCTCTTTGTTCACCTCTTTCCTTCCATTTCTTTCATTGAATTCAATCCACTCGTCCTTCTCACGTCTCCGTGTCCCTTCCTGCTGACACCTCATCTTTGTCTCTCTCTCGCCACCAGGCCGGGCCAGTCTGCACGGCAAGTCCTCCCTGCGGATAGAGAATGTGCGTTCCGACGACCAGGGCTGGTACGAGTGTAAGGTGCTGATGTTAGAGCAGCAGTTCGACACCTTCCACAACGGCAGCTGGGTGCATCTGACTGTCAACGGTAAGGGGCTTTGAAAAACAAGACAGCAGCAAAAGTTTCACAAAATACAAATCATAGTCATAAATCTCCACTAAAAATAAAGATAATATTAGAGCTGTTAAAATTAACCCCTTTAATTAATGTCCTTAAAATCGCAAATATGCACCATAGCAACATAAAAATCTATCTATTGTATGCACTATAGTCAAATTAATTGTCTCCATTTAATTTAACATATCCTTTTCTTAGGGCTGTAAAATAATTATAATTTTTTTTTTATCAGATTAATCACAGGGTTGGTTTGAATTCATTTTAATTAAATTGTGATCAAAACATTCGGTCAGTCAACTATTGTGTCTTAGTTTTTCTGTTTTTTCTCTAAAATTTCCCACAAAATGCACAAAGAAACACAAAAAAATGTGGAGAAAAATACATATAAAATGTGTCAAAATTCCATCACAATTCAAACCCCCCCCCCCAAAAAAAAACTAATAAAAAAAGATGAAAATTTCAAAGGATATTTAAAAACTCTTAAAATACAGAAAAAAAACACCCAAAAATATGATAAAACATCCAAAATACATGAAAAAATATGAATATTTATTACAATTAACATGTTTATTCAACACCTTCAATAGTTTCAACAAAACAACAGTAAATAAGTGTTCATATAGTTTTGTTAACATGTACTTGTGTTTAATATTGTTAAGAGGTGAACCCATTAATGTAGATTAATCTGTCATTGATTAATCTCATAAAAAATAAAATCATTTTTACTGCAATTAAACAAACAGCTAACAGTTAGTCAAATACAAAACTAAAAGTTCCTGGAATTCTGGTGGAAAAGAGGCTCCAGCTGTGGTAGGAATAGATGAATCCAAAGAATTATCGAACATTATCGAAACACAACCTTTTTCAGAGTTGTTTAAAGGAACAAAAGAGGGAGGCTTTTTTCACACAGTGGAACGTCTGCCTCCAATGGAAAAACTATTTTTTATCAGAGTATGCAGCTGCATGTCAACAGAAGTATTAGTGGATTTTCATTAGTTATGTAAACCGATTATTATTAGTATTTTGTGTGTTTTTAAAAAATAAATCCAATAAACACAATATTATGTGTTTGTTAAAGTCCATGAAATGAAACAAACAAGCATGAAACAAATAAACTAGTCTAGTGTTGATGAAAAAAAGCAAAAGTCTATGGACACCTTTATCTTATTGTTTTTTCAGGGATGAATTGAGCATTTATATTTATATTTATTTCTCATTCTCTTTTCTTCAGACACAACAAGAAAATGCATGAAATATGTGCAAAGCCTTAAAAGACGGACAAAGACTTGAACTAAATGGGTTTAAAGGTTATAGTCACAACTTAGTGTGACCCCTGACCCCATGACAAGAAGCAGCCTGGTGTCGAACACCAGTAAATCAAGGCCATGAAAATGATTGAAGACGTGAAGTGCAAAGGGAGGTTACATTGAAAACAACATTGGTTTATAGAAGCTGTGAAATTTTAGATTTTACTGCTACTATTACTAAATAAATATATTATATATGTATATTATATGTGTTGGATCTAAATGCAGAGACTGATAAATGCATATGTGGTTTACTAAACCAACACATATAATGTATTATATCTATAGAAATAAAGCTGTCAAATAATTAAAATGTTTCATAAGATTGATCAAAGAGTTGCTTTGAATTAATTTTGATTAATCATAATCATTTAATTCTGTGCTTAAATTTCCCACAAAATACACAAAAAATACACTAAGAAACAAAAAAAGCAGAAAAAACCCCAATACAAAACATGTTGAAATCCACTAAAAAATAAATTAACATAACAAAAGCAATGAAAAATTCAAACCATATTCAAAAAAGTCTTCTAAAATACAGAAATAAATACCAAAAAATTTGATAAAATACACAAAACATATGTATAAATATGAATATATATTCTACAATTAACATGTTTATTCAATGATTTCAACAAAACAACTGTCAACAACTGTTCCATTTAATTGTGTTAAAATTTGTAATCAGGTTAATGATGATAATCCACATTATTGCGTTCATTATCACAGCCCTAGTAGAAACACTGAGGAATATGTTTTGGATGTTGCGTTTATCTAATATGGGTGAGTGTAAACTGAATGAGATCTGGTTTGAAGATGGTGATTGAAAAGTCTTCAGCATCTTCTCCAAGAAAAAGCTGAAATCAGGACATTAGATGTGAAGTATTGAGAGAGAAAAACATAAAGAAACTGAATAATACATCTTCTACAAACACTCATCCTCATCAAAACCTGTTCTGAATCCTCATCGGGAGCATCAAACTTCAACACAACATGTAAACTAGGTCTTCAGACTCACTCTGAAAGTTGCAGAAACAGTGAAGGCAACTGTAGTAACTTGAAAAAATGTCCTTAAGTTTTCAGTGAAAGTTTTTTTTTTTTTTTTTTTTTTTTTTAAATAACTAAATAATCTTCTACTGAATGTCAGAAAAATGTTTCCCAGAACTCCGTGTTTTATCATCAAGTGGCTTGTTTTGTTTTGACAGCTTTATTCTTTTTGTAATCTCATACAAACAACCACTGTTTGACATTTCCCATCAAATTATAGATAACTTTTTGAATTAATTTTGTTAAATTAAAAAAGGAGTAGAAGTTTTAGTATTATGGTGGATAATATCATTCACTTAAGCAGAAATTTTTAAACTCTGATGTGAAAATGTGTATGTATGTGTATATATATTTATGTATTTTTTGTTTCTTTTTTCTCTACCCACTTGATATCATGAATTATGTAACTTAAGATGCATAGTAGGTGGGCATTAATAAGCTTTGCTTCTGCCTGAGCCTTTTTCAGTCAAATTCTGCATTGTTCTTTTCTTTTGCCGCTTTGAAGTGAATATATAATATATATTCCACCGCAACTTCAGCATCACACTGTTTTATCACTAAAACAAATGAAAGTTTCTCTTTGCGTTTTACTAATATAATATTTTTCTGCTACTTTAATATAGGTTGACCTCACTTGTATGACTTTACAATCTATTTATACTTTAATCTAAATGGATACGTCATATTTTAGAAGATTATATTGTGTTGTTATGTGAGAACTTTACATTTTCAATTTGGAATGGCCTCTTTTTCATAATTTCATAATTTTTCTTAGCTTGATCAACCACTGGGCCATAGCAGAAGATTGATTCATGTAAAAGCAACTTAGAATAAACAAACAAAAAACAGCAAAGGTCAGGTCACACAAACTTCTTATTTATTGCTTCATAATGTGATCTCTATTTTTACACTTCTTTGTCTTATTTATAAGTAGAGAAATGTTATGTATTACTGTTAGTAGGCTACTGTTGGCTCTCCTTAGTGTTAGCATAGCGCTGCTAAGCGTGTCTCAAAGTTCTGCTGTTTTATTTAACTATTCATGGCATATGCTGGTCTCACATTATTAGCTTATTTTACTATATAACTACTATACTATACTATTATACTTGCCCATTTAAGTGTTTGTGGTTTGGACTGAGTTTGGTCTTCCAACATTTGGGTTTGTTGGGCTTTAGCTGACTTTAGTCTGGTTACATGCAAATATAGCATATGTACATGGCTAAACATTTTACCTAGTATTACTATGGTAACAAAGACGGAATGGCAAAGGGCAACTAGGCTTAAGAGGATACCCCGTTTAAGCCTTCACTTTAATGCAAACATCAAAAATCGACTTATTTCAAACCGTATAGACAAAGAAGATGTAACACGGAAGAGTGAAAATATGAAGTTGGTTAAAATGGAAGCACTTTAATAAAAAAATCAAAATTTTACTAAGTGTATGTTTTTTATTTTTTTTATTTCTAGTCCAAATATCTCATCACACTTAAAATGTCTGTCTGTCCGAACTACTTGTCTAAAAATAAGTTCTTATATCTCACTGAAAAGTTACTCTTCAGGTGATTATGTTTAAGTGTGATGAGATGTTTGGAGTAAAAATACACTCGTAAGAGGTCATTCATTTCCAGTGAAAGTGCTGTGAATGAGGACATAAAGGTAAAGTGTGAGTTTTTAAATCAGTTTTGAGTCAGAACCACAACATCAAAGCTGAAGGGGTTCAGTTCCCATAGCAGTAGATGAAACATATCCTCAACAGGTTTTACTCTTTGTAGCATCAGAAGCGATTTATTTCAGTCTGCGCTATGTCCGGAGCATTTTGGATTCAAGCCTCACGGTAGCATCAACAACCATGTATCATGTCAAGTTGTTAAGTCATTCCTTAGCAAAACACAAGGTGCTATAAACGCCTCCTGAGGAAAAACACCGGAGAAGCACCTGAATGGAGAAACATGTAACCAACACATGCACCCGTGGGACCTGAAAACGCAAACTGAGAATATTCTCACGCTTCTTATTTGGGAAATCAAGCATTCATTAAGTCACTTTATCAGGCAGCAAATGATGATGCTAGTTGCTGTGGTAACAGACACACCAGAGTCCTGCACACATACACACACATTCACATCACCCGCTACCACCTTTCTCATGGTCACGGCACATTAGTTCAGTTTCATCAGAGTTGCCTTTCTGTTTGACTTCACCTTTCTCCTCTCTCTCTCTCTCTCTCTCTCTCTCTCTCTCTCTCTCTCTCTCTCTCTCTCTCTCTCCCAGAAGTGTTTTAAGGCCTCGAGCTTCTGCTTCAGTTCTCCTTCCTGTCTGTCACCTCCCTCACACACACACACACACACACACACACACACACCCACACACACACACCCTCTCCTCCATCCTTTAGATCCTTGTTGTCACATCAGGCACGAGTGGCAGCACTTCTATCAGCTGCACTCCTCAGACAGGCAGCGGTAATGTTGGACAGGACACAGTTTTAGTTTTAGTCACCAAAATTTACTTTTTGCAAATGCTGCTCTTACACTGATCTACAAAAATAATAATGCTTATGGAATAAAACTGTATTTATTCAGCATTTTTCAGGATAATTCAATTTGTTTTAAAAATAGCCTATTTTTGTACGTATATTTCATGTTAAATATTTAGCTCTTTCATGTTTTGTATCTGCCCTTATTGTGCAATATATTTAATTGAGTGGTTTTTGCTTTGTCTTTTATAGGCATTTCACCTAACTTCTAACTATTAACTGCTAATGATCTAATCACCTGCTAATCACTTATTCACCTGCGTATGTCCAACTGTAAGAAATGACTACAACTCCACGGTCATTGTAAATATTACATAGAGGAAATGAGAAAATAAAAATAGTGGGAAAAAATGGAACAACAGTCTGGTAATTGAGTGGAATCCAGTGTAAAGTCCAGCTTTGGTTAAAACCCTTTCAAGTGTGGGGAAAGCACAAAAACTACTAAAACACTTGACAGAAATGTTATCACATCTGTCTTACTGATAAAGAAAAGTCAAGTCTTAAATTCTGTTTGGATCAACTTTTCAAGATAAGTCTTGGGTCAAAATGTGAAATTCTTAGAATTAACAAGAGAATAGCTTTTACTCAAAATGAATATTGGTCTCAGATCTATTTCAAAACACTGTGTGCACATTATGATCCATTCACTTTACAGGTTATTTCTAGTGGAAGATTTAGAAACCTGTTGTATACATGTATATAACCCTAACCCACCATACACAATATATGTAATAACACATCAGCATATATGTGACTGCTCAGCACGAAATTAGGCATAAGTCGCGCTGAGCCGTTCAGAGCTACAGCCAAATTTAGGCTGGAAGGTGATTTTTTATGTGTGTTTACATTTTATCAAAAAACGGTACCTTAACACCTCTATTTTCAGTTCCCGTGGTCATTACATTGAAATTCAATCAATAAAGGTGTTTATTGAGTCAATTATTTAAGCGGCGACAAAAGTTCAGGGATTGCTGAGCAAAGACAAAGGCGACTTCCACCTCTTTTCGCCGAACAAAACGATCTCCGTTCCGTGGGTAAACATCCAAGTGTTCGGTACGAGGTAAAAGCTTATATTGAATGCTCTGTCCAATGGTGTAAGCCAAATGATTATAATACGTTGCACTTCTGTCCTATATTTATATTATATAAAACTTCTGTGACATGTCCATCAGAGTGTCCTTTAACATCTGTGAATAATTTGTGTCAATCTGATACAAATGATTATGCATTGCTAAGGACTTCCTACCCCAAAACAGTCCAAAACTTTGACGGCCAATTTCTCAAAAATGCAAATTGCAAAATATGTCCAAATGTGGATATTAAAATTACCATAACTTTGGTTCTACTTGTGATAGAAACATAATTTTTTCACCATCTTAAACCTTAGTTTCCACTCTACCAAGCTACACAGATAACTCAGTTTTGATTTCCAGACACTTATGCCTGGTTTCGTGGTGGTGGGTCACATATACTAAAAACATGAACTAACCAGCTCTTTTATCATTTATTTTCTGATTCATCTTATTAAAGTATGTAAGATTTAGCACATTTAATGTCTGAAGCAGATACTTTCTAAAAATTTTTTATTTTAGAGCAGTGTTATCAGCCTTTACTAGCACTGTTGTACCTTGGGTTATGTGGTACTCGACCTATGCTGCTTCCACTTTACAACACCTGAGTTTCATCCACCATTTTGTCTCCAGTCACCCTATGGTGTAGTATCTGTGTTTGTGCTCCAGAATTTTCTCAGTGTCCTCGCCTTTTTCAGCCATCTCTTTCACATCATGGCTCCAAAAAAACAAAGCATGAACTTCTATCAATGCTGGTGCAGCCAAGAGGAAAGCCATTACCATGGAAACGAAGCTGGATATCATCAAAAGGTCGGAGAAAGGGTATTAAGTGGTTAATTCCAATTTATGCGGAAATTTGGGTTACCTCACCAGCCTAGGAATGGAACTCATTCATAACCAGAGGACCTCCCTGAATGTATGGCTTTATTTCATGGACCCCCTTATGTAGCCCCGCCCTACATCAGTGCATCTATAGCCTGTCTGTCCATGGGAGGGGATCTGTCCTTCACTGTGGTACTCCACCAGATTTCTATTTTCCCACTGGCTTGTTGGAGTTTATCCTTGCTTAGAAGAAAGGTCTAAGGCAGTTTTTTCCCAACCAGTACATAAGTGTGCCATGGAAAATGATCCAATTTTACCTAACTGGCGAAGTGGTACAGATACATGACTGCATGTGACAATGATCCTCTCTGCAAAAACAGCCCCCAGTCCGAAATGGCATCATGACCTTTGATCTTGAGGGATCTTGAAAGGTCAAAATCAAGGTCACATGATTTTAAATGGTTGTAACTGATAAGTACTCAGTTACTGTTGTGGACATATAAGAAACTATGTGGGCTCCAAAATTGCATCATGACCTTTGACCTTGATCGGTCAAACCCATAGTCTCATGTTTTAAGAGCGGGATGTCTATTAAGAGTTCAACTGTTTTCAAGGGGGGTGGGGTTTCTTGTGCCAGGCACCACTTGTTTGTTTATTTTAAATAACCTTATGGAGCAGAACTACAGAAACATTTTAGATGTTCTGCCTGTAAACTGCTCAACTCTTATTTGGACAATAATAAATTCAAACAAAATAAGCTAATATTAATAACCAGTACCAGTTTTGATTATGTTTTGACTTAGAAATCTTTATAGAAGATGAAAAAAGGTACAATGTCAGAATGCATGATATCATATAAAGTTAATATCCACTTTTTATAAAGCATCTAGTATTCTGTAAAGGCATTTAGTTCTTGATCACATGAGCCAAAGATGTAAAGTAGCCACGGGTAAAAAGGAGGTTAAGCTAATTTTACCTGAGTATACAGGACAGCCGTTGCCTGTAGCTTTCTGACAATGTCCTGTTTGATTGACAGGCTTGTTCCAGTGGTGTAGAGGTAGATGGGTCAGGGGATATGGACTCTGCAGAGTTCCTGCCACTTTAGTGCTCGCTGATGTCATTTATATGCAGCTGTTATAGAAGAAAAACTCCAGCAGGATTTACAGGAGGAAGCCATCAAGGCGGGCTGGCCAGCTGTGTTTCAGTCTACAACATGGCAGATGTGCTGTCGCAGAGTGGGTGTCAACAGCCAGACAGGCCCATGTGGACCAAATGGAAAGAGCTTGTGGTCACTGTAAGGTCATTTCATACAGCAACTAAAGCCTATAAGGGAATAATGACAATATAAGGCAGCAATTATCCACTTCTAGAGACTAATCTTACGTAGAATATATGTTTAATTTATTATTTCACCTTGTGTCTGGTTTGTCGTTTCCAACATGAGAGGTCAGATCAGTCATAAATCTCACACAAACTTCACCTTCATTCCCAGCACTTTCACTGGAAAAAAAATTACTTTCCTCATTTCTAGTCAAAATATCTGATCAATTATTTATTTTATTTGTATTTATTTGGCAGGTACAATGCAGTCAAACATAGTTACAGACTTACAGCTGATGTGATGCTCCTCTCAGCTCCTGTCCCTGGTTGGGCTTTTCTACAGTAGATTAAAATATATTACAATTCAATTTATAATATGACAAGAAAGAAGGAAAGAAAAAAAAAAAGACTGAAGACAAAAAACACTTTATATAAAAACACATCAATGAGTGAATGAGTGAATTAATGTTTTATGCTATGTAGGCCACATAGCATAAAACATTAATTCACTCACTCACCTAAACAATTAAACATAATAGACACAATTTTCAGATGGGTACAATTTTGTTCCTTAAAATAAGACAAAATCACCTTCAGTGAACTTATAAGAACATATTTTCAGACAAAAGATCTAGAAAACCTTTTTTTTCCAAAATGTCTTACCAAGATAATTTTATATATTTTCTTAGCTTGAATTAAGATAAAATACCCCCACTCACACATACACAATTTTAATTATGTCCATTGTTCATCATCATATTCCTTTGTTAGCTTAGTATCAACTAGAAAATATTCCCTGGATTCATACATGTTAGTCAAGACAACTTCCATTTTTAGACTTTAAAGTTGTCATTCCATCGTCCATCATAATTTTAATTATGTATGTGGGGCTGCTAACATTACTTATGCTGGTGTAAAAATTAAACCGAAACTCAACATGCTTTCAACGTCTGGGTACTGACTTCTTTGCTTCTCTTACTCAGTGGATCTTGCATAAAGTTTTCCAAAAGAAAAAAAAAAAGTAAATACAAGTAATGGCATTTTACATCCAAAAGTTGAAAAGTGAACATTGGTGCGACCTTGTAAAGTTGTGTTTTGTCCATTGTTCATCATCATATTCCTTTGTTAGCTCAGTATCAACTTGAAAATATTCCCTGGATCCAAACATGTTCGTAAAAACAACTACCATTTTTAGACTTCAAAGGAGTCATTCCATTGTTTTTCCATTAATATTGCTATGTTCATCATTGCTATTGAATACATTGTGTGTTGGTTCTATTTTTTAAAAAAATGCCCAGATTGTTTTGTTTCAAGCTGTTTCATACATGTTGATGATGCGGTAATGAGGCGTCTCTGATTGGCTCAGAGAATGAATGCATGAGGGAACACTCCCCCCTCCTCTCTTGCTCTGTGTGTGTTTACCATCCATGAGTAGCATCTAGCTAGGTGTCGTCCTGTCACTTGTTTTGAAAACTTGCAGGGAAAAAAATACTTTATTTCCACAGAGAGCACATGAATGACTTTGCTCTACCATTCTTTCAAGTCTGTGCAGCAGCTACTGTGGCACCTTCTTCTCTTGTAGATGCTAATGCTAATGCTACTTAAGATTCGAAGGCTGGGGGGGCTGTCACCTGCATCCCATGGGCGGACTTAAGCCCACTTGGGTGATGCCAATGTCCACGTTACATGTCGTGGCTTTTTCTGAGTGGCTCGTTTCTCTGTGTTGTTTTCTATGAATGGGAAATACAGTCAGTGGAGGTGACACACCATACAGTAAATGCAGCATGTGTTGGTAACTCGGGGTAACCCATCAGATTCCAAAAGGCGCGTGTAAAAGTGGTTTTCAGCAGAATGACACCTTTAAAACCTGAGTACTAGGGGAAACTGGACACACAGGGGCATACATTGTCTGTTTTTATGGGGTTCAGTGGGATGAAACTAGTGCAGTATGTAGCTAGTAGATGTCTTAGTCCAGCCATCCACTCTTTACATTAACTGAAATAAAGTCTTTGTCATTCTGAGCAGCACTTGCATAATGTAGATATTATGTAATTAGAGTGAATCAGTTTTGTGAGAAGTACTTTCTTAGATGCCGAATCTGTCTCTTAACATCTGTATGATTACCTGTCATTTACAGAAGCTACCTGTTATTACCAGAGCATCAACACAGCGAGTTGACACCTACTTTTTTTTTTTTTTAGCAAAGAATCGTTTAGGTTCAGGGCCTGGTACACACTGATGCTGGATAATGAACAGCACTACTATTTATAGTTGCCAATCTCCTATCTACCTCTTCCCTATCGTTGTCAAACATCAGTGGTTGTCAGTGATTATTCTGAGCACATATCTCAACACTGAGGAAAGAAACGATGCATATAGACTCAGGCTGAGAGCATAACATCACGTTCATTCTTTTCCCTTTACAAATTCCCCTCTCTGCTCTGTTCCTGTGAACCTACGTTGCCATCAGACTCTTTCTAAACACACTCTGGATATAGAACAGACTGAAGAAGTGTTAGGAAGATGATGTAATTATTGCGTAGACCATTTAATTCACTGTGAAATTGCAGATAAGCTTTATTTTATGCAGAACTGAGCTCCCATACTACTTCTATGAATTAGGTCTGTTGTGATTACGCAGTTGCTGTATCAAAATGACTCAAGGAAATAACAATTATTTTGTCAAATTGTTATTATTGTTCAATTTTATGGAGACATTTCCATTAATAATTCCACAGATGTAGGTTTTGTTTTGAGCATTTGAGAATCGGGGTGAATTTGTGCAATTGATTTATGGTGAAAATGTGAGTGATGTGAATGAAAATGCAAAAACACACTTTCAGATGTTCACTATCACATATGTATTCCCCTGTGCTGTAATAGCTCTAAAATGTACACAAGTATTGTCATTGATTTAGTGATATTAAGCAGTTTGTTGTCACTTGCAGCCCCTTACACAGTGGAGATAAATTCCACCATTACAGTTCATTATCATGGACAAACCCCTGGTGTGTGTCATAGAATGTGCAGGTAGTTCAACAATATAATCCAACTTAAGTGTTATTTGGTGATCTCAGCCACTGCAGGTGTGTGTATCTCGCATCGCTTCTATTTTTAAGTGTGTCTCAACAAAACAGTCATGTGCTACAGAAATCTCCCCACCCCAAAACCAAGCAGCGAACCTGGGGGGACAGAGCTTTTTCTGTAGCCGCCCCAAACCTCTGGAACTCACTCCCCCCCAATCATCCATCACTGTTCCGACCTCAACACTTTTAAATCACCTTTAAAAACTAATTTGTTCAAGATTGCTTTTAATGTTTGATGACTTTTTATTCTGTCTGCTTTGATTTGTTGATTGCTCTGTTTTCTATTCTTTGTTTTTATTGTTGTTGGACTTTTATTGTTCTGCTTTTGCTGCATGTAAAATGTCTTTGAGTGCCATGAAAAGCGCTATACAAATGCAATGTATTATTATTATTATTATTATTATTATTATTATTATTATTATTATTATTATTATTATTATTATTATTATTATTACCATCATACCCTTAAAATTTCATCAAAGTCCATGCATAAGTTTTCCAGTTATGTTTTACACAAACAAACAAACAAACAAACAAAAAAATGCCAGCAAAAACATATCCTCCTTGGCAGAGGTAATAATATGTCTCACAGTTGTAAAGACAGAAATAGTCTGACATTTCTGACACCATTTTACCTCCAGTTTGACTGCTGGGTCAAATTGACCCGGACAGTATCTATATCATAGAAACATGAAGGGGGTGATCATAAATAAATTATTTTCATATTATATGCTGATTACACTAATTAAAGATTGCAAAAAAAGTTTCAGACTGAAAAATATATTAAAACTTTAAAAAGGACCCATTTGACCCATAACACAACAGGAGGTTTGGAAAACAAAACAAAAATCTATTTCAAATTCAGCCAAAACAAATCTACCAATGGAACAAGTGAAAAGAATCTTGATAAGATTTCTTGAAATATGATTTTCCAGATCTACTATCTAAAAAACAGTTGTCATATCTCAGAAAAGTTCCTCTTTAGGTGATTCTATCTTATTCCAAGTGTGAGGAGATATTTGGACTAGAAAGGAGAGAAATACACTTATAAGATTTAGATTTTTTTCCAATGTAGTGTGGTGAAGTGTAGATTTAATAATGCCTGGTTGGAGAAAAGATCATTCATGACCTGGCTGACACGAGTGGAGCGGAACGCAAGAAATCAATTCAACTCAGAATGAAGGGAATCGAGGCATAGAAGCAAATAAATACATTTTCCTCAATTCTAGCCATCACAATTTTTTTTCCAGTATGGCCATGAAATAAGCTGTGATATGGGCATTAAATGCTGCCGTAAGTAGTCATAAAATGTCTTAAAAATACTTCAATTTAACTTGGACAAACTTGTACCTATGAACCCTGACTAAACAAAAGTTCTGATAATATGAAATGGAAAAAGAAGTCTTTCAGTTGTAGTTTTGTTGGGAAATGAAAGTAAAATTCCAGGCATGATTGGATAACCCCCAGTTTATAGTAGTGCTGTGCAAATTGGACAATGACCTACAATATAGAAGTGTCATAAAATGGACAGAAAATGACAAGATATAAGCAGTTACTTATTCTCACCATTAATTGACTTAAATTCATTATCATGAAAGCCAGCACCTTCGAGATACAGTGTGGAGTTTTTCTGGAGTCTGAGTTGGAAATAGTGGAAGTGTGACTGATGATCTGAAGGAGACTGTATGAGGTTGATCACTGAAACTGAAACTGAACTTCACAGTCCAGTAGCCCAGTTTCTGTCTCCCTGGGACATTACTATAGACTTTCTTTCCTTCGAGGATGATTTAGAGTCCCGCTGTTTCCTCCTTTTTCCCTCACAGTGCAGGCCCCAATACAGTGTGAGGTGATGCCAAAGATGCAAGGTTCATATCTCCCAGGGTTACTCGTCAACTAGCCCCCCTAAAATAGCTCCAGCACACCCTCCTGTTTGCCATCCCTGCTTTCTGCTGCAGAACTCTGCAGTGGCTGCACAACAGCCTCCTTCTTCCTCCCCCTCTCTCTCTCTCTCTCTCTCTCTCTCTTCACTCTTTTAATCTGTTCCCTCTCCTCCTGTTTCTACCTCTCAACTTCTCTCCTCCTTATTTTAGTCCATCTCATTGTGTGTTTTTGAGTGTTATTTGCATAGACGTGCTCACTTTGCCTCAGCGCAGGTCGAGGTCTTTTAGGAAAAAAGGGATAAAAGTGTCATTGTGCCCCAACTCCGTCATGGTCTAAAAACAGATTTATACATGACCACTGGCTACTGCTTATCCTATATAGGATTAACAAACATTGCCTGAGTGCAGTGTCAAAATGACAAGGACAAAACATGGCATTTGTTTGTTAGAGACATCATTAACTTCTTTGAATTTATTGATATTATGCTACATTTTTTCCCTCAAAATTTAAGCATTTTACCAACAATTATTTAACATTATACCAGTGATTGATTGATATAGATGTCTTGGGGCCGATACCAATATGATTTTTTTTTTCCCCATCACACTTAGTTGATGACTGATATGTGTCACTAATATTTCTAAGATGATATTTGGAGCCGATACTGTTTTTTTTTCTGCCAAATGAAAACAAATATCAGCAAATTAGAAAAATATATATAGTGACAGTTAAACTAATAAATATGAACAAATGTAGATGCAGTTATCTTTTGTCTTTCCTTGTTTCCTGTTCTTTTTTCTCATTTTTCCATTTTTTCTTCTTTTTTCTAATTTTTTTATGCCCCCCCTTTTTCTCTTGTTTGTCTCAGATTTTTTGTTCTCTCCTTCCTTTATCTATTTTTTCTGTTTTTTGTTTTCTTTTTTTTTTTTTTTTTTTCATTTTCTGTACTTTTTCCCTCTTTTTTTTCCAAACTATTAATGTCAGGGAAAAAAGAGCACATAGGCCAACACAACAGGCTGAAACTGAATCATCCCGAAATATTGACCCACCGATATATTAATCAACCATTCCCCGTGTGCTTGCAATGCAATGCACAGGGGACTATTGTTAATCATATTTCTTATTCTTCTATTTTGTCCTCTCCATAGGATGTGATTCTCATGAGGATGCAATTTACGGTTCTCAAAAGAAAACTCATAAAATCCACCCTGAAAAAGCCAAAATCTTCCTTTTTTTTATCAGTGGGTGACATCATCACCAAGGAGAGAAGCAAAAATCTACCTGAAAAAATGTCTGAATAACTCTCCCTCTTGGGTAAACTATAAATAGGAGGCAAACAATCTTTTCCACAAATGTAAGCGTGGTTCTTAGGATTCAAACAAACCATTGTTTAAAGACTCAGCTCTTTTTTAAAGTGAAATAGGAGGCACTAGTTTAGACATTGCCATCAATACATATATGGACCAAATGTTTCTCATTGTTTCTGGTGAATTCAGTGTTTGTAAAACTGCCCTACTTTTTTCCACAGTGCAGACATAAAAAGTAAATCTTCTTGTCCCTGAGACCCTGCTGCCACTAACCATGAGCTTACTTTTCATCAATCATTTATGATTTTCCCAAAAATCGCAGAAGTTCAGCTGTATGTTCACGCCTGTTTTTAAATTAAACAGTGTGCATTTATCTCTGCCCTTTGATGTTTCCTCCACTGCTGATCACCGTGGAAACGGAGCTGCAATGTCTGTATGAAACAGCAGGAGACAGTTAGGACTGTGGGAGGAGCTTTAAGATGACTGACAGACTGTGGGAGGGGCTTTAAGATGACTGACACAGACTGTGGGAGGGGCTTTAAGATGGCTGACACAGACTGTGGGAGGGGCTTTAAGATGACTAACACAGACTGTGGGAGGGGCTTTAAGATGGCTGACACAGACTGTGGGAGGAGCTTTAAGATGGCTGACACAGACTGTGGGAGGGGCTTTAAGATGACTGACACAGACTGTGGGAGGGGCTTTAAGATGGCTGACACAGACTGTGGGAGGGGCTTTAAGATGACTGACACAGACTGTGGGAGGGGCTTTAAGATGACTGACACAGACTGTGGGAGGGGCTTCTCATCTGAACACAGGTCTACACAAAAACTGTAATGATGTCAGTTCAATAACATTGATGTCCAGATTCCACATATGAAGTGAAAAGGAGCTATTTTTTAATTTTACGTCACACCTATCCATGACTCCATGACTTTGGCAAGGGCCAAGCACACGGGTTACATTTCTTTCAGGAAATGTATAGATGTCTAGTTATATTCTATTATACAAAGACAATGAAGGCCTTTTACAACATGTCAACACTTTGACAGATTAATAACAGTTTACTCTGCTCTGCTATTGCCTGCTTGGAAACTCAGCAGCAGCATTATCTGACACATACAGTATTCCACTGCACACAATAAGTCAATGATATACTGACCTTACAATGGTAATCACTGCCATGGTAAATTTATGGATCACACTCATTACCTGCAGATTTTGCACAGCAGGATACAATGAGTCATGATAACACACCCTGTACACAGCACTGGCTATCAGCCAACATACACTTAGATGAATTTGTTAGTGCATTTAACAAACAGGGAATCTTGATTAAAAACAAACATAGATTTCATGATCCTCTAAAGCCGTGGTTTTCAAACAGTGAGCACCTGGGGGGCACCAGAGGACTACAGGAGAGGCGCGGCATGAGAAAACACAAACCTGAATTAAAAAAAAAAAGAAAAATCACACTGTGATATTTTGTGTTATCTAACGTTCAAAACACACCATATTTTATTAAATATATTTTAGATTGGGTGGCATGGTGGTGCAGTGGTTAGCACTCGTGCCTCACAGCAAGAAGGACCCTGGTTCGAATCCCACACCAGACCTTTCTGTGTGGAGTTTGCATGTCCTCCCCGTGTCCGTGTGGGTTTTCGCCGGGCACTCCGGTTTCCTCCCACCATCCAAAGACATGCACTGGTAGGTTAATTGGTTAATCTAAAAGAAATTGGCCATAGGTGTGAATGTGAGAGTGATTGTTTGTCTATGTATGTTCAGCCCTGCGATGAACTGGCGTCTCATACAGGGTGTACCCCGCCTTCACCCATTGTAGCTGGATGTGACCCCCGTGACCCTAGTGAGGACAAAGCGGGTTCAGATAATGAATGAATGAATATTTTAGATTATCGATTTGGGTCACAGCTTGTCATTGAGGGGTGATAGTGGGTCACAAAAGTAGACCTGTGGAAAACCACTGCTTTAGTCACACATGTATTATAACAATCAAATTCCAGGCTTGGAATAGTATGAAAGAAGGTTTCTACAGAAAATTAACATTAACCCTTTAACACATACTGTCTCAAATATGCAACATACCAAAAAAAAAATAAATCTATTGTATGTGCTATAGTCATGTTAATTATCTCTAATCAATTTAACATTTACTTTTTGTTAGGACTGTTTGATTGAAAACGATTAAACATTTCAATCAGATTATTCACAAGGTTGCTATGGATTAATTTTGATTAATCATGGTTAAAACACTTCTTTCTTTTTTGTACTCACATTTCACACAAAATACACAAACATACATGAAGAAAAAAGAGAAAAGAATGTACAAAACATGCTAAAATAAAATAACACAACACAAAAAATTAACAAAGAATCCAAAGTATATTCAAAAACTAAAATAATAACTAAATAATAACTAATATAAAGAAACAACAATCAAAAATGTGATAATCTATGCAATAATCTATGCAAAAATTTGTATGTATATATATATATATATATATATATATATATACACACGCATATATACTGTATATATCACGTTTGAAGAAAACAACCGTTCCTTTGAATTGTTTATTATATGTTAATTTTTTAATGAGATGAATCAGGGTGATAGATTAATACATGTTGATACATTAATTTTGACAGACCTAATTTTATATATACTTATATTTAAATTCAGGCATTAAAGTCACAGCTATAATATGAGAAGTTCAAACTAGCAAAATGAAATCGAAGTAACTAATGAATTTGCTTATAAAGGATATCACTGTGTAATATATAGTATGTCAGTGACTATATTTCTGTATTTTTCATCTATATTTGCAGTCATTCCATTGAATTGTAAGTTTTAATTGTTAAGTAAGGATTTTAAATTAATTTCACCACTAAAGTCATCAGGTGTTAAAAGTTAAAATGCTGTTAGATAGTGTTAAATGTTAAGGGCACAACAGGCACAGAAATGTTCAAACTTGCCAAACAAGCTAATTAAAATACATGTATAAAGATTATTTTTATTTGCATTCAGACCTGAATTAATTTCACAGTGAGAAGACGGCTATTAAGTATTGGAAGCCAGCGTGTCCTTGAATGCACCACTGAGGAAAGGTATAAAAATAGTCCTCACATCTGCAGTTCACATGACAATAATGGAACTTTTACACAAAGTAAAGGTGACTTTACCTACATTAAGCAAGTTTCAAGGATCTGCAAAGGGATTTTTTTTTTTTTTTTTTTTTTAAGTAAGGGAACAAAGCCAAAGACACATTTTTATTTCCTATCCTCATGAGGTTTATGCTCATTATTTGCTGATAAAGTTAATAAGTAAAACACTGTTCTGGTGTTTAGAAATTAAACTTTAATATTATCTTTTAGGATATTATTTATTTTCTTTAAAAACAATATGATGAAAGATAATCAAGAAATTACGAGACATTCAGGGTTTTTGCTTCATATCAGGAGGTCAGTAAGTAGTAGACATCTTTAGACAAAAACATTTGTGACATTGATGTCACAAATTTAAGATGGTTCTGTCAGTATTTATCTATATTTAACTCTCCCCCTTCATCTTTGCTATTTTTTCAATATTGAAATATACCAATATTTTTTTTTCTCGTGCTAATTTTTTTCTAGATACAAGAAAATACAAGACCGCCTTAAAAGACACACAAAAACATAAACTGTGTGGGTTCCAAAAATTAAAGTTGATATTTATTGTGACCTTTGATCCCATGACAAGATGAAGTACAATTAGAGATAGATAAAGATACCCATATTTTATTACTTTTGTGGTCATATCTGAAGTTCTACCATAAACCCTGTCACTTTTTTTTGCGAAAAAAATGCCTTGGTTACTTGGTTAATGTGTATTAATCCATCATCATGATAAATCTGATTTTAAAAAATTAACACAATTAAATGTTTTCTTTCAAGTTGTTTTGTTGAATAAACATGTTAAAGGCATATACTGTATATTCATATTTGTTACATATGTTTTAGATATTTTATAAAATATCTTGGTAGGGTTTTTTCTGTATTTTACAATCATTTTTGAATATGTTTAGTTTATTTTTGTGTGAATTTTAGTATGCTCCGTATATTTTTTCTGTTATTTTTGTTTGTATTGTTGTGTATTTTGTAGGAAATTTGAAAATAATAAACTCCACTGAGACAGAACAGTTAAGTGACATAAAGTATTTTGATCATGATTAATTCAAGGTAATCCATAGCAACCATGTGATTAATGTGATTAAAAATTGTAATCATTTGACAGCCCAAGTAATATATTCATAAAAATACAAGTAAAATGTTTTTGTATGGCAGGTACCTTTAAATGTAGAGGGAGGTCAAATTAAATAATACCACTTTCACTTATAGAATATTTCCCTAAAACAATTTTTTCCTGCTGTACATACTTCAAATATATTATATCTAAATACAGAGACAGAAACCCATATGTGTGGCCAAGATAGCATTACTACCCCCCCTCAAAAAAAACAAAAACAAACCTTGGACAAGGACTTTTGATGCTTTCCAAAAATGTTGACATGCTGCACATCATTTCTGTGTTGTTGAATTAGCAGTATGACCTGGCTTTTGGTTGCAGATGAAATGACATGTTAGCAACTGAGAGGCTACGGGATTACACATGTAAGCAGATCAGCTTCAATTCTAAGGTGATTAGACTGAGAATATCAAAAGGGGAATTATGAGCAAAATCTGTATTAGATCACCAACGATGACATTGGCATATATGAAGAACAGAAAGGCTCGGTTCATGTTAAATGTGCTTGCGGTGCTAGAAAGTATGGCTTAGGTTATTTATTTATTGGCCACGAATTGCCAATCTGTCCTTTTATCCTATCTCATAATCTAAATGAGAGGATTTCTTAAAATGTTTTTTTTAGAAAATTCAGCATGCCTGGCACTGCTCAGTAAGTAAGTATTACGAAAAAATACAATGAGGGTGTGCTGTCCTCACGACACGTAACTGTGTAGCTAGACACAGCGAACAAACTTTTTTAAAAGGAGTCCAAACAAGGTGTGATTTTCTTCTTTTGGTTTTAGTTTAGTTTGTAATTGCAACACACATAACATATACAATTTTAGTTACATACAGACCACATTCAATTTCAGCTGTTATTCTACGGCCCTCTAGAACAGTGGTCCCCAACCTTTTTATTACCGCGGACCGGTCAGCGTTTCACAATTTTACCACGGACGGACGGGGGCTAATTCTCTCGTCAGTAAAAGTCACTGGTGAACTCTTTAAAGACACTAACATGTAAAACAAACCACCTGTCTCACATTATAAGGGTCTGTACATGTGGTCCCTACATTGTCAGGCCGAAATATTAAGTGTAAACATACTCAGCACTTAACAACAAATTATAAGCAGCCAATGTGTTATGGTTACAGTGACTGTCATTTTCACTCCGAGAGAAGTGGTCATGTGACTATGTAGTCACATCCTGTGACATATATTGCGGAAAAAGTGTTTCCATTGCGCTTTTGCGATATATTACAATATCAAAACGTCTGAAAAAACACCTCATGAAAGCATTTTTCGATATTTGAGTGTTTTTTTCAAAATTCAGGTGTTTCCATTACCAGTTTTTATAGCAATATTTACATTTTGCGAATTTCCAAGGGTAATGGAAACACAGCTATTGACGTAACCAATAGAATCCGGTCATTTTTCAAAATAAAAGATTGTTCAGACTCGGATAATAAATAGAAGAGAAATAATTAAGTAATTATTAGGCGGCCGGCGGCCCGGTACCAATTGATCCACGGACCGGGGATTGAGGACCCCTGTTCTAGAACATTGCGGCAGCTCCCGTTCACTTTGAATTGATGTTCCCAGCTTTCAGCGGGTGTATTTTTTTCGATAACCGCCCGCAGCCAATGGCAACAGGTTTTGTCACTTCAGATTTACAGTACCGTGTCACTCCGCAGGTAGTTCGGCCACTTTTAAAGTAAATATTTGCTATGTTGTAATAACCGTAGAATAAGCGGGATAATGTATTGACCATGCGTGACAACACATTCGCCACACATATAATGCATTCAGACCGTTAGCTTAAATAACATCAACGTTAACTCATTCTCTCACACAACACAAACTTTACATAAGTAAAATCTAGTCATATATATTTATAAGACATGAATTTTTCACTTACAAAGACGAAAATTGTCCGAGGTTAAAGATCACAAAGCACATTATTAAACATAAAACATGAGTTGCTAGAACGTGTATTCGATACTGAACGTAAAATAAGTCAAAGCTCCACTCTAGAGAGGAGCGCTCACTCCAGAGTCCTGCGCTGTTCTGATTTTGACATACCGCAACCGCCCGTACCCGTCATGTTTAAACTCGTATCCGACCCGTTTTCCAACGAAAAAAAAAAAAAAAAATCCGCATCCGAACCGACCCGCTATAAATTAACCCGATATCCGACCCGAACCCGAAAGAAAATGTCAGATAGCCAAACTTAAAATACAAACATTTATTGCCACGAATATACTGAACAGTGACATAGCCAAGGCAGAGCCAAATAAAAATGTTGTTAACCTTTTAGCCTATGAACCGCAAATTAGACCCGCGATCACCCACGTCCGACCCGAACCGAACCCGTATCCGACACAGCACAAAATTTTTCACCCGTTTCGTGAAAATCTGCGGTTCACCCATGGGTCACCCACGGGTACCCGAACCCGTGCAGGACTCTGGCTCACTCATCATGAACAATCGCACACAGTGAACACAAAGATTTTTTATAGAGATAACATCTCACTCCTATAAATTTACAGTGAACTACATTTTAACTGATTTCAAAATACATTTATACAACATATGAAATTGTCTTTGACCTAAAGACATCACAGAGGGTAAGGTAAAAAAGGTTTCTACACTAAACCCTAAGTGTGTGTCATTATGGATAGAGCCATAATGAATAAAGAAATGTACAATTCAACTCAGATATATTTGCCCGTGAAGGAAAATGATGTGAAGTTTTCCAGGTTGGGAACAAAGGCACATATCCTGCTTTAGAAAATATTTTACTCAGGTTACAAAGACATATGCACATTCAGAGGTTTTATGAACACTCATTTCCCTCAATCGGGCTCCACCGTAGTTAACCCACCTCTCTCTGCAAAGTTAAAAGTTCAGCCTGTGAGAGTTGTGGAAGCAGACAGGCAGAAGAGTAAAGGTAAAGGTTTATGCACATGAATTATTCAGTGGTGTCTTGGTGTCTTGTTTGATTGACCGGTCTCTTGTTATTATGTGCACTTGGCTGCTACCTCAGAGGATGTATAATACATTTTTAACGGTTTCTTTTACATGCTTTCAAGTGTCTCCTTGGTGAAAACGTTTGAGGTTTAGATGTGTAAGTTGGTTTGTATTTGGTCTCTGCTGGGTTTGTGCTGATTGTAAAAAGTGTTAGAGATTAGAAGTTTAGGGTTTAACATGTCCTAAAAAATTATTTGAACTTAGAAGTTGGTTGAAGCTGATTGAAAATAGTGTTGTGTCAAGAAAGTACATTAAGATAAACCACTCAATATTACTTGTTTTTACCATCAAGAGAATTCAAATGTACGGTATTTTCCAGACTATACTGCACACTTAGAAGCCTTTAATTTTCTCAAAAAATGACAATGGGCCTTACAAATGGATTCATTCTGGTTGTGTTTAGTGACTTTGAAACAATTTTGTCGTACACTACATGGAGTAATATATACTGTAATTCACCATAATATTACAGTGTATGTAGAAGAACTGAACTGAAAAAGTGAGTGTATTGTGTTGTATTTTTTCATGATATAACTGAACAATAGTGACAGTTATTGTGAATACGCTCATTAATGTTCGAACAAAGCTGAGAGTTATTGTGAACGTGTTGAATAAAGATCGATTGACTGACTGTTTTGTTTCACTTGATGTGCCTTAAAGTCCAGTGTGCTTTATATATGAAAAAAATTAAATAAAATCATTAATGGTGTGCCTTATAACCCAATGCGCCCTATAGTGCAGAAAATACCTAAAACACCTGAAACTGTTGTCAAAGTTCAAGTATGTTAAATAAACTGTGAATATTGTCCCTGTCTTCTGACCCCCAGCTCCCCCCACGTTCACGGATACTCCACCCCAGTATGTAGAGGCCAAGGAGACGGGCAGCATAACTTTGACCTGCACGGCATTTGGCAACCCCAAACCCTCGGTCAGCTGGCTGCGAGAAGGCAACCTTATGGTGAGCAGTGCCAAGTACAAGGTATGTGTCGCTTTGTGCCACTTGTTTTATTAATGTTGTATTTGACTGTTTTAGGACAATAATAACACTGTAAGAGTTATTGTAAATAAATAGGGGAGGATTTGCACTATATTTGGTGACATAGTATGAGAAAACATAAGGGTTATTACATCACTTGTAACTTTATCCTCATGTGTCTGGTACTTAATACCATAGTCACAATTAATAAAACCTTGTGTATATTAACTTACTTTAGCTTATTCATGGTTTGTTTTAATATTTAAGATAGACAGACAGAGAGACAGATAGATAGATAGATAGATAGATAGATAGATAGATAGATAGATAGATAGATAGATAGATAGATAGATAGATAGATAGATAGATAGATAGATAGATAGATAGATAGATAGATAGATAGATAGATAGATAGATAGATAGATAGATAGATAGATAGATAGATAGATAGATAGATAGATAGATAGATACACAGTAAATTTTGCAGTGTTAAATCAACACTTAGAGAGTTAATTTGGAGACAATGGGACCAAATACACTCTAGAAGAAGTTAAATAAACTCTCTAAGTGTTGATTTAACACTGCAAAATTTACTGTGTAGATAGATAGATAGATAGATAGATAGATAGATGGATAGATAGATAGATAGATAGACAGACAGACAGACAGACAGACAGATAGATAGATAGATAGATATTGTTGTGATCATCTTTTTAGTGCCCCCCCCCCCCATTATCAAAATGCAAAAAAAAGTTACATTTCATTAGGAAAGAAGGGCAATTTTAACAATATTCTGCCTCAATTTATCATTTGTCCCAGTATGTAGAGGTCAAGGAGACAAGTATTATGGATCAGTTAAATGGACTGCACTTATATAGCGCTTTGCCATCTTCATGGTGCTCAAAGCGCTTTACATTAGCCTCACATTCACACACACACTCATACACCAGTAGGTTTCTAAGGTTCTGTCAGTCCTACTGGGAGCCTAAGTCAGGGTTCAGTGTCTTGCCCTAGGACACTTTGACATGTGGACAGCCAGAGCCAGGATGGGAACCGCCAACCCTTTGGGCATTGGATGACCCGCTCTACCAAATGAGCCACAGCTGCCCTATCAGTTCTACAAAGGCACTAAACTCTTCGTAACAGAAGCAGGAAATTGTTCATATTTTGTCTAATTTTCTTTAGTCATTTCAGGTTATTCACATTTTGTTATTACAGGATAGTTTGTAAATGTAAATATGTTCATAATTTAATATTATTTATTGCAGTAAAACAATTACAAAAATTTGAACTTTGAACTCATTTATAGGTAAAGAAAAAAGTGAGAAGAAAATATGGAGTCATTTAGTAGGTTATTATGCTCTTCATCTCACGGGCCGCATTGGAACCATTGGTGGGCCACATTTGACCCCCGGGCCACATGTTTGAGACTCCTGATTTGGAGCTTTGCCCAGCAGTGAAAACAATAACAGTGCTTCTAACTTCTACCAATATGTCACTTTCACTGACTCTAGAAGTTATTTCTTACTGGTTCTCATGTCACCTTCTGATTGGTCAAAGGCTCCATGGTTTTAACCCCATGGGAGATTGTCAGTATGACTCCATACTCCCTCTAATGGTCACATAAATCCCCCAGTCTGTCCCTGAAAATAAAGTCAGTTCACACGCAGCTGTAGTTCAGTTGTTAGAGCGGGTCATCCAGTGACTGAAGGGTCAGTGGTTCTAATCCTGGCTCTGACTGTCCATGTGTTGAAGTGTCGAATGTGTCCTTGGGCAAGACGCTGAACCTTACATGGCATTAGCACCTACTGGCAAAACACTGTCTTTACTCTAACAGTAATGCAGTCCTTTTTTTTGTATATATTTGAAAGTATAACTACTATATTTAGTCACTTTACACATGAGTAACCTTGACAACCAGCTTTGACAGCCTTTGGAACTGTATTTTGTTTTAGAGCTTTTAATTAACAGTTGTTGTTTTTCTTTTTTTTACATTTCCCTATTGTTTCCATATTATTCTCTCTTTTGTCTCATTGTAATCTCTTTAAGTTTTAAATTAATGGTAAAAAATGATGTGTTCATTATATTTCCATTCTTCAAACTTTAAACATCATCTCCTCTAACCCTTCTAAATTTACTTTGGTTTTGCTTTAATGTGTTCGAAGGCACTACGTATTGGCTTACACGCTCTCATCCTCAGTGCAGTATGTGGCATTGAGCTCTGCGTGATGGAGAGGATACGACTCCCCCACATTAGATCAATTATTCAAATGAATCCAGCTTTGTTCATAAAAGAGTTACACATCTGATTTTTTTTTCCCATATCAGGCAGCAGCTTTTCACCAGAGCAAAACACTACATATTCTGTACATTCATTTGCTCTAATTCGACTAATCTGACAAATGATTGAATTGTTGTTTAATTGTTTTATTCATTTGGCTTTGACATGAGCGTCTGCAGCCTGTTCTCATGTATTTATTCAACGCGTGTTGCTAGTAAATCAGAAAAACGGTGAACATGCCTTATCGCTGTTACATAATGCTCTGCTCTCTGCTGTCAGATGAGCATGTTTGAGGAAATTGATTTGGTGATTTACATACACAGCCTCAGAATCCCAATCAAAGTCAAAGAATATATTATATAATATTAGTGTAGAAGCACTCGTGCCTCACAGCAAGAAGGACCCTGGTTCGAATCCCACACCAGACCTTTCTGTGTGGAGTTTGCATGTCCTCTCCGTGTCCGCGTGGGTTTTCGCCAGGCACTCCGGTTTCCTCCCACCATCCAAAGACATGCACTGATAGGTTAATTGGTTAATCTAAAATTGGCCATAGGTGTGAATATGAGAGTGATTGTTTGTCTATATATGTTCAGCCCTGCGATGAACTGGTGTCTCATGCAGGGTGTACCCCGCCTTCACCCATTGTAGTTGGATTAGGCCCCCAGTGACCCCCGCGACCCTAGTGAGGATAAAGCGGGTTCGGATAATGAATGAATGAATATTAGTGTAGAACCTTTTTAAGCCGTAGAGGTGGGATATATGGACAACAACATAAAAATCACTGTCCTGTTATATGTTGGGTACATTCAACTACAAAAATAGCTCAAATAATCTTTTAATTATTTCCTTCTTTTATTTTGATAAAAACACGAGTAAAAAAAATGTGAGATTGAAAACAGTAAAACATTTTTATTTCACCAAATGAAAACAGTGATATTTCTATGGTAAACTACAGTATACAAGTGCCTGAAAACTGTACAGTTACAAATCAGATCTGTGTTTTATTGGATTTACCATGTTAAAACCCCTTATTAAACACATTTCTACCATCAGTATAAATTGCACAACTGCCTCCTTATATTCGTATAAAATGAAGGTTGGAGGAATATAATTAAGTGGCAGTGAGGTCAGTAAGAAATTTACAGTGTTTTTCATTCTTTATTCAGAATGAAAGGCTTACCATAGAAACACATTTTCCCTATTTAAAAAAAAAAAGCTCTTATGAAAACTTGTCACATTTTTACAGAAACAGAACATTCAACATCAGTAATTAATGACAAAGTGAAGCTAAAAGAATTTTCTAAGGCTGGAATTTAAACATCAGACTCTGGTATGGAGTTGAACATTTAAGATGACTTTTAAAGGTTTTTCAATGTCATTGATAAATTTCTATTGTAGGAAATAAAATTATATGATAATTTTGATGTTATCTTCATCCTTTGGAGTAACATAATCTGTCTTCTACCTGTGAATTTACTCTGTTCTGCTCAATTTAGCTTTGTTTTTGTTCCTCCTCTGCAGTTAAATCATGCCCCATGAGCTGTGCCCTGTGGGAGTTTTTTTTTTATTTCAATCCTCTTTGAATTGTGCCACCATTATATTTATTCATTTAAAGCTAATTTCACACAACAGGAAAGTCACAGTTTGTTGTAATAGTAAAGTAAGCAAAAATAAACTCAATGGACTGCATACCTTTGAATATACGTCACCAACACCAAAATAGTCATTATGTCAACATATTTCACCTCAAAAGTAAAAAAGAAAAACGAAAAAGCTACTCTAGCCTTTCCTGTGACGGAAGAGCTCCGTCACGTCCCGCATTGAACTGGACACACACACACACACACACACACACACACACACACACACACACACACACACACACACACACACAGCTGCTCCATTCACTGTCTGCCGTCTGTCCGCTCCGTTCCCGTCATTGTTTCTCAGACAGTCATCACAGTAGTCTCGGGTGCACACTTGACCACTGTTTAAACATTTTTTCATCCATAGTTTTGTCATTCATCAAACATCCCTTCAGTATCCACCTCACATTCACAATTCCCACCTGTCAAACTGAGCGCAACTTCCGGGTTGTACGCCGGTAGGCGCGGGAAACCGTCTGACGTCCTGGTGACGTCACCAAAAGGAACAGAGTTTTTTTTTTTTTGCTAAACGATTTTATCATTTTTCTGGACTGTTGTTGAGATCCATCAGTGATTGTGCTGGGTGTGATTTAATTTTTGGCAATTTATAGTAATGTTGTTTACCTAAAACTTTAAATGCTTGGTCAGTAGTGAGCAATTTTGCCTCTTAATTACCTGGGGGGAGGAGCTTCAGGGTTTTAAAAGAGGGCCTCTCTCCATCATGAAAGGTTCAAAGCCAGTAGAGGGAAAAGACCAGAGGAAGAAGGTACAAGGAAGGTACAGTGAAGTGAAAGCGAAATGAAAGCGAAATGAAAGATTTAACTAAAAAGACTTGTTTCCTTAATTGTGTTTTTTTTTGTATTAAGAATGGACTTTATTTTGGAACGCTGTAAATACTTCTTTTTGTAGACTAAAACCAAATTTTTTTGCACTTAAAAGACGAGCACAATAAAGCACCTGAAAACTAATTTTTTGACTACGCCATCAGTTATTTAGTTATTTTTACAAAGAAGAAGAACCCCGTCACACTTACAAAGGCTTTTCACATGCATAATCGTTATGCTAAAATGAGCTACTATAGTCCCTTGAGGTGGACAAATTACATTTATTTACATACGAACAAACTAAAAATAACAAGTCATAATTTAAATGACCACCAACAGGGTGAGAGGAAGCAGGATGAGGCACCTACAGTAAACTTATATTTATTTCAAAAATGAACTGAAGCTGGCTGAAAACACAATATACACAAGTTGAACTCCATAGGTTTCCACAAAACAGGAAGGAAGTGGTACAATATAATGTCAAAACACTAACACTATTCATTTGTTTCATGATTAATCTTATTAAAATATGTAAGATTTAGCACATTTAACGTCTGAAGCAGATACTTTGTAAAAAACTGTAGAGCAGTGTAAGTACACAGTAAGTCAGGACAAAGGTTTTAGATTACAAATACATGAGATAAGTGCTAATGTGGAATCAAACTAAAAACACAAGCTGCTTCAACTGAACTAAAAGCAGGAAGCGGACTACAACATTGAGCATTATGGGTAAACACAAGGCAGAAATGGAAGTTGCACTGAATAAATTAATGGACGGGCAAAGTATCTTTTTCATCGTTTGTCTCATGTTCTCTGTAAGTAATTCTTCATGCAGCACCTCCACAGACTAAAGCCTATTTTACTGTTATTTATGTGAATGTAATGTTTAAAACTGTAATGGTGAAAAATGTGTTAAAAAGACATACAATTCCTCAAACCTGCAGATGCTGTGGGAATATCTGTAGGAAACAGAGCAGAAAAAAATAGCAAAAACCACCTCAAACAAGCCCTATTTGTGCAATCGATATGTTTATTGTAATGCACCTGTGAATGTAAGATGGTCAAAATTCAGTCTTGTGACACTTTGACCTGCAGAAAGTCCAGATGGCAGGAATATATTCCATTGCACAAACACTGATTTACAATTTGAAACTATTTCTACTTCTTATTACTCCTCAGTTCAGCCCTGAGGGTGATATTATGTGTCGACACGCTCTGTTCAGGCTGCAGTTATTGAGATTTGTGCTGGTGGGCGTCACATAGGTAGTTTCACATTTACAATCCTGTGCCTTTTCTGCTGCTTCTTCATCCCAATGAGTAACTTTGTCCTTACATCACCAGAAATATACCCACAAATTCAACTTTTGAGAGTTCTGCTGCTGATCAGTTTTTACTACTCACATAATGTATTTAATTAGTTTTTTTTTTCTGTAATGCATTACAAGCCTAACACTTGTTTAATTCTCGACATATCCCTAAATAATCCCTTTTTCGTTTGCCTTGTCATCTTTGGAAATGAAAACCACAGTGGCCAGACATGACATAAATAAGAATTAAATACACAGTGAATGCAGATAACTGACAATGGTTGATAACAATAGAAGTTATAAATACTGTTTAGCTCACTAGTGTGCAGTTAATTGCACCCCAGCTGCTTATGTTCATAATAACATTAGAAACTTAATGTGATTTGATTAAAAAAAAAATAAAAAATAAATCTCTAAACCACACAAGGAGAGGGAAATCTGATGAACACTTAAAGCACTAACTGTAGAAAATGATTTGGTAGTACTTCTTTTAGTTTAATTTTAGTTTCATACAGCTAAGTTGATACTTGCCAAAAGAACAGTTATGATGGTCAAATGTAATATTGTTGTGGCTATACTTCCAAATATGTTTTTCCTCTACATTTACCTTATTATTGTAGTATTGTCCTCTGACGTTATTACAGTATGCACTCATGATTTCATTACGTTATAAGTCGATTATTACATTATTACATTACATTACACTTAACTTTTACATTATGAGCCCTTGTTACATTATAAGCTATTATTGCGTTATGAGTTGCTACAAGCCATCTTATATTTTCTGCCCCACCTTAACAAAGTATTTGTGCATGTACAGTGGCCATTTGAAACAGAGTTGTGAAATCAAACTCCTTACACAATATTATCTGCCATCACTTACTGCTGAAAAAAAGGATATATATGAAGCTGTACCAGTGGAAAGAGACAGTTGTGATGGTTAGAATAAAGCAAATTATTGCAATTATCAGCCCAGGCCTAACAGTTCCATGTTAATTGGTTGGTCCAGGTGTCTGATGGGAGTTTGACGGTGCTATCCATCACCCGTGAGGACCGTGGGGCCTACACGTGTCGAGCCTTCAGCCCTCAGGGGGAGGCCATCCACACCACACGTCTGCTAGTTCAAGGTAGGTCCAGGGTGGACGTCATGTCATGTCCAATGTCTTGTCAGTTCCAGTCAAAGACATTCTAATATAATCTGATAAAAGCCATAAAAACATAAATATTTACCGACCATCCCGGGCCTGTAGATTGGTCTATATCCTATTTATCACTCAACTTCTTTCCGTCTATATTCAATGTGAAATATGGCTGAAACGCCGGCAAACTGAGCAACAACTTGTCGAACACTAATTGATTTATTTTTCCCATTGACAAGTTTTTTAGGAGACACAGTATTTCAGTTCTCCACTAAGACTGTTAAAGATTTTCAGCTACACTTCAGAGGTTTGCAGAATATCAACATATTGCACTACACACTTGAATCTTGTACATTTTCTGTTTACTTTGGTCCGTCTCTCATGTGCTTTTTTTAATCTTTATTTTTATTCATTTGCTATTTTTGCCATCTCTTTGATGCTGTGTCATGTTAACTCTGTCAGACTGGTGCTTTTAAGTCTTAGTTCCTCTTGAAAGATCGAGTCATGAGGACGATGTGGATGAACTGGACTTTTCTTTGTGTGACTGACATACAGTCACGAAAAAAACCCCAAAAACAATGGTTATGCAATTACGTACTAACTAACGTAACTAAAAAGGACGACTCGGCAATTATACAATTCAGCCAAGGTGAGTTGTCTGTACCTTGATAAAGTTATTTAGCTGTAACCTGTGAAATGTTGTGAATACTGCAATTGTCATATTGGCTATGTATTGTTATCTAAATAGGCAGGTATGCTAATGTGCTAATTAGCTTTTTTTTACTGTTGAGGAGGTTTAGCATAGGAATCAGGCTGCTTTTGTATTTGCTTTTAAAAATACCTATCTTACCCAAATACCCATCTTAAACACCATTGATATTAAAAGTATTCCCTGCCAACTTAATGTAAATTCACAAAACTGCCATCTTACAGACTGACTATTATAGCTAATACACGATTAACATTTGGTTTAGCTAAAGGTACCTTCCACATTAAATGATAACTAGCATGCTAGCTTGCCGTTCCAACTAAACATAGCTTTATTCAAACAGCATGTAGCTTAAACAGCTATTTTTAACAGCAAATACAAAACCAGTCTGATTCCTATGCTAAACCCCCTCAACAGTAAAAAGCTAATTAGCTCATTAGCATCACTGCATATTCAGGTAACCATACATAGCCTATATGACAACTGCAGTATTCACAGTTACACACAGTTTACAACATTTCACAACATTACACAGGTTACAGCTAAATAACTTTGTCAAGGTACAGACGACTCACCTTGGCTAAACTGCTAAACCTCCTCAGGGAAAAATACAACAATGTACCTCGAGTGCTGTGATTGGCTAGTGCCACTGGGGGGGGGTCCAGCCACAGCTGCGTTGGAGGCTTGTTTGGGGGCTCAAAACCCCATTAAGCCGATGGTGCACTTTTGGTGAAGCTGTCTGTTTTTACATTTCATTACTTATCACGTTATACTCCCTAAATCTGAAAAATAATTGGACCCAACCTAATTCAGTACTGGCCTAAACTTAGGGGCTCTAGAGAATATATTATGAGGGGGTTTTTAAAAAACTTTTTTGGACTGGAAGGACAAATGCAGTCGTAGCACAATGTGGTGACAAGTGGCTCAATGAGCATGAATACATTATTGAGTATGTGGGAGGAATAAAGTATCAGCAGTCCAAGTTTGGGTAGACTTTTGCGGTGGTTACATTCAGGCCAACATATCGTAGGAAAAGTTACAGTGCAATGTCATAAGTATTATGTATAGTGCAACAGCATGTATGGGTGTTTGAAGAGTAAGAAAATACTGACACGCTTTAGGATTTATGACATTATTAGATTTAGATGTATTTATTTGACATAAACAGATGCACTGTATTCAATATCTTTAGCAAAACAATAATTTTTACCTGTAAAAAAACAGGTATTAATACAGGTAACTAAGAACTTCACAATATATATCATGTTGTCTCTCTTTCTCACTGCTGCTTTTGTGGCAGTTACCAAGTTAATTGCTGACTATTTTAAACTTTCTGAGGGGATTAATCAGCATTTACTCAAATATTATGCCTGTATTTTACATTTTTAAGTAAAAATCAGGCATTTTCTTCTATATAAAGTCCTGATTATGTAGATGTTTGTTAAATTTGGTCAGTAAAGTTAGTGAAGTTGAGGATTATTATATCCAAAACAGAGAAAACTGAAGAAAAATATTGTTTTTGCTATAAAAAAAAAAAATCTAAACTGAAGATGAAATAAGCGTCTCCAATCACACTTGTTGATCTAATTACGCAGACTTTACTGTTAAATCAATGTAGACAATGGTGTTTCCACATTGACTACAGAGGCTCCACATAGGTCATATCTGATGACCATGATGATGTGATGAACTGCATTTTACACCAGTTATTTAGATGGTTTGATTGGATTTGGTGGATAAACAAAGGTTTAATATTTTATGTCAGTGAAGGATTTCGGGTTTGAGCCTTAATGGATTAAAATAAGTGTTATATTCTCAACTTATTTGGTCGCACTTTGTGACCAGAAAGTGACACAGTATGAAGTGTAACAATATCTTTGGAATCATATAACTGTATATGTTTTCTGATATATTAATTCTCAAAATGTTGTATTGATATTTAATTGATCATTTCAGGGCAAAAATATGTGGCACATCATGTGTTTTGAGGTGTAGCGTAAATGTCAAGATGATTTTTAAAAAAGCTGAAGTTTGATAAATTGGCTCATATCATACCCATCATCTCCTACGTCTGTGTTTGTACGGGATAAGAAAAAAATGTGTTCTTTACTCGGATTTACTGACATTTTCCCCCGGGTCTTATGTCAAAATTCACCATATAAACAGATAACTGTTGAAAGATAGAAAAAGGCATCTCTTAACCTTTTGGGATTTTGTGATTCTGAAGTTTGCTCTTTAAGTTTACTCTCGCTGTGAATATATGTGTATTACTCCTGAGTTTCCGCTCAAAACAACTTTAGCTTTCATGCAAAATACAGCTTAAAAACCTATGCAAGACAACACAGCACAGCTCTGCATACATGAAACTCTAATGAATTTTGCTTTAAAATGACAGTGACAGTAAAACAAGGTCATATAAGACTGAACGACGGTGCTGTATTTGACAATTCCTACTGTAGTATGAATCATTTAACATCAGATTTATTTCATTTAAATTCACTAGTATATATGAAACTGAACATCAAACTAATCATTAGCATGGAGGGAGCATTTTTATTTGAAATCTTTTGGAGGAATTATTAACGCTCCATTCACACTAGACAAGTGCTATAGAGGGGCGGGGCTTGAGGACAGGCAAAAGGGGCAGTTGCTTGGAGCCCCATCCACTAGGGGGGCCCTTAGAGCTGTTTGTGTGTTTCTTTAGTTTTGTGTGTGTGTGTATGTAATGTGTGTGTGTCTCCGTGTTTATGTTGGACATAAGTATAATATCAATAAGGACATTCTATTCTATTCTCACAGAAATTTTAGGTTGGCTTGTTCATATTATTTACAATTTTTGAGGAAACTGTGTAGATGTAAATCATAATGTATATTGACTTGTTTTTTTTAACTGGTCTAAACTGGTCTTGAAATCACTGAACTGAATGTGGCCCCTGAACTAAAACAAGTTTGACACCCCTGGTCTATAAATGACACAACAATCTACAGTATGACCCTGTTTGATATGGCAAATTTTATGCAAATGTTATACATGTAATGGTGTGTTCTTGCTAGTATGGCAGTTTTTTTAAGACTACATTTCAATAATTACAGTATTTCACATCATAGGTAGTCATTAACCCTTGTACTGTAACTACACCACGACACAGCCCTAATGTGTCCATCAGTGATTAATGATCTGAGGCTAATGTTGAGGCCGATATTATGCTTTCATTATAGCTACAGAAGTGTCCTGCTGTTAAATGAAAAGGCTCCGTTCGGTTCAGCGTGTCTGGGTGTTTTCAGCTGAGGTCAGATGTTTAACAACTCTGCCAAATACACACACAATTAGTTTTTCACCTTTCATTTCAACACACACACACACACACACAAACACACACACACACATATATATATATATACTGTATGTATATTCTCTCAACAAACTTGACTTTCAAACAGCCTGAAAATGTAAACTTTTGACCCCCTGAGAATGTGAGAATGTGAGAATGTGTTAAAATAAATACATTTGGAAATTCTCTCTGCTGTTATTACAAAATTCCTCATCATCAAAACGGAGAACTCAGGGTAACTGAATGAACAGAGGGAATATATATACATAGAAATGAAAAGCTGAAAATTTGGAGAGGCTTCTGAGTTGTCATGCATTCGCCTGAGGTGTATGTAAATTTCCAACCTCAAATGTACTTGAGTAAACTCTTGCAACCACTACAGGCAGAAAGTTTCGTGCTGATGTGAGTTTGGAAGAGAACATGTTAGTTCAGGAAGAGAAGCTCAACGAGGAGAGAGATCAGGAAAAAAATTGTTTTCATAATTAAGATGGAGCACATTTGCGGCTGTGCTATTACCTAGTAGAAATGTTTTCTCCCCTAAAAATCAATGAAGCACACAGCAAGCTACCAGACCTGCACACCCGCAAGGACAGAGAACAAGATATATATAGACCCAAAACAGAAACACAGACCATGACGACGACAACAGCTTGTGCCCTTGTTTGCACTTTAAGTTAAGTGCATAATTATGATAAAATGGTATTAAGGCTCCTTAAGAAATAGAGCAGGGTAATGGATCTTCATTGTATTGTAAAAGAGTCATAACCTTTGTTATATCAGCCTCATGCCTCCAGCTTCTTGTCACATCCGTGTGAATACAACAGACTGAACAGAGCTTAAGTAGTTCATAATGCAGCAGTATGTTTAAGAGCATGTTGAAATGAGCGAACAACTGAGTTTTACACCAAGATATTTAAAAATTGATGGAGCATAACAATCGTATTTATGCATTGGAGCAGTTTAATATTTATAGAACTTCGCTGCAAAAATAAAGAGTCATAGGATGTGGGGCATTTTGCCTCCAGCTCTAAATGAAATGTCAGCATCTGTAACTAAAGCAATCTGTCTGTATCAGTCCATGGTCTGCCACAAAATCAAGACACATTTAGCAAATGAATAATTTATCGTCTCTGATGTGCACATCATGCTCACATAAACGCTGTCACCCCCCCCCACACACACACACACACACACTTGAAATGAAAAGTAAACAGTTTCAGATGCGTTTTGAGTCTAACCTCAGATTCAATACGCCTCGTCAAAGAGGATAAATGATAAAGCAGCAAAGCACGGCGTTCCAGGTCATCTAATTTAAAGATTTCTGTCCCAGATGAACACAGCTCAGTGGTCGTGACCTCATCTGAACTGGTTGAATTGAGGCTTGGTGTCTTAACTGAAATGTTTTCAGCCTGTTTTTAACCATTTGGATCCTTACGACACACGTTCACTTCATGAAAAGGAAATAATATGCAGGTTTCATGCCAGTAGACTCTGACTGAGGCTAAGATCGAACCAAAAGTCAGATTTCAGCCATGGATGTACGTGCTTGATTGTTCTTTATCTTAATAAGGACAGATTTTTTGTGGACATGCCAGTCATGGAAAACATGGAAAATGTCTCGGAAATTGTTAAGTTATCCTGGAAAAGTATGTCTCCTTCCCCTGTCTTGTGTCTTTGTGTGCTTAAATGGAGATGGAACAAAGGAAATCGTTTTTTTTTTTGTAATTTATTAAAAATATATAGTATGTGCAGAATGTCTAAATCAACAAACTGCATTATTTCTGCACTAGTAAATCCTGCCCTGAGTACGGTTAGGTTCACCTCAAGGCTCTGGAGGCATTGGTGTTTTAGCCTGTATGTAATTATGTGATATTGGAAAATGTATCTGTTCTGTGTATATGTGTATGTGTGTTCTTGTCTCCTGTTTTATGGACCGCAGCTGTGTCCAAAATAAAGAATTGAATTGAATTGAATATACAAATGTGCAAGTGCAGGAAAGAAAGTAAGAAAAAATAGATATATTTAATGGGGAATTGTCCAGTTGAACTTTGTAACTCCAGTTTGTCATGTTAATCAAGTGGTGCACTGTTATCTGTGTTTGCACAGATTTTTCATAATTATTTCTCATAGATAAATTATAGGCATGCACTACACGTCAAATGTCTGCGTAATAAACAGAGAAATAATTTGGGTAAATGAAAGTTAGTACAGTGGAAAAGAACACTTCCATCGAATGAGGAGGACAAGGGAATAAATTAGTGTATGACAGAATAACTTGTTTCTGAAAATGTACTGGAAAAGAATTTCAATCAAAGAGTGGGAACCTTGAATGTGTTTGTTTGATGTTTTGACATAATGAGAAGCTGTACAGTATGTAGAACCGCTGTAAATGGACCTCCACTGCCACTTGTTTCACAAAATGATTATGTAGCTAATGTTAGGTCTGATTAGGTAGACAGTGGATAACATGCTAAAATTCATCAGAGAAAAATCTACTAAACACTTTTCACTAAATATTTGTTTATTCACTGAGCCACTTCTAACAGATCAGCCTCTGGTTACACATAAAGACAGAAATCTTGTATATGTTGTCAGTCAATCGTTGATGAGGCATCATGGGATAATGCTAATTGCTTGGCTAAGAATGTTGCAGAATGGTAAACCCCCTCAAGTAGCACTTAAAATAACTCTTAATGTAACCTATCAAGCACGACTACAGTGAAGAGAAAAAAAAAGGTGTTATTAAATAAACAAAATCTCCAAAAGTCCAACTCAGCAGGCGTGTAATTAGAGCTAACACTCAAAACCAAACACGACAGACATCAAACCTCCTCCTCGCCCTGAGATCTTGTTAGTGGAGGAAGAGGAATGACTTTAAAGCTCTAAATAAAACAAATCCGTCCAGAATGACTCCTGGAAAAACCATACTGATGTAATATTTTCAATGAGTAGCTCAGCTTTTTTTAGAGTAGCATTTAGTGGCTGTCAGTTGTTATTGCAGCTTTAAAAGACTTCCACATGGGTGTCATTTTGAATCTGAAGGCTGCTTGGGTCCAATACTATACACCAGTTTGAAACCCTTCATTAAACCAGCTGCAGTAGCTTCTTCTGATGCTTTGTAGTGTTGCTCAAGACATATTTTGTTTTGAAGAACACAACGCCTCTCCCTCTCCTGGATTTTGCATGAATAAATACTGTATATATATATCTGATTAGCCCAGTAAGGTCGAGGAACCAGAGAAGCCCAGTAAGGTCGATGAACCAGAGGGGCTATCATGGAAGGACAAACCCTTGCATGGCGTGTACCATCGGCAAATTGAGGAAGTGGCTGATATGGAAAAGACATACCAGTGGCTGGAAAAGGCTGGACTAAAGGACAGCACAGAGGCACTACTCATGGCTGCACAAGAACAAGCCCTGAACACCAGAGCAATAGAGGCCGGGGTCTACCACATCAGACAGGACCCCAGGTGTAGGCTGTGTAGAGAAGCCCCTGAAACAGTCCAGCACATCACAGCAGGGTGTAAGATGTTGGCAGACAAGGCATACATGGAGAGACATAACCAGGTAGCGGGCATACTATACAGGAACATCTGTAAAGAGTATGGACTGGAGGTCCCGGGGTCAAGATGGGAGAACCCCCCAAAGGTGACAGAGAACAAACAGGCCAAGATCCTGTGGGACTTCCAGATCCAGACTGACAAGATGGTGATGGCCAATCAGCCTGACATTGGGGCAGTGACCCCCAAGCTGGGAGAATGGCTCCAGCAGATACCAGGAACAACATCAGAGATCTCTGTACAAAAGAGCGCATTGCTAGGAACAGCTAAGATCCTGCGCAGAACCCTCAGGCTCCCAGGCCTCTGGTAGAGGACCCGAGTCTGAAGGAGACACCGCCCACGTGGGGCGAGAGGAACATTTTTTTTTTTTTATATATATATATATATGATATTTGTCAGTCTGCATCCATCAAACTGATGCTACATAAAATACATTTCCTCAGTTCACTCTGTTGTCATTTGCGTGTGATTATCATAGAGCTGTGTTTGCAGAGATCTAATATTTCCCAGGCTTCAGCCACAGCAGTCGGTTGACCCGTCCTGTATAATTTACGGCAGAGACGGATTAATAGAGGCCCTCCTGGAAAGCCACTGAGCAGCAGATGAGCTAAGAGACTACAGTGCCAACAAATCTCTACCACTCAGCAGCTTCCAAATAGGGCGGGTTGGCACTTGTATACATACACACTTGCACACACACTTGCACACACACACACACACATATATAGGCATACAGACAGACAGACAGACAGACAGACACTCCCACTCATAGAGCTCCAAACACAGCCATCCAGCTCAAGCCCCGTCCTGCTTGTCCTACTCAGGGGTTGGCAGATGGAAATGCTTTGCCTGTTAAAGGATCAGGCCACGGGCCACAGATCAAAAATAACATATGGGACTAACAGTTTGCAACACTGGCTCATTTTTCTGTATCTCTTGTCTTTTTGTGAGATTTTTTTTTAGAAATTCAAGTTGTTTGAGATTTAGTTTCTTTTTTTTTTGTGTGGAAAATATCAGGTTTAAAGACACGCCACTATTATGCTTCTACAGTTTGTCTGTTGTATTTGCCTCTTACTTCTCCATCTGCACTAACTTGGATGTTGTACAGAAATATTCTCTTCTGCATCATTGTCAACATGACAATACAAAAACAACAAATATGAACATGAGTCAATGATTAAAAAAAAAAAAAGAAAAAAGTGGCTGTTAGTCACTTTACTTTACACTCATTGTTTTTCCTTGGGTTGGTTCATCAGTGTAATGTGAAATGGTCAGAGCATTATTTGATTTGTCATAGATTCAGAGCCGTAGCTTTAGAGATGTGGAGGCTGCAAGAAAACCACTACACTGTCAAAATACTGACAGTCCTGAATTCAGTTTTATACTTTAATGCGATGAGTATTTCCTTATCATAATAAAAGTGATACTGGTTGGTTCTAACAGTGATTTTTCATGTCTCTAATAAAGAATCATATTGCTTTATTACTGGTGCATATAAATAAGAGTAGAAAGAGGAATGTGTCTGAAGACAAACATTATTATAACTTTATGGCCAACTATGTATAATTTGGTCTAATGATGGTGGAAATATTGATGCTCAAATGCACTGTGATGCATGGAAATGTTCCCATACTACTGTAATACTTACTGTATTAACCCATAAAGACCTAATGTCCCTTTTGTGTCAGTTCTCAAATAACATTTTCTCTAAATCAAATCAAATTTTATTTGTATAGTGCCAGATGTTATCTCATGACACTGGTTGAAATCAGACTCAGACTCAGGAATTTTGGACCATATACAATTTCAGACAAAGCCTCTACTGAACAATGAAGTATTAAAGATATGTTATTATATTGCTTGCCCTCATGCATTGAATCATGGTTTGACTCCAGGCTGATGTTATTTCTGTGTTGAGATTGAATGCCCAGAAGTGGAGACCCACAGTAGGTGATAAACAACACCATTCTGAAAACAAACATCTGGGAACATTATAGATTTTATGAACTTGCTGAGACGCTGTTTGTTAAATCTGTTTCAAAAAAGTAGCCAAAATGTTTGTGATTGTGAACCCAGTCATATAACGAAAACTCTGAACTTCCTGTCAGATCAAACACACCATGCATCAGACATGTTTAGGATTAGAGAGGTTTTTGCAAATGGTTCGTCTTATGAAGTATCATAATGTAAAGTATCCATACACGCAAAGAGGATGAGCCACAGCAATGCATTGTTGTAATCTGTTACTAAGCGTTAAGGTCAGTGCTAGTGAGGTCAAAGTGGAGGGATTTAGTTCTAATCCTAGATTGTATGGACTGTATGTTTACATGCCCTGAAATGCTGCACATGACCTTTGACCCAGCATGTTACTAATCCTCTATTGTGTCTACAGTGGCAGTTGTAGTAGTAGTACTAGTGGATGTGACAGCTGTGAGTGGACTTGTCCTTTACACTCAATACTCAAGTTGTATTTGAACTAGTATCGTATCTGGGTTGTAATTCCAGTTCATTCATAAGACAAGTGGTGCCAGACACAACAACCTCTTATCATTGCAAAAAAAAAAAACAGTTTTGGTGACTGGGACCTTGACCTTTGACCTGAAATCACCAAAGTTTTATGGGATCTCATTCATTCATTTCTTTTGAGCAGAAGAAATATGAAGCATTTTTTTTGTATACAATGAACTAATGGCAGAGCAAATACATTAATAAACAAGTGATGCCGCTTGCAAACATTTTATCTGATTTGCCTTATCTCTTACTAATGTGAAAATATACTTTTGCTGACTGTGACCTTTGACCTACATCTCACACCTTTGCTGAAAATTTCATGGACATTGGTCCAGTAGTTTTTGTGTTGCTGAAAGACAGAAAAACCCAAACATACCAAAAACAATACCTGTGTCCTCTTTTGGGGGGATGGGGTAATAAAACAGTGATGTGGTTAATGTTTAATACACATTATTGTTATTGTACAGGGTCCTTAATAAAAAAAGTGAATTTAAAAAAAAATCAGATAAGTGTATTTCGGGCTAAAAGCTCCAATTATTAGTCATCATATTAAGTCACCCTGTATAAAAAAATATTTAAAACATTGGATTTTATAGACATTGACTCATGTTTCCAATATTTTAAGACATAAATATGTCTTGATTTCAAGTCATAAGAAGAGTAACTTCTGAGAAGTTGAATTGGTGTTTTTTTTAAAAGTGCATCACAAATGTCTTTTTAATTTGTTTTCTATTAATTTTGATCCTAACCCTCTTTTTCTGTTTCGAATACTGTGTAATGATTGTTGTTGTTTGTCGTCCTCCAGGCCCGCCGTTCATAGTATCACCACCGGAGAACATCACAGTGAACATCTCGCAGGATGCCTTCTTTACCTGCCAGGCGGAGGCGTATCCTCGCAACCTGACCTACACCTGGTTCTGGGAAGAGGACAACGTCTTCTTCAAGAAGTAAAGTTATGATCGGGTTCATTATTGTCTGCCATGTCACCCTCATCTGTCACTGTCACTGTGATGTACGGCTTTGTAGGGCTGCACAATATATAGAAAAAATATTATTATCAATACAACATCCCCCCCTCAACACACACACACACATTTTACCCGATTTGCCCAATCTCTTATTGCGAAAACACATTTTGGTGACTGTGACCTTTGACCTACCTTCAACAAAACTTAATGGGATCTATTCTGGACCACCTCACACCTTTCCTGATAATTGTGTGGAAATTGGTCCAATATATCTGCATAAAGCTGGTGAGTATCAAACAGACAAACAAACCAAAAACAATACCCCTCTCCCCTTTGGAATATAATAATAATGTGGCGTGCAATTATATTCATATCACAAACACATGCAAGAATTGTTTTTTTTTTTTTTTTGTAATTAATTTTCTACTTTTCACCATGGGGTACCAGAGTGGTTTTCTCTACCAGTAAAATACTAGTATTTCTGCCAAAAAAATTAAGTACTGCATTTACTGCTGGTTGAATACAAGTTGACATATTGTTAATGTTGAAAAGATGGGAATAATTTCAGAGCAAAACTTTAGGCAAAGGCCTGAAGACATATTTTTAAAGATTTTGTTTTATGGTATTTTATAGATTTAATTTTATATTATAATTTTATAGTGTTTAGTTAAAGCTCAGTGGTATTCTGGCACTTTTGTTATTATGAAATACATCCATGTAATATACATATTCTTATATGGCATATATAAAATGTGAAAATATTTGACTATATTTGTATTTGAACGTCTACAGTAGCAGCATCAGCAGGTTCTTATACACAATTATGTCATTAATTGTACAAGTATTTGGTCTTAAATTATGAATAATTGAGTCAACATAAACACAACTGGTTCATTTGAACATTGTTAACGAACATTATTCTTAGATGAAATGAACATTTCTTTATGTGAATGAGAAATAGCACAATATTATCGTTATGGCAATGTTGTACACCCATGTCACATATTGCAAGTTTTGCCAAATATCGTGCAGCCTTACTGCTTCTATTCTCTTTTTTTTCTCCTCGTGTTTTCTGACTTTCTTTGACTTTCCCACCATTAGAAACAGGTTAATCCTCCTGTCGGTTCCCCTGACCACAGTGCTGATAAAGATCTAGAGTTGGTACCCAAACACCTGATGCATGCTAATGCTAATGCTAATGCTAATGCTAATGCTAATGCTAATGTGAAGTGTTGGAAGTATTAGGATGGGCTAAATCCAGAGACAAATGACTTCATGTTTTAACTGTGACCTTTAGTTTTTAATGTGGATGATAACTCTGACAAAATAAGCTCATCTAAAGTCTATTGGCATTACACAAATGGGACAAAAAATATTGGGGGAAATGTGTAGATGTGAAGTAATGCCACGTAAAAAAGGGAGAATTAGCAGAGTCATGAATTTATTTTGCCCAGAGGGGGATTTGCATTGTCATTTTTGTCTTTATTGTGCTTTATGTTTTAGTCCACACTAATCAGATACTGAATCACACATCAGTTCTAGATTGAGTCCTTGAGTGAAGATAATTCTTTTAAAAAAATGTGTTTGTTTTCCTTTGTTATTACCGTAATTCACTCAATTATGTTGGTACTTGCTTGTTATTTATTGTGTACCTGTTCAGCATCAAAGCAGCCTTCATTGTGTTACCATATAAACCTCCTTTTCAACAGACATCATTACTTCATATTGATCTCATTTTAAGTAAATCACCTTAATAATAAAAAGCTCTTCCCTCATCTTGTATTATGGAGTTCCAGAAATGTCATTCGGTCTCCACATCTTCCTCTGAAGCCAAACACAATGACATTTCCAAGTTAATACTTTGAAAATGTCCATTCATGTCCATCCTTTTCACCTTCGAGCTGCCCCACAGCTGCATATATTACAGTTAAGTCAGGTTTATGACGCACACGCACTGTACATTGCATTAAATCAGTATCTGCCTCAGAACATTGGGTTTGATGAAAAGGAAGTAGATGGGATGGAGTCACCTCTCAGGCATATGTGAGAAGATTTGCTCCAGTTATTAACACTGACTTTTCTTCACGGTAAAAATTCCAAAATATTAGAGGATTAGATTTGCAGACATACCCTATAAAATGAAAATCCAATAAAAAAATTAGGGTAATAATTTCTTTAACCCTATAATGTCAAACATATGATATTTGATTCATGAGTTTTGAAGCCGTCTACATGATCACTGTGATGTTATATTTTTGTTTGTTAAAAAAATAATAATATTTGAGCATGATTCGTAGCATGATAACTCAAAAAGTTACCGACAGATTTGGCTGAAATTTTCAGGAAATGTCATATTGACACACGGAAGAAGTAATTAAAGTTTGGTGGTGAACAGTGGAGGTGTGTGTGTGTGTGTGTGTTTCTAGTTTTTAGATAGTTTTTTAACATCTGAAATTACACACATGTAGCTGTTCTATCAGGATCTCAATGGAGTCCATCATGGCTGAACAAAAGATAAATGAAATGACATAAATATCCATATATGATGCAAACAATGTGAAAGCATAAAATAAGTGGTTTTTTTGTTTTTTTTCTAATTGTCAGTGGAGATGCTGAACACCAGCATCCATCGTCCTGTGCTGGTGAATCGGTGCAGCGTCATGCATAGAGAACAGATGACAAAAGGCTCCAGTAATCAGTAATGCTTTCACATTGTATTTCAGTTCTGCAATCAAATGCAGCTCAGCCCAGTTTGACTCGTGGCCACAGGCGTTATGTTGTTTAGTCGATCTCAGCCTGAACCAGAGCTTCGTGAGATTTTCTTTTCACCAAATGGCTAATGTTACAATATTTGTATAAAAATGATGCATAACAATGAGGCAGGGGTATAACTGCTTTCAGTGCCTCCAGCCACTGGGACTGATACTGATGTCTTTTTTTTTTTAATTATTTTTTTAAAGCTAATTCACACATAGTTTTCTCTGTAAATTATTGCCTTTGGGTAACAAATTGCTTAATTTTTTCCTCACAATTTAGTCTAAGTACCCTACAGAAATGTGAACCTGATATTTAAATGCACACTCTTTCCAAAAGCCTGTGTCCTTTTTCTTGTTTTTTTTATGAAAAAGCAGCTTTGCAAATAAGAACGTATTCAAATATGAAAATATGTATTTTTGTAAAATATTTTGGAATTTCATCTTGGTCAGTTCTGCTTCTGTATATTGTAGTCTGTATATTTAGCCTCTGTTTGTTGCAGTTTCTTTGAATTTTTTATTTTATTTTTTTTTAATTACCTGTTGCCTTGAATGCTGCTAGTGTCGAGTGAATAGTCAGACCTGATCCTGACTTCATACTGAAATAAGAATAATGTACTCTGACACAACACTATCTTATCAATATAATATATACCATACCATACCATACCATACCATACCATACCATACCATACCATACCATACCATACCATACCATACCATACCATACCATACCATGTCATGTCATGTCATGTCATGGGCGGCTGAGTGGGTCGTCCAATGACTGAAGGGTTGATGGTTCGCGTCCCGCCTCTGGCTGTGCATATGTTGAAGTTTCCTTGGGCAAGACACTGAACCCTAAGTTCTTCCAAGAAGAGTCAGGCAGCGCCGGTGTATTGGCAGCAGCTGTCTACTGGTGTATGAGTGTGTGTGTGAATAGGTGAATGTGAGGTATTGTAAAGCACTTTGGGCACCAATTGGTGTATAAAATGCGCTATATAAGTACAGTCCATTTGCCATATCATATCATATCATATCATATCATATCATATCATATCATATCATATCATATCATATCATATCATATCATATCATACCATACCATACCATACCATACCATAATATATCCCATTGTCTTGTGACCATACCCATCAAAAAACACAATCTCCTCTCAAACTGTTGGACTCGATATCATCTCCAAAACTGTGACGGTAACTTTCCTTCACCAGAGTCACAGATACAGACACACTGAATCTAACAGTAACACCTTTTGGATCAGAAAAATAGGATTTTTAGGGATGAATGTGCGGCTGAAATATCTGCAGCCACCATGTGTGACAATAAGTCAAGCATGAACCTAAATCTGTGTGATCCCCTTCCTAAGAACAGATGCTACAAGATGGAAATTTTAACTTTTAGAAATCTGGAAACTCATTAGTACTGGTATTGATTAATCATCCATGCGCTGGTATTTTCTGTTTGCTTTTATTGGTGAGTAACTATAAAAGGGGAGAGTGAGTTTTCATTGATGCCTGCAGACTTACAGTTCCTCTGCACCCAGTTATTCTGCTGTGAATCATGACTCAGGCAGTGTGCACAACATTAATAATCCAAATCCAGAGCTTCCCAGAGGAATGTACACAAACTGTGGCTCTGGCTAAATGTACTGTGGTCATCTTCATGACTTTTCCATCATGCATCTGTGACAGTTTACATCTACCCATAAATATTTCCACTTTGCTCACCAGCCTGTGACTTTTGCCCCATGATGATAATAAAAAATGTGTTTTCTAGAAAATAGTTTTTCATGCTGTGCACCCACTGAACAGATTATTCATTGGCTTGACTTGTTGAACGTTCAAATGGATGGAAAACGGTTTGGAATTTGGGCCAAAAATTGCAATATTTTACACAAATGTACAAGTTGTGAAAGAATTATACCGTGTGGAAGTCATTTTGTATAATATAAAACTCAGTAAAGTCCTTTAATTTGCACAAAAAACAGATAAACAACTAACCCCCAGACATTTAATTCTGCTCTTGTCTTTCTCGATGTTTTCACAGTGACCTAAAGCGCAGAGTCAGTATTCTTATCGATGGTTCCCTGATCATCGCTCAAGTCAAGCCGGAGGATGCTGGGAAATACACTTGTGCACCTAGCAACAGCCTGGGCCGTCCACCGACTGCCTCTGCCCACCTAACAGTGCAATGTGAGTGTTCTGTTGGCCTGGAGGAAAATGCAATCAGTGTTTTGGTTGTTATAATTGCAAATGAGTGGAGGAATAGAACTGAAGATGCTGCTCCTGCAGAGGTGACTGGAAGCAGTAGGCAGAGTGTTGCACCTAAAAGTCAAGGTTAAAGGTTCAATGTATGATCTTTAGTGACATCTACTGGTGAAGTTACAAATTACAAACAGCTGAAAACCCCTCTCCTCACCCTCCTCAAGAGTGACTGCAAAAAAACCCTTGTTTTATCCATTTTCTACAATTTTTCCATCAATCCATGTAAATAATAATTAAGCTAAAGTGAAGTTTCTCAGGTTTTCATGGAGATCAGATAAAACCCATGTAGTTTGATCGATATATACATTTGTCTTCAGGTTCAAGTAATGATATATTTTGTTGGTTTGATATAAACCCTTTGAATTAACTCAGTTTTTACGAACATCTTCATGATAAATAAATTAAATATAAGAAAGCATTTTCTTTTCCTTGGAAATACAGATAATTAAATAATGAATGGTGATCATTAACATAGGAAAGGTGAGATGTGGAGAAAAAAATCATTTGGAAGACATCACAAAAACTGCTCGTTAGTTTAGTTGTTTATTAATAAATATGGTTTAACTATGCTATTACTATGCATGCAACTGAACTTATGTAACACATTTATTTCCTCACGTCATTTTTTTCTTGTCAGTGATGACAATGAATTAAATCTTGAAAACTAGTTGTAGGTTTTAAACAATTAACATAAAGTTTAAACCCATAAAATGGAAAAAAAGGAAAGATATTAGAATGGAGGGGATCCACTTGCACAACATTTTTGAAGGTAACAAAAATATAAGTCATCATAATACATGATTACCTCAAGGCCCTTCACAAATTCACTTTAATTAAAAAATACTGTGCACAGGAAACCCACATTTGACATTTTGGAGGAAATAATTATTTTACCGAATGAAAACTAATGAATGTCAACATCCAATGCATGTGCATCTTCCACATTGATATCACAAACATCATGCTATAGCAGTTATTAGTACCTTCCCCTTTATCCCATAAAGACCCAGTGCTAGTTTTCTCTTAGTTCTTAAATTTAATGTTCTCTCCATTTAACCCTAATTAAGTGATTTATCACCATTTTTTATAATATCCACCTCTGTATTTTGCATGTTTTGAATAAAAAACATGTATTTTTCCTATATTTAATTTACTGATAATGTCGATGTTCATAACAGATGAGTTTCAAGTTGAGGGGTCTTATATCAGAAAACAGACAAAATTGCAGAAAAGGTGAGTTTTTCAGCAAATAAATCACTGACTATGTAAAAACAAACATTTCCAAACACTGTTTTTACTGAAAATACATGGGTTTTACTGGGTTAATCAGAGGATAAAGGTGTTTTCATATCACTATGGAGCATCTGAATGTCCAAATGGGTCATATCTGATGACCATAGGCCTCATGTACAAAGACGTGTGTGGATTTTAAACTGAACCCTGGTGTATGCACATACTGTATTCAGAAAAGTCTGTATGCAGAAAGAATTCTGGATGTAGAATGCAAGCACATTTCGTTCATGCATCCCAATCATCATCCTGCAAATTAGTATCAACAGGGTCTGCAGGTGGGATTCCCTCTGAGATTCCCCTCTTTGCATGATCAGATGATAGACAAGACTTGGAAGACTATTGTCCACCAATAAAGCGGAGGCCAAAACAGGAGGTGAAAGTGTCCCAGCGAGACATTAATAAAAAAAAGTGAATGTAGCTTAATGTCTGAAATCATTCATCACCAAATAATGCATGGACTTCTGTAATCATGTCCAGTTTCACTTCAAAAAATGTAAACCATGAGACATTTTGAACATGAAACTATATTAAATGTTTTAACATTACATTATAGCAGTTTACAGACAGCATTTAGACTGTCTAGACACACACTGTGGGACTGGACCAGCCTATTGGTGTCAGCTGATGCTACTGAGAGCCCACCCTCACCTGTGTTATAAGATGACATGGGACATGTAAGGGACAGTCGGCGGCATCAGTGAGGACTGGGCCGACTTATAAATGTACTCACAGACTTTAACACTACATTAAATGCATTTAGCAACAAGTGAAGTTTGTTTCCTTGAGGGATAGGAGGTGGGTGTGTTGGTGTTTTAATTACACTAGCAATATGTTCCAGAATAAAACTAATACAATTTTACCATACGTGTTACTGATAAAGAAAACTCAAGTCTTAAATGCTGGTTGGCTCAAGTTTCCAAGATAAGTCTGGGGTCAAAATGTGAAATTCTTATAATTAACAAGCGAATAGGTTTTAGTCCAAAGGAATATTGGTCTCAGATCTACCAGATCTACTTTAAAACACTGTCTGCACATTATGATCCATTCACTTTACAGGTTCTTTCTAGTGTAATATTTACTAATCCATTGTATACATGTACATAAACCACCATATATGTGGAATAACACACCATCATATATATTAAAAACATGAACTAACCAACACTTTTGTCATTTGTTTTCTAATGAATCTTATTAAAGTATGTAAGATTGAACACATTTCATGTCTGAAGCAGATACTTTCTAAAATATCGTAGAGAAGTGTTATTCATTTGCGTATCTCTAATCTGCACGTCACTCTGAGGAAGGAAGTTTTTCACATTATTAACAGTTTCCCAGTATCACATTTAATTGTCGCCAGTCATTTCAAAGCACAGCAGCTATGGAGTTGGTGTGGAGGACTGTACATTTCCAACATTATTTCACTCTTTGTACACCTGAACGTGTGGAATGAAAAAGGGTAGTAGACCATGTTTTTGGGCGTACGCACCCTTTGTACATGAGGCCCCAGGAAAAGATGACAAACTGCATTTTACCTTCATATATTTGACCATAATTCAGAAGATATTACAGCTTTTAAATCAGTAGATGATGTTATTTGCCAATGGCTGTTGGGCAGCTACAGACTTTTTATGGTTGGAAAAAGATTTGAACTGTTTGTTTATGAATATTTGGGGTCAAACCACCTGCAGCTTTAAACTGCGAGTGATGTATGAGATGACTAATGCCCATTTGTGCATATTGTTTAGAAGTAATCGCCTTTCAGAAACAGACTGGAGGTTTCCGTCTACTGTGTTTGTTCTATTTGGGAAGAGAACTCATCCTCTGCACGGTGGAATTGATTTGGACACTTTACCAGACTGAAGGCAAACTCTGTTCCACCTCTAAGCCAAACATCTAATTCCTCCCAAACCATTTCCTGTCCAACATATCCACTTATTTATTCCCCATATTTACCTTTCTCCTCCTTCTGATTTCTGCCTGTATTCTGGATTTATTCACATTTACACCAACACATCCCTCTGTCTGCTTCTGTCTTCATCATGTGTTGCCTCCTCCTCATTTACTCCTCCCATAAAACACTGTCACTCCCAGCTCCAGATACATGACACTTAGAGCTATATATATATATTTTTTTTTTTGTCATCAGCTGAGAGCAAATAGATGAATTCAGGACTTTTTTTTTCTTCAGATTTTAGCTCTGTCGACTTTCGCTGGCCGCTTGCAGTAGTCAAGGCAACAGACATTTCGCATTCTCTGCCTCCCCTTCCTCCTTCCTCCTTCCTCCTCCTCCTCCTCCTCCTCCTCCGACGTCTGCATGTTAGATTGTGGCGTGTGTGTCCAAGTGTGTGCGCGATTGACGAACTGAGGCAGGCAACAGCAGTCGTGAGAGGGAGGGATGGCGAAGGGAGTCGAGGGGTGGCTGGGGGGTGTGTGTGTGGGGGGGGGGGGGGATTACATCATCGCTGTAAGACAGGGCACTTTTCTCTATCAGACTGCAGAGGGCTCTCCATCTCTGTGTCCTATTCTTTCTCCTCTGTTTGCATTGTTTGGTCTTTATCCCTTTCCTCTCAATCCGTTTGTTTCACGTCTTTTCGCTCTCATGTCAAAATCTTTTCTCTCACAGCCTCATTTTCTACATCCCCCCCCCCCATTTCTCCCTGAAGTCCCCGTCGCTGAATAACTTCCCTAAAGCGTCTTGCAGTGGGAACCAGCGTGTCGTGAGCGATAGTGCCGTCTGTGAGCTATATTTAGAAACTTGGCTGATATTCTGGTCTGTGGCGCTGGTGGAAACGCTCCTCTGGGCTCGTTGTGGCAGAGTGATGCCGGGCTGGCGGTCAGGAATTGGGAGGATGGCAGTTGTAGTACAAAGTTGTGTTGGCAACATTGTGGTCAATTGATCTCCCTGAGTCCTCACAGACTTTCAGAGAGCATGTTATCAAATGGATGCTTATAACAGGTGTGGGGATTCCTTCAAAAAATGCGTAGTGTTTTCCAACTTTGCTAGACAAGGTTCAAGAGTCAAGGTTAATTTGTTTTGGGGTAGTCAAAATGAATGTTTTTAATCAGATTAATCCATCATGATTAATCTGATTACAATTAAATGGAACAGTTTTTTTTTTTTTTTTACAGTTGTTTTGTTGAAGGTGTTGAATAAGCATGTTGATTTCATAAATATATATTCATATTTTTGCAAATGTTTTAGATATTGTATCCCTTTTTGTTGTTAGTCTATTTTTGTGTTAATTTTATTGATTTTTGCACATTTTGTTTTGTTTTTTTTCACAATTTTTTGGTTTCTTAATGTATTTTGGCTTATTTAGTGGAAATTTAAGAACAGAAAAATCCCCAAGAGAGAACAGTTGACTGACATAAAGAGTTTTGCTCACTCTACAAGATGGCGTTTTCTTTTTTCTAAAGCACTTCCAGCTTAAAATACCACAATGTGGCAAAGCATATGTTATCCAGGGATACTGCTAACACTTTGGATAAGGTGTCACCCAGTTTGTGACAAACACGTTAAGTGCAGATATAATTTTAATTACATATATATGTATGCATATATATATATATATATATATATATATATATATATATATGTATGTGTGTGTGTGTGTGTGTACGTGTTTGTGTTGGATATTTGCTTACATTTTTTTGTGATTTCTTTTCTGTATTTTTGTAATGTTTTCAAATATGTTTTGGATTTTTTATAACTTTGATGGGCTACTTTTTTGTGGATTTTTGTGATTTTAGCATATTTTTGTCTATTTTTTCTCCAAATTGTTTGTGTTTCTTAGTATATCTGTTTATTTTGTGGGAAACGTGACTACAGAAAACAAAAAAACAAGAGACCGAACAGTCGACCGACAAAGTGTTTTAATCATCATTAATCAAAATGAATCCAAAGCAACCCTGTAATTAATCTGATTAAAAATTGTAATCATTTGACAGCCCTTTTTCATTTATAGCTGAGGGTAGATTTGTTTTGCAGAGTACTGTAATTGCATTGGACATTACGACAAATCACATATTGAACCTGTTAAGCAGGTACCTGATCAAGTATCAAGGCTAAAAGTGCTCAGTGTTCCACCATTCATCAATATAGCAACATGGATAAATAAAAGGATAAAATAATAAACATAAAAAGATCATCAAATAAAGAAAAACAAGATGCAATAAAACAAAAACCCAAGAAAACAAAAACAGTCTGTGATAAAAACCAGGATAAAGAATAAATAGAATAAATAGAGCAGAGAAATAGAATAAATAAGTAAATAAAGTGCAATGTTACTATTATTTATTGAGCTCAGTGATGCTGTTTTTTTTTAACGCTGTGTCCTGTAGCTTGGGACTAAAAACCTCCATCCAGAGGTAAGGAGTTGAAATTCACCTCACAAAGGATGGGAGAGATTATTAAGAATTGATAAAACCATCCTTTGTACCTGTTTAGTGTACAGGGAGGTGGAGGAAGACTGGGACTCACCAATCAGCCAACTGGACCATGTAACTGTTTGGTTCATTGAGGTTTTCTCTGCTACTGAGGTCTGACCAAACCGTGCCACCAGGTGAAAACATATTGTTATTCAATTATGAAAAAGTCCAGTAACATGGGAAACAGAAAGTTAGTAATGCAACTAATTGAGATATACATTTGAATGTCAATTTGCCCAGGGAAAATTCACACCTTCAATGTTTTTATTTGGTTTTCCATACGGTTAAAAGAAAAAAAAGAAGGGATGAAAACTCCTCAGATTTGTTTAAGCAGGGAATTAAAAATAGATTGAGGAGAGAGGTGTGACTGTTGACTGTTTCAAGAGCTTAGTTGAAGCTCAAGTAGTGTTAGAATATAATTATGACACGGACGCACCCATATATCAGTACCAGTATCAAACAATATTTGCTGATGTGTTGTAAATGTTCATACTGTCTTCCAAACATAACTGTATAGTTAGATTATTTTAGGATGTTACCATCTGACTACATAGATTCTATTTATTGTATCTTGTTTTTTCTTTTCATTATATTTTAACAGTATTTTAATTGCATTTTAGTTGTATTTTAATTGTTTTGATTGTGTTTCACTGTAAAGCACTGACTGTGTATGTGAAAAGTGTTATATAAATAAAGCTTAATTATTGAGAAGGCACAAAAGGGCTAAGGAGAGCAAATAAAGTTACTCAGACCCCGTCTGCACTGAAACGAGTTCACATAAAACTGACTTACTTTCTTAACAGCCTGGCCTTTTGTCAAAATACGTATAAATATGACCAATCTGATAGAATTTCTGAAAAATAAATGCAATTCTAACAATACTCTGCCTGTCAATAAGTGTTTTGTGCATTTGTAGATTCACTGTGATGTATAAGTCGTGCTAATAATTAGTAGGGACATACAGTAATATTGTTGAAATTGCACTTATTTTTCACAAGATGGTTTTTCTCATTCTCACAATGGAATTAGACATTGTTCACACCAAAGCAATGAGGATTTTTTTATTTTTTTTTTTTTATTTTTTAAAATTGAGATCACATTGGGCTGTATGTGGCCCCTGAACTAAAATGAGTGTGACGCCTCTGGTATGAACGGTTGTTAAAAATGGAATTCCCTGCTTTCTCTCCCTCTGCTAATTTATCTCCTATCGTCTGTTTCGATGACTGTCATTCACCGCCTGCTTCATTGTGTTCACAGCCACACCGCCTGCTATTCTTTCCTCATCCTCCTCTCTCCTCTGTCGCCTTCTCTCAACCTTGCGTCATCCAGTCACATCTCTCTCTCTCTCTCTCTCTCTCCCTCTCTCTCTGTCCCTCTGTCTCTCTCTCTCTTTCACCTGTCCTCTTTCCCACGCTTCTGCTCAGCCTCACTCGTCCTTGTTCTATTGCTCAGCTGATAGCATCCTCCCCTTCCTCCTTATCACACTCTGCCTACACTGAATCTCTCCTCCTCGACCTCATTTAGACACCATGCTGTTCTCCCCTCTTTCTATAATTCAGGATTTAGACAGTAAAATTTTACATTTTCTTCTTTTAGCCCCTTTTTCTGGACTTTTTTATTGCTCCTCTATATCTCCATTCACCCACAGGTGAGATAGGTGGCATATCAGAAGAATAAAAATAATATATATATTTTTTTTATTTGATTTGATTATTTTGAACATTGAAAAATGGAAAAGAAAAAGAAAACATACAGTAAAAAACAATGCAAGCATGTTCAAAAGCAGTGGGTGGAGGTAAATCTTACATACATACTAGGGCATTAACGACCAGTTTTTTTTCAAGTCAACTTATCCATCGATAAAGTCGAAGTTGAGTTGAGTACCTTGTATTAAAGTTCACTGCAACGTAACAATGTCCACTGACAAGACACAAGCATCAACATTTTGACCTGAACAAAAAAAGAAACGAAGGCCAACGTTAGCCTTGAGTTTGAACAGCATCAGTAGGTGAACATACGGCTCTAAAACCGGACTGTCCATACGCTTGTCGCGCCTCCTCAGTTTCTATATTTAGTGCAACAATTTTAAAGGCAGCGGCCGCGAAGACGCACACCACACTGACCACATCATATTTGGGGAAAAAAAATGTGTCTGCACGCGCCTTATCTGAACTGCTGCTCATATCACTCAGGTTAGCTAGTGGATGCCTCTTCAGATGGCCATGACATTTTTTTTTCATCTAAGGTGAAGTATTTCCACACATGCGATGTGTGTCTGTCACTCTTTTTTGTTTTGTCAGACCCAACACCCCCCCTTTACCTGCAGCAGCCATGTCTCCTCTGATTTAGATCTGACTGGTCTGTGTTTACACACTGAGGGAGAGAAAGAATAACTGTTGACTCCTCTAAATGTAAGTCGACTTGTGCTACAGGGGTCGATGTGTCGACTAGTTAACGTTTATGTTAATGCCCTAATACATACAGTACATACAGTACATACATACAGTATATACAGTACATACATACAGTATATACATACATACAGTGTATACATACATACATACAGTGTATACATACATACATACAGTGTATACATACATACATACAGTACATACATACAGTATATACATACATACAGTATATACAGTACATACATACATACAGTACATACAGTACATACATACAGTATATACAGTACATACATACAGTATATACATACATACATACAGTGTATACATACATACATACAGTACATACATACATACATACATACGATATATATATAAAATGAAAACCATGAACAGAATTAAATATGGAAGTAATAACAATACTCAACAATAATAATAATAATAATAATATTAATATTAATACGGATTTGTGGAAAAAGAAATGAAAAACACAAACAATAATAGGAATAGAAAAGGAATGAAAAGGACCTGACACTAATAACATAATATGGAGCTAAAATGAGCCACTGTGAACAAAATAAATACAGAATTATTAATCAAAGAATAAAGAAAACCTTCACACCTCTATCTCATCCTCATATTGTATAAAGATATAATGTTGAGATTTTGTTTTAACTGGTCCCCAAACTGGTCCACAGTTCCACAACACAAAATGAAATGCTAAATACATTTCCTATGTATACATATTCTGTTTATCTAAAATTGTGTTTGCCTCTAAATTGATACTGCCCATCACGATCTCTGAATAGTATTTGTATGTTTTGCGGTAAATGATTATTTCTAGTTTTGTACACAATCTGTGCTGTCTAGAATTGGAGTAGTTTTGATTGTACTGTAGGAAGAGTGAGTGTGATGTAAAAAACTAATAATGGTCTTTTTGAAGAATTGTTAATTAATTAATTGAACTTGTTAATTATTGCTCTAGATTTCTACACAGTAAGTGAAGACAGTCATATAAATACTAACTTGCTAAATACTGTAGTAAAATCCAAACCAGTCTGAGCTGGTGTGATGTGACATTAGTGCAGTTTAGTGATGATGTGACACAATGTGAAAGTCTGCTCTGTTCTTATAAGAGGATGAAGCTGATCAATGTGAAAAGTGAAAGGTCTTAACGTTTTAAAACCTGATGTGTCATCACTGATACAACCCTGTGCATATGCAGTTTGGATGGCTGTAACTCTCACTAAGCACTTTTCCATTGGATTTATGTGCAAAACTTTACAGATGTTTACCAAATGTAAAAAAACAAAAAAAAAAAAAAACAAAAAAAAACAACCAGAAGTGAATAATGTTGTTTTTTTCCATTAAATAACAAATGGGATGATTTGTTTATTTATTATTGTGCAATGACACCAAAAGTCATTCCATAAGCATAGTGATGAATGTAATTATATTATTTTATAGATATAGCCATAATCATTAGAGCATAGCATTAGATTATAAATGAATGATTAATGATTAATCTGCTAAAAAAATGAAATGGAGCATTTGTTTAGTTTACAGTTGTTTTGTTGAAACTGTTGAAGGTGTTGAGTGAACATGCTAATTGCATATATATATATATATATATATATATATATATATATATATATATATATATATATATATTCATATTTTTTCATATGTTTTGGATATTTTATCACATTTTTGTTGTTTTTTTTCCTGTATTTTAGAAGACGTTTTGAATACGTTTTGGAATTTTCATCACTTTTTTGTGCTACTTTATTTTTCTGGTGAAGTTTAGTGGATTTTTTTTAACATGTTTTGTTAAAACATGAGGCTATTTGCTCATGCAAAATGAAACCCAATTAACATAGATTAAAAATGTATATGTAATAATGATTCATCATGTATATCAATATAAAACCACCCCTAAAATCATGTGCACTGAAGTTGTACAATGAATTCTGATGTAGAATCAAATGAACAAACACACAATTGCAGCTTTGAGACCAGCGACGCTGCCAGTAAATGCATTTATCATCTTATGAGTCTATTTCCCTGCGCAGGTTTTACACCCTTCACACCTGGAGACTCTGTTTACATGTATTTTTTTTGCTGTCTCTTTCTGTTTGTGCTGCCGTTTGACCAGATCCTGCCCGAGTGGTAAACATGCCATCAGTCATCTACGTGGCCATCGGTCTGCCCGGCTTCATCCGCTGTCCTGTTGATGCCAACCCCCCTGTAACTCTGGTTAAGTGGAAGAAAGATGGCCTCCCCCTTAGGATAGATAAGGTGAGCTGGGTTGTAGCTACCGCTTTGGTTCCACTCACTTAACTCATCTCAGAAAGGAAATCAAAGTGGATCCAGCTTTAGCACTGTCTTTTACTTTCAGCTTAAACAAAACATGCAGGCACCATTTATTTTATTTTATTTTATTTTATTTTTTTAGCAACTGTGAAATTATAAATGTATTTGGAAGCTTACATCCAAAAGGTATTTCACTGCAGATGATGAATGTATGCATATAAATATATATTCAAATTGCAAGCATTACAATTTTTAATATATTCTTAAACCATAATATACATTTTGGATTACAGTATTAGAACTGTAGGAAACACATTTTTATCGAATGTACTTGTGTGAATGAATGTGGAATTTACACCTAAAAAGTCCCTAAATGTTTATTCATGCACTGTCTATACCAACACAGATATTTTTATATATTTCTTTGTTGTCTGACTGCACAGCCTTTGTTTTTCAATATACTTCTGCCCGCAGTTCAATGCAAAAACAACTGCAAACTGGAACAAACACTTGACAAAACATTCTGACAGATCTTAAACCATAGATGTAAGAGACACAGAGGGTTTAAAATCAGCACTGTTTTATTTTTTTTTTAATGGAATTATGCATTTTAAAACATTTTCCTGTGGTTTAAATGAACTGTAAATGCTATGTTTGGATCTGAATTCTTCATTAATTCGACTAAACAGCTCCATCTTCAACCCACTATCTTAGTAATGACACATGGAAGGTTGTTTTGAGCGCTGACCCTTTAAATGCAAATGAGCCACTTCACACCCCGCCCCCTCCAGGTTGCTGGCTATGTGCTCTTCAACCACTTATATTTATTAATACAATCAACAACTGAACATTTTAGGTAATTGGCTCAAAATGTGGATATATTTTCAGTATGTACCACAACCACTGCTACTGATGAACAACAATTCCAATATATGTGCAAATGTTGTGACTTAAGTAGTTATAGAGAAAACAAATTAAGCAGGAATTAAAACAAGTTGTAGAAATCCACTTGTTTTTTTTGTTTTGTTTTTTTTTTTTGCCAAAAATGAATATAAAGAACTATTAGTACTAGAACTATTAGAACTATTAGGGTACAAAAACACAACTAAATGCACTATTCAATACTAATAAAAAAAGGGTTTAGGAAAATATGACCCCTTTAATCTAGTGAGTCAAAGCGATTAACTCAAGTTACCTTAACATTTTATTTAGGTTGTAGATTTCATACCATAACAGTGGTACAATACAGGTCCAGTCCACCTCCACAAGTATACTTGTGTACCTTGATCTCCTACAGGCCACAAAATACAATATATACAGTACCCTAACAGTATACTAACAGGACACACCTGCAGTATGTATGACTAACATCTGCAGGTTCTTAACAGAAATACAACAGTTATTCACAGATTTGATTTGATTTGATTTGATTTGAATGATTTATTTCGAACATGTGCAAAGTGCAACAATATTCAATACAGCAATAATAATAATAACAATGACATGTTCGAAAAGGAGTAGGATGAAGCATAAGCTTATTTAATCCTACCCCTTCTTCACTTCCTCAACAACCTAAATACATCTTGTAGTAATATAGTGCATAGTACAAAAAAGATGATAAATAAAATAATAACAATAACAATGATAACAATACCAATAATCAATAACTGAAGTACTAAACATAGACATATATACAAAAAAAAGAAAAAAAAAAACAAAAAACTAAAAACAAATGAGCAGATAGGAAAGTAGGTAACAAATAGAGTTTTTTTTGTTGTTGTTTTCTTTTTTCCCTCCCTTCCTTCTTCTTCTTTTCCCTTTTTTTCTTTCCTTTTTCTAATTTTTTTGCATTTTGCTTTCATTTTTAATTTTTATTTTATTTATTTTATTTATTTTATTTATTTTATTTATTTTATTTATTTTATTTATTTTATTTATTTTATTTTATTTTTCTATTCATTCACTTATTTTATTCATGTATTTATTCATTTATTTTTTATATCTTTTAACCCCACAGAGGGGGAGTCAACATTGCTTCAGATCAGTACATATTCCAGTCTGGCAGACATATACTAGACTATTTAGTGCATGTGTGTGACCATCATCGGTCCTCCCCGAAAGCTGAGCAGACATCCCCCATTAGAACTCTCCCTTACAAGCCAGTGAGTGCAGTGCTGCACCTCAGTGATGTGCGGAGGAAACAAAGGCTAGACAGGATGGACAGGACGAATGGGGACAGTAACCAACAGGCAGTGCTATTGTAATTAAAGACTGCAAGGTGATGTGTTAGTCCCAACCACCAACTGTCCTTCAATAAAAAACTAAAAAATAAATAAGTAGATCAGAAAAAGAGGAGAAAACCAAACCAGCACAAAAGGAGAAACAAAAAACAAAACAAAAACAAAAAACAAACAAAAACAAAAAAAAAAAAAAAAAAAAAAAATTAACAATCGGCACTGAGCACCACAACCGTGGATGTCCTGATAGTACAAAATAGAATGCAATGTAATAGAATAAGCCAGAGGAGGACACCAGTGCAGAAGAAAACGAATCTAGTGTAGAGATTGTGGAGAGATTCTCAGCACATTCTGGCGAGTCCCATCATTCGTTGAAATGGGACTCAGTAGTAGCTGGTGAGACCCGATCAAACATGCAAGTGTGAAAGACCCCGAAGCCCAGAACAGCAATCACGACAAGGCAGGGCCAATTCAACAGGGCAACCCCCACCTCGGGCCGCAGGAGCCACAGGACGCCACCCCCAGAGATGTAAAAGCATTGTTTTTTTCATCTCAGTTTTCCCCAGACAACTATCAACATGTGTCAATGGTTAAGCTCCGATTACACTGGTCTACATTAAAAAAAATTTTTTTTTTTGGAAAGTATCTGCTTCAGACTAAAACTAAGAATTTCACATTTTGACCCCAGACTTATCTTGGAAACTTGAGCCAATCAGTATTTAAGACTTGAGTTTTCTTTATCAGTAACACACAAATTTCAGTAGTTTTATTTGTAGGCATTTTACTTGTAGACCAGTCTTATGAGACGACCGCCATTTTTCACATTATTTTAAATTAAAAAAAACCTCATCTTTTTTTTTTGGGTCAATAGGGTTGTTTTTTTGCATAACTAACCACTGTTATAAATGTGACTCAGTACCCTGGTTGGAGCCAAATGGACGATGGGAGCATCCGTGTGGCAGAGGTGACAGAGGACTCTCTCGGCACCTACACCTGCATGCCTTACAATGCCCTGGGTACTATGGGATGGTCCCCTCCTGCTCCCCTGGTGCTAAAGGTACAACTGTCGTTTCTGTAGCCGCGATTAGTCAAAGTGAACGGTGGCGTTGGCTGACATTTGACTTTTGCTTTTTCTCCACGTGTAGGACCCTCCCAAATTCTCAGTGGTTCCTGGAGGGGAGTACAGGCAGGAGGCTGGGAGAGAACTGGTCATCCCCTGTGAGGCAGAGGGAGACCCCTTCCCCAACATCACATGGAGGAAGGTGAGAATCCAAATGAACCCACTCCTCTGTGATTAGGTGACTCCTCTGTGTTTTTATCGTCAGTATTTGATGTTATATTTTCTGAATTGTGAGCCTGAAGTGGGTACTTAAATGTCCATTACACAAACTACTGTATGTCATTTTATCCTTTTTAATCACATTTTAATGATGTCTATAAACTATGCAATTGAATATTAGATTCATTAGATTCTCTTAATTGTTTGCTTTTATTATAATAAGCACTATTTATCTGCACCAGTGTATATATATATATATATATATATATATATATATATATATATATATATATATATATATATATATATATATGTGTGTGTGTGTGTATAAAAAAACAGCATTAGGTGTTTAAAATAGAGCCTGATCCGCGTTACATATCTTCTCAATACCCAGGAAAGTAAAAGTTTTTACATAGGAAATGGCATAATCCAACAGTTTTTTCAGATACATTGTAAAGAGACTTTGTGGAGTTGATATAAATTGATAGAGGACGTTACAGTTTCTTTCAATTTGTTTTGTTGGGGTCATGGCTAATATTTCCTGCTGGTGTTTTTTACAGATTAAATAGTTGTTTTCTCTTTATTTGTCTTTAATTGATTGGCTAAGAATTTCCCAGATGTGTTGTTATGTTCAGAGTTATCCAAGTGAAGCCTTTGCAATCGGAATTGTTTTCTTATTTATTATTTCATTAAATTCCAGTTTAAATTTCCTTATCTTGTTCAGCATGTGCTCTTCTGAAGAGATAATGTAGACCTCCTCTACTGCTTTAATTTTACCTTCTAACTGTCACATTCTTGACGTCTCTTTCTTTTTTTTTTTTTCTTTTTTTTTTTACGAGAGGAAAAGTAAATTATTTTTCCATGCATTATGTATATGGACCATTTACTTTTAAAAAAGCTAATACATTCTGAGTCTATAAGCAGTGACATGTTAAATCAGTTCACAGTTAGTGTTCTTATTAACCAGAGTGAGTGACACTGGAGCTTGATCACTGATGGTTATAGGATGAATTTTACTTTTGCATATATCACTCATTGAGGCTACATTTACACCCTTACAAATACCCTCATTGTGCTTCTTCTGATGAAACCTCTTGTTTTCGCCTCCACCTTATCCAATTTTTAAAATCTTAAATCTTGATTTATAACGGCTCTTTTATACATGTAGATACAACGCTGTTACCCATAGCAACCGCTAGCTGCTTAGCCTTCGAGATATGTCACATAATATGGCATATTTCCTCATTCATCATTACGTCAGAGCCTCTTGCACATGTGGGTCACTTCAGGGACACATTCCATTCACACTCAAGTTTGATAATTGATTAATGTGTAATATGAACGAGCACACAAACAATTATGGATTACACCAAAAAAAATCTGAATTGTGTATTAAGACCTTCTGTTTGAACATGGCCATAGAGGACATTAGTAGTGCCTGATAAAGTGTCTCAAAAATGTTTATTTAACTTTTTTCATGCTCTACAGGTAGGGAAGCCAAGTAAAAGCAAGCACAATGTTCTGCCCCGAGGCAGCTTACAGTTCAAGTCACTCACAAAGGAGGACCATGGGGAGTGGGAGTGTGTCGCCACCAACGTTGCCACGAGCATCACTGCCAGCACGCACGTCCAAGTCATAGGTATCCACATATTAGCTTTATCTTCATCTATTGTAACAGCTTGACACCTCTACTGTCATGATGAAAGTCAATGAAACTATCTTTAATAGGTCTGGGAAAATCTTCATCCTCTTTTGGCACCAATCATGTCAATTCAAAATCTTGGCTGAGACTTCTTATGTAATTACGTTTAGTTTAACTGAAAAACAAACCCTCTGGACTCTTAAGAATATGTTATTCATGAAAACAGAAATGCTGCTTTATTAATTTGCTTCTTACAGTATGATGTTGCACAAGTTGTTGCTGTAGACAAACCTCATCTGTTGTTGCATGGTTTAATGATAGAAAACCATTAAATCAAAGCTGCATTTTGGGGAAATTAGACAATTTTCACATGATTTGATGACTCCAGCTGCCTCCTCTCTGTTGTGAATGTGCGACAGGACTAGTTAACACATTCTCTTGTGACTCAAAAACAAGTGTGTGTCGTCCTTGGTATATGCATGATACAACCTGACTTTCATATAAACACTCCCCAACTCTGAAGACATTTTATTCCTCAAGCACAGATTTATTGACATCAAGAACGGTGAAACTGAAACATGTAGTAGCCTAATTGATGTCTCACTTGTTTTTAACATTCCCAGAAATGCATCAAACATATATCCTGGTGAGCCAGACTATAAGTTATAAACTACAGTCTGGACCCACATGGGCAGAAGGCTAGCAGCTGCTAAGGGCTGTGGGTGGGACCAACACCACTGTCGTTCAAACTGTCTGTACAGGTATAGGCCAACGTTATGACCGATCAGCGTAACAGTGATGGTGACGTTTTCTGAGAGTGATGGCAGCGTACCGTAGCCTAAAACTGATTTTTAGAGCTGAGTCAAATGGCCGCTGCTGTCCAGCCGTAGCCATCTTCTTTGTCGTGTTGTTTCCACTGTCGCAGGGCCAAAAAAAACTTGTGATTGTAGGCTTAGCAAGTAGACCCTATATACCAGGCAAATATTTTTGCCTGGTATTTTTGCCTATTTTTTTAATATAATATAATATAATATAATATAATATAATATAATATAATATAATATAATATAATATAATATAATATAATATAATATAATATAATATAATATAATATAATATAATATAATATAATATAATATAATATTTATACTATATTTTAGATTTAAGTGTTATTAATTGTATGAATGTTTAACATCATTTTTTGGTGCTTTTTTTCCACTATTTTAGAGGAGTTCTTTGAATATGTTTGACATTTTTCAGCACTTTTTTGTGGTTTTTTTTTGTGAATCTTAGTGGATTTTAACATGTTTTGCATATTTTTTTCCCCACATTTTTTAGTGGAATCTTGTGTATTTGTGGGAAATTTGAGTAACAAAAAAAGCCATCAAGAGACAGAAGAGTTGACTAATTAAATCATTTGATCATGATGAATTAAAATTAAACCATAGCAACCCTGTGATTAATCTGATGAAAAATATGAATCATTTTACAGCCCCAATAAAAATGTAATAGTGTAACATGATAATTATTATTCTGTTAAATCTACTGTAACTCACATTGATGTGCATATATATGTATAAAGTCTTCATTTAAGTTTTATTGATGTTAATTAATCAATTGCAAATAATTAACTAAAAACCCCTCTGTGGCTGATTTTCTTCCTGCAGGCACAAGCCCCCACGCCCCCACCAATGTCCACGTGGTGGCGTCCTCCACCTGGGCCAATGTGTCCTGGGAGGTGGGATATGACGGAGGTTACCAGCAGACATTCTCAGTCTGGTATGGCCATGTGTGAGTCATCCCAGCATGCTTTGCTTCCTGCTTTTTCTTGTTCCGATACTTCTTCTGTTACTTCTAAAAATGTCATTTCAGGGTTGTGTTCAGAACAGTTGTGAAAGCGTAGAGATGGAAATACATGGAGATCCAATGTGAGTGCATTTTCATCTCTAATCTTGGAGTATGTGGAGCAACGTTTGAAATCGGTTGCAACTCAACTGAACATGACCCAAAAGTTCTCTGTCCTGCTGCTGCTGCTGCTTTGCTGCTGTTTAAGTGGGGAAGAGGCCGAGGTTAAAATGATGGAATTAGTGTAGTGTTCATCATAGTTTAGTTTTATTTGGTTTTGACTTTTTTTCTTTCTAATTTAGTTCATTTTAATTCATTTCAACAGCAGATTTGCTCATTTTTATTAGTTTTGCTTTTTTTCTCCTAAATATTTAGTTTCAGTTTCGTTGTTGTATTAATTTAGCAGGGTGCCTACAAGTCTTGAAAGTCTTAAAAAGTATGGAAATTTGAAACACTATTTTCCAAACCTTGAAAAGTCCTGAATTTTGGGTGAAAGTCTGATTAAAGTATGGGGGGGTTAATGTAGTAGAATTTTAGTGTATGCTGAAATCATTGTGAAATGACAAATAGAAAAAAGGTACTGTGTATGTTTGTTCATTCAATAATATAAAAATGTTTTTTTTTTAATAAACACGACTGTACAATGTCAAGCAATGAAATAGACAGTAGACACAGAAATATATCAAGTTAAAGAAATCAGTGTGGAAAATGTCTGAAAAAAATGTGGAATTTTATTTTGGATAAATATCAAGCACTCAAGTTTTTTTTCATATCTTTTATTTTCCTCGTCATCATGTTCAAATAAACTCATACAAAACTTTGCTGTTTTCTCCCAAAGAAAAAGACTACGGGAATTTTATCCATAATTTTATATATGGCAATGGTGGTGCAGTGGTTAGCACTCGTGCCTCACAGCAAGAAGAACCCTGGCTCGACTCCAGCACCAGACCTTTCTGTGTGGAGTTTGCAGGTTCTCTCTCTATCTGTGTGGGTTTCCTCCCATCATCCAAAGACATGCACTGATAGGACAAGTCTCCCTTGAAAAATAGATCATTGATCTCAATGGAACACATCTGGTTAAATAAAAAAATATGTTTTTGTTTTGTAACCAAACAAAACTGTTTCAATTTGCTATTGTTTTTTTTTTATAATTGTAGTTTTTATTCATTTCAATTAATGAAAACATTTTTGAATTTAAATTTTTGTCATTTTGTTAGTTTTTGTTAACAACAATAATAACCTTGACTACTCCACTTTCAGCATGATAAAATAAAAAATAAATACTACTTTAGGTCTTAATAGACGAAAAAACATATTTTGCAGGTAGCTACTGGTATTAAACAAAATAGAGGATGTGACCGGTAGTGAAAAGACAAAAATCCAGGCATTCACTTGTTTGGAAAAATTAGAAATTGTAAAAAGCCTTTATTTCATGAAGGCCTGGAAGTTAATTAATTGGGACAGGAATTAAAAACATACCAATATGTGTTTGCTAGCACCTAATTTCAGGGTGTCGAGGCACTGCAACCAGTGAGTGCCTGGATGTTTGTCTTTTTTGTATTTTTCCTACTTTAGGTTAGTAGTAAGTAGCAAGTGCAGTTTCAACCCAGATAAAGTCTGATAAGGAACCGTCTACTTTCTGATCAGTGTGTAGATACTGACCTCAGCCAGGATGCTCAGTGATTTTTAAATTTCAATGCGTCTTTCCTGGTTAAATAAAGGACATACAGTAAATACATGAACAAACATTTGGTGGATGAAGACAACGTTTTCACACTGTAAAAATCTAAATCTTACCAAGTGTATTTCTGTCTTTTCTAGTACAAATATCTTTTTACATTAAAATAACACATAATCACCTAAATATGAACTTTTCAGTGAAATATAAAGAAGTCATTTTTAGATGATAGAGCTGGAAAATCTGGACATTTTTCACTTGTTCCATTAGCAGATTAGTATTATTTTTTTTTGCTTAATTCAATTAATCCCATTAATTAGTTCCATTAATTGAGCGAATGGAAGAATTGAAAATGTATTAAATATGATTTTCAATATCTATTGTCTATAAAACAGTTCTTATATCTCACTGAAAAGTTCTTCAAACCAGTACCTTTTTGGATACAAAAGACATATTTAGGAGGAAGACTCGATTCCTGAGTTAATCCACGATTTTCTTGCATTCTTTTTTTTACAACAACCACCTACTAGTAGGCTAAGCTTTGGTGTTGCAGATTCATTTCAATTTCTAATGAAATACTGGGCTATGTTTTTTTTAAATGTCCCAGAAAGTAGGTGGTTCTGATTGTCTAATGTCCCCCCCATGCGAGTGCCAATCGTACACCCCCCACTCCCCTGCTTTGCGATCGTCCATTGTTCAATTTTTACAACTGTTATAAAAGTGATGTGCATTACAGCAATAATTCTGTACCTAATTAATGTTACTTGTCATTTCTAGGCCATCAACAAAAAGAATGTCACTTATGACAGTGTAGGGCTCGATAAAGGCAGCTCCTTGTAATTACACCTACACCTCTCAAAAGTCTTGTCTCTGTCAGATTCTGAACCATACATGGCTTCGCGGTGATGTCCCTTCCACTAGTAAAAGGGGAAAATATTAGTGTAGCAACCACTGTATGAACTGCACTGCACCGTCCTGCACGCTTAAAACCTCGTGTAAAATGCCCAAATCTTCTGCGGCCTTCGGGTGCAATAACCTTGCGTGGATGGAAGAGAAGCTGTTTTTTTTCCCACGTACAGACAGAAAAGGGTAAAAAACGTGCAGCATAGCTTCAGGCGCTGAGAGGAATATCTCCAGATGATGGCAAGACCTGGAGTACAAAATCAAAGTGGAAGTAAAACTAAAGTAGTGGAGTGCTCTGGAGGCTGGGTGAGTGAGGGACAGAGAAGTATTTCAAATACATTTATGTAACCTACCTCAAACAAAACATATTCTGTCAGGCTCTTATAAGTTTGCATTTTTTCTCATTATATACGCCAGGACTTTCGACTAGATAGTCGTAGATGGTTGGTCACTCGATATTAGGCCACGTTATGGGGTCATTTTGCCAAGAACCTGCCAGTAATTTATATGGACAGCTCTCCAGTTGATCCCTGCTAATTTCTGTTCATACTGTTTTTTGCGGAGGGCAGAAGTTTATCAAAATAGTCGTAGGACATTGTAACAGAGCTATCTGTCTAGTGTTGCTACGCTGTTGTTTTCCCCTTTTAAAATGGCGGCATGCGTTACTAGGCGTTACTGACCATTACTATTTGGGTTGAAGCTGAGGCTGTAGCCTAAACAAACAAACCAAGTGAACAATGAAGGTAATATAATTCAGACCATGGCTACATTGATTTCCAAAGGGGTACAGGGGGGGGGTACTTGATCAAAAGTCGTATTGCTAAAAAGTTCAGTCAGATGACTTTTTTTGCTTTAACCCCAGAACATCTGTTTAGAGTCCTAATAATATGAATAACAAATATAAACATATCAGTAAAATTGGTGTAAGTTACCCATACTGTAGTAATTATCTAAATGATAGCCTGCAGAACTTATTACTACAGTATATTTCAGTAATAATCACATACCAACAATGGTAATGGAACAATGGTAAACAAGGACGAGCACAAACCACCAAAGATAACAAAGATGGAATGGACCAGCAGTTAATAATACTCCGTTCTCTCAGTATTGTGACCAGACCATATGTTAGTAAAATGCTTTAAAACTGTTAATAATTTTGCATTGTTTGTGCTGAAGATCCAGACAGATATTGACTAGAAATGATAAAAATACACTTGGTAGGCTTTTGATTTTTGCAGCATAGAGCGATCAAAAACAAATAATGGCCATTTACAGTATGTGAAAGTTACAGCTCTTACATGTGTAATTTCATGATTTATTTGTTGGTCAGGGGCTTTTTTATGCTCATTGTATGGCTAGCAACAAAGTGCAAAGCTGACTGCAGCATGGGCTGATTACATCAAGTGGAAATCATGATGTGAATGATGCAAAAGGTCAAAATATTCATGTTAGAAATGAATTAAATGCTAAAATTAGCTGGTTTAGGGACCAGTGATGAAGTGTTGCCATACTCGTATTACATCATGTTGCATTGTACTGTGTAATGTGCTAAACTCCATCGTGTTCTGATAAATAATGTAAGAAAAGACCAAGCTTTAGTTTGTATCGTCATGAGGGAAAAGCCGTAGTCTAAAATAATCAAGCCACTGCAATCCATTATGCTTAAAACCTCCTGAGTCACTTTTTTAATGTTTTCCATCTTGACGCTGCATCTGAACAGGCTGAAGAGGGAACGTTTAGGTCCGCACGACTGGCTTTCCATACCCGTGCCTGGAGGCCATGACTGGATGGTGGTGCCCGGCGTGGAGCCAGAGACGACGTACCAGTTCAGTGTCCTGGCCCAGAACAAACTGGGCACAGGCCCCTTCAGCGAGGTTGTCACTGTGAACACACTAGGTAAGACACACACACACACACACACACACACACACACACACAATGAGATGAAATGAAAATGAAATGAGTTGATGTAGATACTGATGGTATTGTTAATGTGGTAACACTTTATAATACCTACACACAATTGACTATGTATTAACCATTTATTACCCATTTATAAATGGGTTGTTTATTACGTATTAACCATTTGTTACCTATTTGTTAATGTCTTGTAAAGGTTCATACTAGTGTCTTCCAAAGATAAATGTAAAAATTGATTATTTTTAACCAACAGGTGCAGTGTTTGTATATTTGCTTTACAGGTAAACAAAGAAACTGTTGTAAACACTGAACCTGTTGGTTAAAAATAATACATTTTTACATTTACACTAGTATGAACCTTTACAAGACATTAACAAATAGGTAATAAATGGTTAATACATAATGAACTACTCATTTATAAATGGGTAATAAATGGTTAATACATAGTCAATTGTGTGTAGGTATTATAAAGTGTTTCTGTTAATGTTGAAACATAACCTCCTCAGTAGAAGTAATTACACTACAAACACTCTCAAATGCTATATACTGTATATGCAAGGAAAATAAAAACAGATAAAGAAACAAGTTTATGTTAAGACAGAGCAATACAAGTGAGATTTAAAAAAAAACAACAACAAAAAAACAAGTGAATCAACTTCAGTAAAAAGTAATGAGTAAAATGTTAAAATAAACTGTGAAATGGACTCATAACAAGTGTAGAGAGGCCAGTACTGGGGTGATAATGTTAGAATTTAATCTTGCAGAGGAGTGTGAATTAACCAACCAGAGGCAAATGGTGAAAGAAGAGTTCATGGATACAAATGACCAGTTAAAATAATCAAATCCAGATGTGATAGATGCACATATGGATAGTTTAGTATCATTCTCATAGCAGTAAATGCTTTGACAGATAAATACACTGCATAAAATAAAATATTATTTTTTACAGCAACAGAAAAGTAATTTTAGAAAGTACTGTGTTAAGTTTTTCACACCTTGGCTCCGAACAACACCTTTAATTTAAATGTTGTGATGTTTCACAGCCTAAAGAATTCACTACCTTTAGCTTTAGACACAATTATTCTCATGTTTGACATGTTTTCTTTTTTTTTTATTTATCTTTAGCATATAGATCATAATCTGAAATAAAAAAAAACTCTATTTGTTACCTACTTTCCTCTCTGCTCATTTGGGTTTTTTGTTTTTTTGTTTTTTGTATATATGTATATGTTTAGTACTTCAGTTATTTATTATTGGTATTGTTATTATTGTTATTGTTATTTTTATTATTATCATAATTTTTGTACTATGCACTATATTGCTATAAGATGAATTCAGGTTATTGGGGAAGTGAAGAAGGGGTAGAATTAAATAAGCTTATGCTTCATCCTACTCCTTTTCGTACATGTCATTGTGTATTATTATTATTGTTGCACTTTGCACATGTTCGAAATAAATCATTCAAATCAAATCAAATCTGTTCATGTGTAGAGGAGTTGTCATAAGTTGTTTAAAACTGAGTGGGATAAATAAAAGTATATATATATATATATATTAAAAGATTAATTTTGACAGGTTTATAAATGGGTTTGATAATGAATTTAATAAGGATAAGAAGAATAAAAAATCCATTACATGTTTTGCAGGAGTTTAATGCAATAATGTTGCATCAAAGTACTATAGTGTGAACTGTATAAAAAATATATTACACATATACTGTACTTTCATATTTTTGTATTTCTACTTTTTTTTTTTTTTGTTAATGTACAACACTGCTGCTGTTTTTCACTTGGCACTTCTTGAAGCCAAGGCAATGAAATCTTGTTTCCATGACGACTGTGCAAGTTTGAATGACAAAAAAAGTCCAAGTTCCAAAAAGTTCAGCAAGACTTTTAATTATGTTTCTCTGAAAAATGTGGAAAAAGTACAAATTGAAAGTGAGTAGTTCACTGATGAAGGCATTTTTAACAAGAGATGCAATTTCTGTGAATGTTGCTTTGTATTCTAAAATTATTAGAAATCAAAATTATTAGAAATCTTCTCATGTGTAAAAGTCCTTTTTTGTTTTAATTGTCTATTAAAGAACAGAAAATGAATGACATACCTACAACGTCATCATTATGCTTTATAAGATGTGGAATAGATCCATCATAAAGAAGTTTAGGTCATTTTATTTAAAAATTAAAAACAAAACCTCAGCTTATTTCACTGTTACTGTACATATTTGTTCATGGTACGATCCAAATTCCTTGTGTAGTTATTTACAGTTGTGATTGTGGTTAAACTGATGATGATAAATGATGATGGATGAGGCCTATCTTGATATTAAAAAAAAAAAAAATCTAATATTTGTTGTTCTCCATTGATTTGATTTTGATTTGATTTGAATGATTTATTTCGAACATGTGCAAAGTGCAACAATAATCAATACAGCAATAATAATAACAATGACATGTCCGAAAAGGAGTAGGATGAAGCATAAGCTTATTTAATCCTACCCCTTCTTCACTTCCTCAACAACCTAAATACATCTTGTAGTAATATAGTGCATAGTACAAAAAAGATGATAAATAAAATAATAACAATAACAATGATAACAATAACAATAATCAATAACTGAAGTACTAAACATATACATATATACAAAAAAAACAACTAAAAACAAATGAGCAGATAGGAAAGTAGGTAACAAATAGAGTTTTTTTGTTGTTTATTGTTTTCTTTTTTCCTCCCTTCCTTTTTCTTCTTTTCCCTTTTTTTTTCTTTCCTTTTTCTAATTTTTTTGCATTTTGCTCCATTCAAATATCTTAGATAATATATTATAGGAAACAAAATCAAAATCTTACCAACTGCATTTTTCTCATTTCTAGTCACACTTAATATAACACATAAAAATCTAAAGAGTAATTTTACAGTGAGGTATAAGAACAGTAGATCATTAAAATCTTAGTTCAAACGTCACCATAGTCATTTTCATTTATGGCAAATGTCTCTCATGTTTGTACTCTACTGAAATCAAACAATAAAAATAAATTAGCAAAAAAAAAAAAAAAAAACAGCTGCACGGGACGTTGGAAAAACCACTCAGTCATACAAGAAACCACCAGTCTTCATGTCATGTTTCTTTTGTCCATTTAGAAAGATAAATTATATTTGAAATGGCTTTAATTAGGATCTAAAATATCTTACAATGGCTTTAATTTAACTTGGAGAATCATAGAACAACAGTGAATGAGTGAATGGATCCTAAAGCCTGTTGATTGAACAAACACAAGTCAATGAATCAGCTTGTTTTAAATGTATACATCAGTTTAAAATATAAATGTATCACCCCACACGCAGTTTAAAAATGTCTTTTCAATGCAACATATTCCTAATTAAACCTTCATACGTGGCAGAAAAAAGTACTTTTTTGAGTTTTGGTTGAGTCAGTTTGTATTGTATTATTCCTCACAGCAGTAATGAAGTGAGGCAAAAGAGGCTCCTATTAACTGTAAATGAAGCTGTCACAGATTATTACTTAAAAATAAGTGACGTGCTGAAAATTGGGATAACTATTCATGCTGCATCACCTTTTGTGTCAGTCGAGAAGCAGAGACAAAGAAGGCTGCTTGTGCTTCTTTTCTTTTCTCCTTCTGAAACCTTTTTAACAAAGTCATTTGCAAATTAACTCAGTAAGTACATTTTTAGGTATCTGTACTTTATACTTGAGTATTTATTTTTATGGCAAATTTTTACTTTTACTCCCTACATTTTTGTATAAATATCTGTACTTTATACTCATTACATTCTCAGAATAAACTAAACTGTGACTTTAGATATTATAATTATATGACAATTAGCTCATAATTTTGATTATTTCACAATTTTAATATTTTATTTCACAATTTTGACTTTTTATTTCACAATTTTGACTTTTTATTTCACAAGTTGAACATTTTATCTCACAATTTTAATATTTTATCTCACAATTTAGACTTTTTTTTCCACAATTTTGTCTTTTTATTTCACAAGTTTAACATTTTATCTCACAATTCTGACTTTTTATTTCACAATTTTGACTTTTTATTTCACAATTTTAACATTTTATCTCACAATTTTGACTTTTTATTTCACAATTTTGACTTTTTATTTCACAATTTTAACATTTTATCTCATAATTTTTACTTTTTATTTCACAATTTTGACATTTTCTCCTAAAATTATGCGTTTTTTAATCTCATATTTAAAATAATTTTTTTAAATCTCATGTTGACTTTTTATCTCAATTGTGATCTTTCCCCCCTGTTTTTTTCAAAATTTCCTGTTCATACCCACAGTGACCCTATCAAACATATCATCTACAAAGGAACTCACTTTTAAATGCTTTATTTTAGATACTTTTGAAACTTTTCAGATTTTTTTCTGGTTATTGCGTTCGTGGCGAGAAAAAAATTGCAGCTTTACTTTTATACTTCATTACAATTGATAAATTGTACTTTTTTACTTTTACTTAAGTAAAGTAATTAAATCAGTACTTCTACTTTTACCAGAGTATTTTTTCACACCAGTAGCTGTACTTCTACTTAAGTACAGAATGTGAGTACTTTGACCACCTCTACTGTATCACGCTTTATGGCTTAAAGCTTTTGCAGAAGCATATCAAAAGAAAGAAATGACTTGTGTTATTTGTTTTTCATGTTAAATAACCACTTGTATCATAATGTATAAAGCCTCATTTCTGCAGAATTCAGTGGAAATAACTGTAGAAGGAAACCAATATATGAATTTAAAGCATTTAAGGAATCAGAGACAAGTATAATTTAGTCCATATGGCAGAAATGTGTTTAACATTAAAGTTTAATCACATCAAATCAGATTCTTATGATGATACATGTCAGAGTTTAAAGTCTGACTCAGTAAAATGAAGGTGGCGGGTTCTCTTTGTAGAACTGTGGCATTCATATTTTATTTATTTTATTTATCCCGGATAGTCCCAGTGAGATGTTAGTTCTCCTGGTCTAAACAGCAGCGTGAACAGTTTCACATATAAAACATGCTAAATATATAAAACATAAGACAAATGGCAAACGGAGAACAAAAAGACAAGTAACATTAATATTTCAAACTTCCAGCAGCAGGGGGTCAGTCTGAAACCAGAGTTAACTCAGGACCAAAGCCACTGATGAATCAATGCTATGTATTCACAGACTGGATCACTCACTAAATAAAGTATAAAGCTAAAAAAATAAAAAAAATAAATAAAAGTATAAAGCTCAGTTTAAACACATCTGTATTATGGTATCAGCATGTTTTCTTCTTCAAATTAAAATTCAGATGCTCATTTTAACAGTCACTCAGATTAACACTGGTCTCCTGATCTTCATGTGTTACATTAGCTGATAGTTTACATTATAGCTCTGTTAGTTTAAAAAAACAAAACAAAAAACAGTATAACCACAAAACTCTGAACTGTGGATCAACAAACAACAACTTAGCAATGAAAATATGACAACTTTATACCTTCATAAATCTCATAAAATGAATAAATAAATAAATAAATCTCATAATCAAACTCAGTACTGTAGAAGAAATACTGCCTTTTAATCATGAAAATCCATTATTTTAATTGATATGATGAAAACAACGGCTTCTATTCCCCTGGTATAGAGGTTACATTACCCCCCCCCCCCCCCCCCTGCAACTACTACTTAATTATGTTTGGTTCTGAACTATCAAAATTGTGTTGAGTATGTGTCATATTTATATCGTGTAAAAGTTATATAGTGAAATATATCATTATGGTTTTATCGACCAGGTCATTTTTTTGTTTTTTTTTGTAGCTCCTGTAACTATGGAGCTGCATTATATAATATAAATGACTTCATCATAATGTAATACAGTAGTCAGCTTTATTTAATTTAATTTAATTTAATTTAATTTAATTTAATTTAATTTAATTTAATTTAATTTAATTTAATTTAATTTAATTTTTACAATTATTATATACTGTATATTTTAAGGCTGTCAAACACCTTACCACAGACAGGCATTAACATTTTCTCCCATTTCTTTCTTGTTTAAACACTCTTAAAGTGTTTATTTATTTATTTAAAAAAAAATTTATTAAATGTAACCAGGAAAAACGATCCCATTGAGATTCAGAACCTCTTTTCCTAGAGAGTCCTGGCCAAAAAGCAGCATACAATACAACATGCAGTTACAACATACAATCATTTACAAGAAAAGTCCAACTATGAAAAACAAGTGCAAGTCATTGAGTTAGTCTCTAGCATTTAAAAAAAATATTTTATAAGAACAGTTCCGTCACCTTCATAGGTTTTAAAAAATCTGTACAGTATAATTAGAAGTGTGAAGTAACTCTACTTGAGTTTTTACTTTTACTCCCAACATTTTTACATAAATATACTTTTTCAAATTAAATAGATGTGAGCCACTTCAGAGGGAAAATCAGTAAAGGACAGAAATTGTGACTTTCAATATCATAGATTTAATTTTATATATTTTTTTTAAAATATTTCAATATCAGAATTTTGATTTTATCTCATAATTTTTTACCCCTTTTCTCATAATTGTACATTTCTTATCTTGTACTTATGATGTCATCTCATAGTTTAAACATTTATGTAAATTTGTCAAAGCTGAATGCATTCTTTACTCTCATTCAATTACACACACACACACACAAAAAGTGAAACGAGACCATGAATTTAAACCATGTAATAGTGAGTGACAACTGTAGACATAAAAATGAGTGTTGAACATAAACTTTGTCCTGTGTCTTTCCTCAGTATTTCCTATAAGTACCCCTGAACCATTGGTGCTGCTTACCCCACCACGGTGCCTCACAGCCAATCGCACGCAGCAGGGAGTTCTGCTCACCTGGATCCCACCTGCCAATCACACAGCACCTATCCAGCATTATGTTATGGAGTTTCGACTGGGGGAGCGATGGGAGGTTTTGGACGATGGCATTCCTGCCGGAGAGACGGAGCTGCTCGCCAGAGACCTCATCCCGGTAAAAGATGGGACTGTAGAATGTAGACAGTATTATACAATGTTTACTCAGGCTTAAAGGTGTGTCTCAGAGGCAAGTTGAGAATTAAGGCTTTTAATTAATTAGCAAAAAAGAGGGTATTTAGTTCTGTGGAAAGTTATTCATTTGGCAAAAAATCAACACTGTGACCTTGTTGATACAGTTACTGAAATCTGGGAGTCAGGTATTAAATAATATGCCACCGTTGTTTTCATTCTGGAATTTCCCCTTGTGGGACTATTTTATCTTATCTTATTGTATCGTATCTTATTGTATCGTATTGTATCTTATCTTATATAATATATATAATACTTATATCTTATCTTACCTTATCTTATCTTATCTTATCTTATCTTATCTTATCTTATCTTATCTTATCTTATCTTATCTTATCTTATCTTATCTTACCTTACCTTACCTTACCTTACCTTACCTTACCTTACCTTACCTTACCTTACCTTACCTTACCTTACCTTACCTTACCTTACCTTACCTTACCTTACCTTACCTTACCTTACCTTACCTTACCTTACCTTACCTTACACTGGTCTACAATTGTTTTTTAGAAAGTATCTGCTTCAGACATTACAGTAAATGTGTTAAATCTTACATACTTTAATATGATGAATCAGAAAAAAAAAAAATACAAAAGTGCTGTTTAGTTGATGTTCTTAATATATATGATGGTGTGTTACAAGTAAAATGTACCTGGGATAAAACTAATGACATTTTACCATGTGTGTGTTACTGATCAAGAAAACTCAAATGCTGTTTGGCTCAAGTTTCCAAGATAAGTCTGGGGACAAAATGTGAAATTATTAGAATTAACAAGAGAATAGGTGTAATCCATACTGAAAATGTGTCCAAACTTTGAACCTATTACCTAAAATGTTCAATTTTTGGTTGTGTTAACGAATACAAGTAGTCAACAACCAGAAGGGGGCAGGGCATGAAGTGGTTTCGGTGCTCAAAAATGACATTCCTGAAGTCTTTACACAGAAACAGATATAAATATGGATCTGTGGACTTGAATTAATGAAGAATTCAGATCCAAGCTGAGCATTTACAGTTTATGTAGACCACACGGAAATGTTTTAAAATTCATAATTCCATTAAAAAAAAGAAAAAAAAAAAGAAAAATATCACTCCTGTATGATAAAATAAAAGAGATGTCCTCAAAAATGTCCTCCAATATATGCTAAGATGTAATTTTATGGAGTGCTATAGTCTATCAAGAGGCTTCAAAGAGGGGAAAAAAATGGTTTAATTTCTAACTTAAGCAAAGTAATTTAACATAAAGTGCAAAGATGTTAGTTCCGTGTTTCTTCTTGTTATTCATTTCTCTTCTGTTTTCTCAGTTCTTAAAATAGTAAGGCTGTAGAGAACATCTATTTCGTGCTTTGTCGACAGTTTTAACTTAATTAGCTCCTTACAATCACAAATTAGGTAAAAAAAAAAAAAAAAGTAACATATCCACCTTGGTTGTCATAGTAACAGTGCAGGTATGTGTTTGCTGGTAAGACACACTTCCTAGCTGTGTCTATGAGTTCTGCTGTGGCAGTGGACGTTTTACTGTTACTGTCATATTTTAACTCTTAATATTTGGGTTTCTTTAAGGTTTCATGTGTCTTATAGTTTACCTATTGAATGTTCCAGAGAAAATTACAACTGAAAAATAAAATTAAATCAAGCAGAAGAGTGTAATATGACAGGGCAATTTTCTTTTCTTTTCTTTTTCTTTTCTTTTTTTTTTTTTTTCCTTTTAACCTTTTTCACTCCAGCAAATGGAAATCTATATATGTTTACTTATTCATGAGTTTTGACACAATAGCTCTTTCTTTGAATCTCAACCCTTTGCTCATGTTGGCTCATTTTTCTGCCGTGACATGTTTTAGTTTCTTTCTTTAATGTAATCACCACTTTCAGTTCAATGCAGATGCTTTTATCTCTGCTTTCACTGCACAGCGAACGCCCACTCATACTTCTCTCCTGCTCTCTCACAACATACGCTACACCTAGCTTGTATAACTTTTCCACTGTGAATGTGTGTATCTCAGATAATTGGACTAGTGTAGATTCTCAGTTTACTCCCATATATATGAGTGTGTTTATGTTGGCATTTGTCAACATTCGAGTCAAGGACAAGGTGTCTTTATCAATATAAGTTCTAGTTTGAGTGTTTGTCTCAATAATAATGTCAGTTATTCTCAACTAAAAACTATATTTCTTTATGTTTCAGGGCTGTGTCTGACCCTCTTATTTGCCTCATATTACCTATATCGAATAGTTTAATTTTATTTATTCATTCCAATCTGAACATTGGAACCATTAAACCACTAAAACTAGTTAAAACAAAATACATTTTTGCTTGAATTAAAAGAAAATAATCTGCCAATGGAACAAGTAAATATGATTTTGTTACATTTTTCAGATCATTATATTTCACTGAAAAGTTACTCTTTAGATGATTATGTTTTATATTAAGTGTAATGAGATATTTGGACTAGAAATGAAAAATAAAATACACTTGGTATGATCCCAACTCCCAATTACACTACGAAAAATCACAATTCCAAATATTTATTTTAACAAATTAAAGAGGATAGGGGAATGTTCAAAAACAACAAACAAAATATGTCTTTCAGAATAAAATGCAATACTAACTAAAACTCCCTGGACTAAAAACAGGACAAACAAAATAAAGCCACTCACTTCTATCAAAAAACTAAAATCTAGCTTAACAAAATACTGTTTACAAACTAACACTTTCTAACACATGAATAAAACACACAACAAAGTTTGGAAGCTGGCAGAGCAGAGAGCTGGGTCCACAGCCATTGTTAAATGCCACCTCATCTGTGGAGCATCAATCAACCAGCAGCTTCCTGATAACAAAATGAAGACAAAGAAAGAGCAGCCCTACAGGGCCAGGAAACAAGCATAGAAATATAAATAAAACAGAAAATATGACCATATGACCAAAAAAGCGACACACTAAAATCTGCACAGCACGTAGCTGGCAGCATTTTCCAGCTAATGATACATGTCCATATAAGGCCATATGGGGTCAAAGTTAAAAATATGTGCATAATACCAAGTTGGTATTATTACCAACCATGGGACGAAAGGCGATAATAACCAAATAAGGACAGTCTTCATTTTCCGATGTTGGATTTGATCACGTTTGAAGCCCACAGGACCCCACAAGTGCCTCTGCAATGTTCGCTAATTTCCACCATGAAGTCTCCCAGAAGTCATGATACTCCAAAATATTTAGTTTTCTCATATCAACATGAATACATGTTTTGTGTACATGTGTATTCTGATTAATGATAGTAGTAGTGATATAATAACATGACAAGTAATAAAGGTTTTGTTCAGAGAAGGATCTGTGAAGACTTACATTAGAAGTACAGTGAGCCATAGGTTACAAAGCCATATACAGTGTCAATATAAGTATTATTAGGTTAAAAAGGATGTAAAGTGGAGGCTTGGGTATCTGCAGAAAGTATTTCCAAATTGCAGAAGAAACTTTTGCAGTATTGCATATACTGCAGAAAACTGAAAAACGGTATTTCAATCACTGATGTACGTCTGTGTACAAAAAAAAAAAAAAAAATATATATATATATATATATATATATATATATTTATTTATTTATTTATTTTAATTTTACTGTAGTGGTGGTCAAAAAACTATTATGATGGTTGAGCCTCATATTGAACCATGAGAAACTGAGTGATGCAAACAATATTAGGAACATTGAGCTTTCATGTTTACAATTAGAACTTCCAAAATCTCACACTTATCCTTGGAGGGATAAGATGACGGGTACTATGTGTTTGAAATTGATATCTGACATGTTGGACATAATCCTTGATGGATTAATGAGTGCTGATCTGTGTGTTCTACTTCTAGGAGGCATGGTATGAGTTCCGTGTCATGGCCGTCATGGATGACACAATCAGTGAACCAAGTAACTTTGTAGGCGTGTCCAGTACAGGTGAGTCATCACATCCTACAGTCTAGTTTTAACCCTTAAAGACACAAACAGTCAACGATGACCAGGAACCATGTACTGATCTAAATGATGAACAACTTCTGATCCACTACTAATCCTATGTCCTTTGTCATCTTTACATGGTTAGCAGACATGACCCATCTGGATGTTCAGAGGCTCTGTAGTTACCATGGAAACACCAGCATCTTCTACAACATTAATTCACTAGTAAAAGCCATGGAGTTTACCAAATGACAGTTATATTTTGCTGAAAAAGTCACTTTTTTTTATAGTTTTCTCTGCTTAACTTTAATCTGAGCTTTTATGAAGAACTACATGTTCAATGAATATAAATATAGGAAAATGATGTTCACAGAAAATACACAAAATACAGAAGATTATGTCAAAAGAAACTGGGATAAATCACTTCAAAAGAGTTATATATGGACAACAAAATATTTTAGAACTGAAGTAACACTGAGTCTTTATGAGTTAATGCAGGAGTTCCTTGAAGTGAGTGTGCGTACCCCCAGGGGTACTTGCAAACGCAAAATACATTAAATAAGTCATCACGTACCAAATACAAAGTGGTCCCCGGCACAACAAACCCCGCCCCCCTTGCACACATTTTACCTGAGTCTCTCTTATTATTGCAAAAACACATGTTGGTGACTTTGACTTTTCATAAAAAATTGTCCAGTAGTTTTTGCGTAAAACTGCTTACAAACAAACAAACAAACTAGAAATCCATATATTATATGACATAAAAAACAAAGATTTAGTTACTATTATATTTAGCTTCAAAATGGCATCATGGCCTTTGAGTTTGAAACGTCAAAATGAAGGTCACATGATTTTAAATAGTCGCACCTCTAATAAAACTGTCGTTAAGTACTCAGTTACTATTCCTGACAGATAGAAAATTACATGTAGGCTCCAAAATGGCATCATGACCTTTGAACTTGAGCGACCTTGAAAGATCGCACATTTTGAGAGGGAACTTTACGAGTTAAAATGTTTGCGAGGGGCGGGGTTTGTTTGCATTATATTTGTCCAATCGTTTTGATTGGACAAATATAATGATTGCATAACAATTAAATGATTTGAATGGTTGGTACAACTAATAACACCTTTAGTTGTACCAGGCATTAAAACGAACAAGATATTGAAGAAAACAGGGGTGGTCTTAGAATGTTTTCCACGTCTGTAAATCAGGTTGAAAATGGAGAAAATGTTCTTTGCAAATTGCCATAAATACAGCAGTGGGTTAATCCTAAATCCTAAGGCGAAATAAAATAGTTGAAGCAAATGCAAAATTTTTCAGTGACTATATAAACAGACACCGTTGGCACAGGCACAAATGTTCCATCATTTTTTCATTCAAACATGTTGAAGTGAGAGGTGAGGATACTTGGCAAAAAAAAAAAAAAAGGATATTTCAGTTTTCAGTTTGATATCCACTGGGTTTAATGTATTTTATGTGTGTGGATACCTGTGCCTATATACTTTACATATCTGTAATAAATGATAAGGTAGATCTACTAGGAAACCCAACCCTTTACTTTGAGCTTTTCTCATCAGTGCTGGAGTTAAAACCAACAACCCCTGGCAGTAACCTGCATCTTAAAACCTCAGGCTATCGTCACATTTCTCAGCCGAGGAAGAGCTGTAGATGTATTGCATACGCAGCATCTGAAACTTTACATTTTGGCTACTCAGCGTTATTACATTTTAGCTCGCCTTACACGTACTCTCTTTTAAAGGTATGACATCATTCTTCTTCCTTCTCCTTCAAATTGCATTGGACTGCTGAGTGCTAAAAAAAAAAAAGATTCATTAAGCTATTTTCTCCCCCTCTTTTTTTTTTTTTTTTTTGGGGGGGGGGGGGGTTGCAGTTCTGAAAGTCTGTTTGACTCTGAAATGAAACCCCTTAAAATTGGATGTTGCTACCCTGCAGAGGTCATTGAGTACATATCATTTGGTAAGAGCAGCTGTTGGTAGCATTTATAGAGAAGATTTTCTCATGGAGCTTTGGGTCTATGATAGTGCACTGCTGCCCCCTGCTGGTGAAAACCTTATGGAAAGTGTTTGATCAAAAGTGCCTCCTTAAATCTGTATTGTGTCAGATGTTCATCTCCTTTCACTGTTAATGTAGTCTGTATCCACGTTACATGCTGACTTTACCCTTTTCAGAGATCTCCAAGGTGCTTTTTGGATACCTGATACCAACATGTTTCCAGGCCGAGTGCATTTTGCTGTATCATGCTTCAATCCTCCTTGCAACTCAGCACATAAACCAGTTGTAACAAGTTCATAATAAAGGTTGGCACATTGCACTCGGCCGTCCTCGCTGTATGATTCATTAGTATGTAGGTCACTAAAACAATTCAGGCTTTTATAAATGAGGGTGTGAGTCAGCTCTCGGATTTCTATAGGTTGGAACCTTGTTGGAAAGAGATAATTTGTCTGTAGAAGGAAAGAAAATACAACGTCCAGATTGTTATATTGTATTGTTTTATATGAGTGCAGTGGTCCTTATTAATTATGACCCTGAGAGTCTGAGATGCATCACAAAACAATGTTTGCAGTACTGCAGTTTCAAATATAGAGAAGCTAATTGTTATTACACACTTGTTTATTCATCATTTTATGCCTGGTACTGTATAACTAAAAGTGCATTTGTTGGGGCAAATATAACTGTAACAACAAAATGATATGGGTCGATGCTGTTGTAATTAGCAGGTGGATAACGTGACAAAGTGATTTTTGAAAAAAGTCTGGAATTTTTATTTGGTGAAGAGTAAACATTCTGTTAAACTGGAAAAAATACAAATCTTTCCAACTGTATTTGTCTTATTTTTAGTCAAACCAGGCACCACAAACCTCGCCCCCTCGCAAATGTTTTACCTAATTTGCCATATCGCTTATCATTGCGAAAATATATTTTTGGTGACTTTCACATTGACGTTTAACCTACAATCACCAAAATGTAATGGGATATATTCTGGACTACCTTGAACCTTTCCTGAGTATTTCATAGAAATTGGTCCAGTAGTTTTTTCATAAAGTACCCAGATTAGATTAGATTAGATTAGATTAGTCTTTATTGTCATTAGTACTGGGGGGTACAACGAGATAAACGGACAAACAAACCAAAAACAATACCACCAATAATATGAACCCAAAACAATACCACAAAAAACAATGCCACTCTCGCCTTCCAGGGGCCAGGGTAAATAAGATATAATAACGTTCAGTGAAATATCAGAACTTATTTATAGGGAATAGATCTGGCAAATCTTATTTCAAGAAAATCATTTAATAATTGAATTTATAATTTACAAGTTATAATTTTCACTTGTACCATTGGGATATTTTTTTTTCTTTTTTTGCTTAAATCAAGATTTTTATTTATTTATTTATTTGCTTAATTTAAGGAAACAAAAATAAATTTGCCATTGGGAAAAAAAAAAAAAAAAAAAAAAAAAAAAAAAATATATATATATATATATATATATATATATATATATATATATATATATATATATATATTGTCTAAAAAAGGAAAAGGTCTAAAAAAGGAAAAGGTTCTCATATCTCACTGAAAAGTTACTCTTCAGGTGATTATGTCTTATTTATATTTATTTGTGATGAGATGCTTTGATTAAAAATTTGAAAAATCCACTTGGTGAGATTGAAATTTTTGCAGTGTAATATGATTGTTATGCAAATCATCCACTTCTGATGCACAGGAGGGCAAACATGATCATTCTTTATCAGTTTTTCAACTCATGTCATTCAATAGCTGTTTAATCAGAGCACAGAGCGCCCTCATAAAGGACAGCATGCTCTTTCCCAGCGTACTCACATCATCTTTTTTTTTTTTTTAATAATGTTGAGTTTCATCAAAAATTACCAAAAAAAATCAAACCTTAGTGGAGGTCTGCTATCTCTGACTGCCTTGTTATATATATATATTTCTGTGCTGTTATTGTTATTATTATTATGACAGTAATTATCATTTCCCCCTCATCCCCTCCCTCTTTCTCTCCTCCTCCCCTTTTTCCCCTTCACCACTAATTAAATATTAAAAGTTTAGTTAATCTTTACATTTAGTATCTTTCATTGTAACATAATATTGGCAGTTTTGTTGTGAAAAGGGTGGGATTTATTAAAGTTTTGCTTCCTCCCACTCCCTTTCAAATGTGTTATAGAATTATATGACAAATCTGACTTCTGTGTCATTGATTTATTTATTTATTTCTCCATTTCTTTTTCTTTACTCTGTTTATTTCAACAAATTTCAACTAAATGTTAACTTTAGAATTTGCCTTTGGGGATGCCACGTCAAATTATCTTTGCTTTCCTGTCCGCACTCACACATGACACTCCTGTCTTTATCCTGTAGAATTCTTCCCCCCTCCAGAGATGGTGGAGGAAGCTGGACTGGCACGACCGGTGGTGGCCGGCATCGTGGCCACCATCTGCTTCCTGGCAGCGGCCGTCCTGTTCAGCACGATGGCCGCTTGTTTTGTCAACAAGCAGCGCCGCCGAAAGCTCAAGAGGAAAAGAGGTAACGGAAGTCAGCCAGACACTGGAAACTGGAAACTACTGGTGCAATTCACAATCAAATGGGAGCTTTAAATGACTTATATTTTGCTTTTTAAAATAGAATGATGCATTTTAAAATGGTTTATGTAATCTGCAAATGCTCTGCTTTGGTCTGAATTCTTTATTAACTTTTTTTAGGATAATTATTGTCACCGGTGACACATTTTTTTACATCCTTTTAGAAAATGCAAACATCATCACATTAGGGTAAATGCCTGCATTGGCTAAAGGGGAGGGGTAGAAGTGGGTGGAGCTTAAAGCGGTAGAAGGCAGCCAGTGAGAGAGAGAGGGAAGTTTTTTTTTTTTTTTTTTACTTATAGCAGCGATTTATTAGTGACAGACATTTTAGCTGCATTTTAGTGGAGGTTTAGATGTGTTTCTGTGCTGAATTTTTGTAAATAATTAAACATAATACTGTTTTAGAGTGTTCTGCTAGCTTGTTTTTGTGTAGTTGGGCATATTTTTGAAACTAAAAGTGGATTTAGCTTATATATGACCTCTTTAAGAGAATCTTTGCTACTTACATGCACTCATATAGTGCTACTGCTCCTGTATGAGTCACATCCTCTTGACTGTGTGTATTTTTGATCCAGTATAATTGCCTGTATGATTGTCTGAAAAAAAACAAAGTGATTTAACCCTATAGTTAGTAGGTTTGAAACCCTCTACATGATCAATATTATATATATATATATATATATATATATATATATATATATATATATATATATATATATATATATATATATATATATATATATATATATATATATATATATATAAAAAAAACTGACATAGATACTTGCAATACAATGATGATGATGATGATGATGATGATGATGATGATCCACCAAGGTGAGGAATTCATTCACCAGAGGCCTTTCCAGTAACAATACAAGACTGTCATTAATGAGGAAAGAGGCAGAACGTTACCAGTTTTGAATGAATTACTAAATAATTAGACGTATTTGTGCTCTATTATGCTTTTGTTTGTTCAAAAATAATAATATTTGAGCACTGAGATCTGATCTATCAAATATAATAGAAAATTGAAACTCATACATGGAAATTGATATTTGAAAAAAACATGTTGGGGTTTTATTTTTGGTTGTTCAGAAGAACCAATAAAAGCTCTGGTTTCAAGAATTTAATGCTTCAGGCTTTACAGGGTTAAAAACAGTGATGGAAGTGGATGCACAGGTACTCATTATAATGTATAAATGTTCTGCTTTTTTTCTATTTCTCAGATCCGCCTCTTTCCATAACTCACTGCAGAAAAAGCATGGAAACTCCGTAAGTCAATGCAACCTGACACACAAAGCCATTTCACCAACACTCTACACAAGAAAATAGTAGTAACAGAGGAAAGACATATGGATTTACTGTATGTATTGTTTAGGAATGTCCTGTTTGGAATACACTTTTGATCAGTATTACATTGACTCACATAAGTAAATGCGTACATTTTATTTCTAGAGCATATTTACAGAGCAAAACAATTAAAATAGAGTTTAAAATAGAATTAAAATACAACTTAAATACAGTTAAAATACAGTTAGAATGCAATAAATACATAAAGTGTAGTCCTAGGTCAGTGTGGCTTTAAAATGCCTGTTTTAGAAGCTGTCATATGACAGTATAATATAATAGAAATGTTATCTATATGATGAAAGCTAAGTGACTTCTGTGTGTCTGTCTTAGGATTCACACAATATCCATACAGGGCTGACAGCTGTAGTTTGGCATATTTATGTCTTTTTTGTCAAGGAACAGACGACAAGTTGATAGGACCAATATTTGGGGAGATATTGTACTTTTGGAATATAATATATACAATCACGTTGGTATACTTTAGCAGTGAATTCTGGGTAAATATTACATGCACAAATACACAAATCTACACAAATTAAATCTACCTGAATCACAACTAATAAAGTTAATGGGGTACTGCAACAGGAAACCAATTTGAATTCAATTAATCCCAAAGGTTGGTATTTCTAAATCAATTAAAAACATTTCACTTTGATGTGGCTATGGCCAAACTCTTCATTAATTTTTATTTCACAGGATTTAATGTTAGTTTATTCAAGAGGACTGTTTCTTCTACTCATCATAATAAACTTAGATTACTTTGTTCATTATAATTTGTTCCAGTCTGTGCTTTGTGTTCGAAATGCTTTATGTAATAGAAATAAACTTGTTTCATTTGGTTTAATAAGGTGACATTGTAATTAGATTTAACCCATAAAGACCCAGCATGACTCTTGTGTCATGAACTTTTCCCCATATTTAACCTTTAAGTGATTTATCACCATTTAATATAATATTATGTTTTGCATATTATCAGTATACTTCAGGTATTTTAATTCACTGATCATGTAGATGTTCATTAAAGCTCAGATTAAAGTTACAGGTTGTTATATCAAAAACTGAAAAAATCCGAAAACAGTGACTTTTTCTGTCAAAATTTTCAATAACTAAACATAAATCAAGTGTGCCCACCCACTGGTATTTATAAAACTCCATTGATGTTACTGGTGAATCAATGTTATCGAAGATGACAATGTTTCCATAGTAACTAAGGAGTCTCTGAATGTTCAAATGGGTCATAACTGATGACCATGAAAAGATGAGAAACTGTATTTTACACCAATTATTTACATGTATTATTAGGATTAGTGGATCAACAGGTATTAAATTAACATTAAACAAACATTAGCTTTTGGTCGCCTGTGGATATTTGGGTCTTTATGGGTTAAGTGGGTTAGTGACCAGTTCTAGTGACCAACTAACTGTACTGCTGCTACTCCTACTACTACAGTATTATTACCACTCCAACTAAAAGAGGATTAATATCTTCACAAATTGTCTTATTTCAAGCCTCCTCATTCGTTATTCATGAAATCAATTAGATTTATGATCAATCATGAAGCTCATCTGAATCTGCTATAAGCACAGATAAGTTATTACGAGTGAAATATGTGTTTATTGTTGCTAAAGGAACAAGGAAAGTGAAAAAAAACATCAGAGAAAATATTGTATGTACAGTAGATTGTGTGACATTTAAATTGTAAAATGTGAAGGATATTAACATGTACATTGTTGAACTTGTTATTGTGGTTTACTATGTATGTGATTGATACAAAATATAAAGAAAATACAGCAGGTGATCGATTTTCGGAGCTGTGGAAAGTTGCGTAGTGGGAAGGACTTGTCACAAAATGCATTTCTTCAATTTCTCCCAACTTCTTCCTGTTCCGTTTTGCATTTTCTTCCATGCATGTTAAACAGGACGGCACAACATGTGACCAAAGAATAGAAGAAAATATTGAGGAAAAATATCTCACTCATGTTTCCTTTCTTTTCTTTTAGTTCTGCTCTTGGTTTTCTTCTCTTCTGCTTCATACTGTTAAAACTATTTGCTCATTTCCTGTCGTATTCCCGCCTCATCGACAGCCTTCCTGTTTATGTCCAAATTTTACAGGAGTCCGCTTAGCTTCATTCCCAGTGTTGACCCCTACTGGGAGGGGCCTCATCCTTCCAGTCCTCAGTGAGTGTGCCAGCCGTTATCCCCTGTTCTTGCACACTGTGTAACCCCCCACCCCCACCCCCCTTTCACTTATGCATCCCCACCCCCTTCCCCCCAGCTCCTCCGAATCCTGACCTGGCTGCATGTTTCTGGCTAAAATCTCCCCCATAAAGCACAGCACCAACACCAGGCATTGTGTTTTATGTTCCCAAAGAGGAGGTGGAATCCAACAATCCACCTTCAGACCTCTGGGAAGTGTGTAAAAATAATACATTATTAAAAAAAATGTACATAATAATTTAGTACATGACTGGAAAAGATGCAAAGACAAAAAGAAAAAATAGATGCCTACTCATTTCTCAGCTTGTTTGTGTAACCTACGGGGTTTAGATGTTTATAGTGGAGTACAAAACACACTATTAATTAAGGCTTAAGGCTGCAGAACTGGGTAGTTTTTAACATCGCTGGGCGAAACAAAAAAAATCCTCAGCACTTTTTTTATAGTGGTGGGAAAAAAATTTTGGACACCCCATGGTTTTGTAAAATATTTGCATTAAGAACCACTCTTACTGTAAGTCATTGAACTCTGCTCAGTATTGTTCCATTCTGAGCGTGTACTGTTTCATAGAAGTAAAAAAAAATGACAAAATGTTTGTCTGTCTAGAAGGAAGATAACTCATGGAATGTTGATATTGACACGAGGAACAAATTATTACATTTTGTTGGTGATTGTGCCACTTGCAGAAGTGAAAGTGAAACCCATGACTCATTTAGTTAATTTAGGGTGGGGGTTGCGGGGTGATATGTCGTGGTGGAGTTCTGCGCTCCCCGAGTGCTATTCTTGTTTAATTATTCTTTCTTTTTTTTACCAATAAACACAAAAAAAATCACTTACATTTGTTTGTCTGTGCCTGATGCAGCCACATGTTTCTGAAACACAGAAAAGATTTTTCCACAAACATTTCATAATTGTATAAAATTTTAAGGGTGTCCGAAAAGTTTTTCCACCACAGATTTTTGGGGAGGTTCCAGTCCCTCATAAATGTTTCTACAGAGGTAGAGAGTTAATTACACCAATTTCATATTTATTAAAATGATTTAGCAGCATCAAAAACCACCATATCACCTCTATTAACATTTGTGGAAAAAAATTATTAGACCATCAAAAGTCATCAAAAACAATGATTATGCAATCAAATCCTAACTTCTGTGTACCATGTGATTAAAACAGACAGAAAATAAAATACTGTAAAAGCACTGTTTTTGTCAGTACAATGATATAGATATTGATGTAAGAACCGAAGTGATTTTGGTTATTACCGATAAAACCAATGAAAATGGATAGATATCAACTCTGAAATGAAACTCTTATGAGGTTTTTTTTTGTTTTTTTTCATTATGTGTCCAAACAAATGTACCTTTAGTTGTTCCAGGCATTAAAATAACCAAGAAATTAATTAAACCAAGGATGGTCTAATAATTATTTCTACAACCATATACAGAGTCCAGCCAAAAGAAAGTCCTAGACACACTATTTCACTGGACCACCTCAAGGTTTCATTAAAATATTCATTCACATTTATATCCAATAAATCTTTCATTTCCATCCATAGTTGCATTCTTTTTGTCCAGATATTGTCAGACCATTGTGATGTCTTCTCCATCACATCCTATATATTCTTAACATGGTTCAGGTCTGGACTTTGTGGCATTCAATCCATGTATAAAATAATGTCCCTTACTCCTGAACTACTCTTAACAACCTGCTCCTGATTAATCTTGATGTTGTTGTTTTGGAAAATGAAGGTGTCGTCAGCAAAGAAAAAAAAAAATCCACTAATGTTCATTCTAACGGTTCAGCTGACCTTATTTTACAGACACATAATGTGAACCCAGACCTGACCCACTGAATCAACCTCAGATCATAACACTTACTCCATAGACTTTTACTGTAGGGACTAAGCATCATGGGTAATCACTTAGACCACTGAAACACAGTCCAGTCTTTATGCTTTCTATCAAACCGATGGATGTTTAAGAAATGTCCCCTTTTTGGATCAGTTGTAGGGTTCAAACATGTTAAATACTGTAGTTATATAAAGGAAAAGTTTGCTCTATTTACTGATTTAAGTCCATATGGAAACTTTCTTTTGCCAAAGTGTGTATTTAGTCCTCTGATTTGAGGAGATATTAGTATTTCCCATGATCTGAACTCCTGCAGCTTTACTTAACACATAACCCATTTTAAAACAAACATGAAAAGATGCATCATTAATTCCTGTTGCTCACCATGATCAGATTTTTGGACACTTTTATATGTTACAAATGTTAATTGGCACTTCTTTCATACACTATTTGAAAACTGTCACAAAAATTGTTTTTCTTTTCATCAATTCCTATAAGCAGTTGCAAAAAAACTGTATTACTTTATTGTGAGAAACATGAAATCATGGTGCATCTTGGTTTAATTTATGCATATGAAGAAGAATAAGACTTTATTCATCCCACCATAGGGAAATGACACAGTTACAGCAACAAATGTATAGTCCAGGTATAAAGAGGAAAAAAAAAACACACATTCTTCAAGTATTAAAATTAAATATAATTTGAATTTTAAACATTATTTGCCTTTTTACAATAGTTTACATATATATATATATATATATATATATATATATATATATATATATATATATATATATATATATATATATATATATATATATATATATGTATGTTGCACTGTGGTTATAAGTGTACATGGGGGGGGGGGTTACTAAGAGTTATTATATAGTCTGATGTCTATGGGCAGGAATGACCTGGAATGACATTAAACATCATGAATCATAGCAAACTGTTTTATATCCTTACTATAAAGAATTTTTTTTTTTTTTAAATATGTTGTCCAGTGTGGTCGTTTGCCAAAAATAATCAGTTACCTAGGTAACCTGTATGAAGACATTAAAAACTTAGAACAGTGATGTGTGTTAAAAAAAAACAAAAAACCTTGTGTATTTTTATTTTGCCAAAATGATGATTTAACACTTTTTGATGATATAAATATACTTGTATTGTAAAAGAATTGCAGCTGTAATATTTGTTTATTCATATCAGAGTAACTGAAGTTGTTTTATGTCATTAAGAAATCAATATAACATTACGCTGTAGCTCTGTTATCTTGTTCTCTGTTCCTTTGCCTGTTTGTGATTTGATCAAACTCCTTTAAACCACCTCTGCACTTTGAATCAACCTGAACCATTTTCTTTTATCTCTCATCTGAATCCTCAATGAAAAGACTTCACTTTTCCTGTCGCATCGAAGAAGCATCAGTCATTGTTGTACTTTATCCTAATTGTCAATTTGCACCATCACTATTTATGACACAATGTATAAAGAGGATCATTTTCTGTTTCATTTCTTATAAATGTACTAAATATTAAACTCTATTTCAAGGAGTCTGTCTAAGTTCAGAAACCATTTCTAGATATTTTGGTTCCTATAATCAGCAGCAGCTTTGCTAACTGTACTGTGCATTTACTAATTAAACCCATAAAGACAAACCCTGGCAACCAAAATCATCTACTAATCGAAAAGTTTTAATACGTGTTGATTTTTTTAAGTTATGAATACATGTAAATAATTGGTGTAAATTTCAGTTTGTCACCTTTTCATGGTCATTAGATGCTCCATAGTAAGCATGGAAACACCATTATCTTCTACAACATGGATTAACCAGTAAAATATATAGAGTTTTTGGATGGAGACAGTTGTTTTATCTTCAACTTTTGATAGATAAAGTCACTTTTTCTACAGTTTTTTTTTTTCCCTTTTATCCTATAATAACCTTTAAATTTACTCAGTTTTCATGAACATGTAAATTGAATATAGGGAATTAAATACAGGAAAATGCATGATTTACACTGAAATAGGCAAGATAATATTCTAATAAATAGTGATACATTTCTTTAGAATGGTTAGAGACCAAAAAAATATTTTGGGAACCATCAAGAAAGTATCAGTGGGTCTTTATGGGTTAATAAATGTTTTCAGTGTGTACTAAAAGCATTGCCCATTCTTCATATTGGATGCAATTTCATTTATTTACTTAAAAGAGGGGGGGGGGGGGTCATTCACACCAAAAAACTACTAAAAAAAATTAATACAGGCTGGTTATGGCTTTTAATATTACATTGCCACCAGACCTTTTGGCAGCACGTGTCTGTGTTCTTGTATTATGATGACAGTTTATGAAACTCTTCACTATTATATGTGTTATACTGAATAAAGCACATTTCTGTAAAGGAACCACATTTGACTTAGTCGAGTTAGCTGTATGTAAAAGTATTTAAACTGGCAGCTGTCTGATAAAGTCACTTTAGTATTTTCAGTTATTAGGAACACAAGGCTTCAAAAAAAAAAAAAAAAAAAGAAAAACATCTCATAGAACTTTGTAGAATGTGTACAGATATCCATGTGTTCTGAACTTCTATTTAAAATAAATGATTATTTTCTGTTCTATTGACAAAAACTGACAAAAAGCAGCACACGATTTTGAATTTAATTCAAATACATTCGACCTGGTTGACCTATTAAAGCACATTCCATGTTGTTTGATAGATGTCACTTGTTTCTAGTCCTAACAGAGTTTAGCATTGTGTTTTAAGACATATGGCCTCTGACTCACTGTTACCGTTTTAGTGTTGTTTATGGATCTTTTGCCAGCTTTGTCCTCTTGGGATGTTGTCATGACCCTGGATTTGTATACCCTCAGTATCTGATTAATTAGTTGTAGGAAATTTACATCTGCTTCATCCCACCAACATTCACGTTATGTTTATATTATTACTAAACATAAGTTTTATCACGTTTAATTGAAGCACTTTGTGAAAGCTACAAACTATCTTTACCTCGGAAATAGGTAATATTTCCTGGAATCTCAGACACTTTCAGAACATTTTAATCCTGGCATGTTTTTGCCCATATAATTAGTGGAAGTACAGTGCTGCCAAATCTTTGTCAATTTTCCACATAACTTGTACCAAATGCATTCTCCATTTTGTCAAATTGATTTAAGCTGAAAGAGTTTCTTTGCTGTGTTACTAATGTGCAGAGTTGGCAAAAGTATACCTATTCTGTACTTATGTAGAAGTACAGCTACTTATGTGAAAGAAAAAAAAAATCTCTAGTAAAAGTAGAAGTACGGCTTCTCAATTGTAATAAAAGAAAAAAGTAAAACTGCATTTTTATTTTTTATTTTTTGCAATGGATGAAATAATACATATTTAACCAAAAGAAATCTGAAAAGTTTGAAAAGTATCCAAAAATAAAGCCATTAAAAGTGACTTGACAATGTGTTTGATCAGGTCAATTTTGGAAAAAAGTTACAATTGAGATCAAAATTCATCAATGTGACATTTGGAGAAAAAAAAAACAAACAAACATCAAAATTCTAAGAGATAAAAAAAGGAATATGAAATTTAAAAAAAAAGTGAGATAGTAAAGTAAAAAAAAAAAATCTAAGATAAAAAAAAATATAAAATTATGATAGTCACAATTTCTCTCCACTGATTTTTCCTGTGATCTGTTTAATTAAAATACGTAATGAGTCTATTCTGAGAATGTAAGGAGTATAAAGTACAGAAAACATTTCCAGAAAATTAAATACTCAAGTAAAGTACAAATACCTACAAAAATCCACTTAAGTACAGTAATGAAGTACATATAATTATTTACTTCCCACCTCTGCCAATGTGTCAGTGCTGCATCGCTGCTGCCAGATCTTGAAAACCAGGGTAGATATTTATTCATCACTTCCCAGTATCTACGTGAACATGTCTGCAGGTATTGATGAGACTGGAGCCTCTAACTGTATTCTGCTGCTGTAATAAAATGAGTTGCTCGACTCAACTTCAGCTCTCTCTTTCTTGTTCCTGTTTTATTAATAATCAGCCATTTCTGCAAAGTTTTTGCAGTATGGATGCTGTAGCTTCCAAATCTGAAAGTCAGATGTATTTTTTTAAATATTATATTCTGCAATAAATGATAACTTATAATACCATAGCATAAGTGTTAAAGGGTTTTATGGTTGACATACTAGCTTTCACAAGTAGACGTTTTACTGTTTTATGCTATTAAAAATAATAAAACTGTGCATAAATAAAAGCCAAATGGGTTAGACTTGCTTGGCTTGACTTGTCCTTTATGATCATATCTCCAGTACTGTGGTCTTCAAGGTTAAGTTGCACAGTTGTGTTAAGCAGTGACACAAAAAAAAGTATATGATCTTGATGTGCTTGGTCATATAAAATACTAATCCTCTGGTACAACTGCTAACACACAAAAATCTATACTAGTCTATGGCTAAAACTGTGCTAATACCCACATCTACCTTTATAAAATTCATATTCCCTGGGGTCTCATTTACTTGGCAATGTCTGACCCAAAAACACATAATTATTTCCTTCTTCTTCTTGGGTTTACATAGTGAAAATGAAATTTGAAAACAGTGTAGTGTGAATGCCAGGCCAGTAGTTGGCAATGTAACTTCGTAGTAACCCACCCCATGAAGACCACTACATGTTCTTCCACAGACTGAAAGAAGTACCCCTAACCCCCCCCCCCCCCTCCCACACACACACACACACACACATATATACAAATCACCACACATTATTTATAATTACTTCTTTATTCCAGTATCAACATTTCTTGAATGTTTCATCAAAGTTCATCAATAACTTTTTGAGTTTCCTTGCAAACATAAAAATCAACAAGTGGTGCCAGGCACAACACAGCTCACCCCTTGCAAACATTCAATCTGATTTGCGCTATCGCTTGTAGCTGTGAAAAAAACATTTTTGGTGACCTTGACCTTTGACCTACATTAACCAAAATTGAATGGGATCTATTCTGGACCACCTCACACTTTTTCTGTTAATTTCATGGAAATTGATCCATTAGTATTTACACAAAGTTGCTGACAGATAGACAAACAAACAAAAAGAACCAAAAACAATACCCTCGCCTCCCCTTCAGGGTGCAGCGTAACAAACAGACAAACCCTGATGAAAACATAACCTCCTTGGGTGAGGCAATTAAAGTGGACGAGGCATCCACAAACGTACCCACTCACATGACAATGATGGCTGTTGTACTGCAGAAGTTTTCGACTCTGGAGGTTGTGTTTCCTCATTTAAAATTCTATTTCTATGTAAACTGGAAGCCAAAACACAAAACATAACAAAACCTTTATGTTCTACCATAAAACCAATGTCGTGTAAATAGGCCCTTAGGCCCACATAAAAATGCATATGTCAGATTGTTCAGAGCACATTTTTACAACCTTGACTAATGATTCTAGACACATTCGTCAGGTTTATGAATATATTATGATCACACAAGACCTAGAACATGCCGCAAGTGGTTACAGGTTTAGACAGTTATTTTCACAAACATACTTCGTATAGTTAATTGTTATGTCAGTTTCTTTCTGTTCTGTTTTGATAAAGACCAATAAGTATCATTAGCATCATGACAAACAGTTGGAATGGCACCTCAAAAGTAAATGAATTGATGGTCATTTCATTTCTGCTTTGCTTTGCTGACATGCAAATATGTGTGATGAACTTAATGAGACATTGCTTTAACATTGTTCAGTCATTTTTCCTGGGTCTTAGTCAAGATGTTTATTTATACTCAAAAACATAATTTGTAGTTAATTTCTCATTTTCCGTCAGTTGTCAATAAAGAAATGGTTCACGTAAATAATGTATCTTGTGTGAAACTCATCTTTACAGTCGACTCTTACTAGCCTCAAGAATGAATTTTCCAAGAAAGTATGTGGTTTGTAAATAGTTACACATATTTTTTTTTTTTTACTCTTCTCTGTAGATCGTCTTCAGGAAAGGTGAGCCCAGAGAGCGTCCATTCAAAGGCATCCCTATCAGAATCATCTGAAGATAGTCATGACCAGCGTGGAAAAAAACCTCCACCTCCAAGTCCAGGGAAAAAGGAGGAATTGTCTTTATACAAGAAGACCAAAAGAGCAATAACAAGCAAGAAGTACAGCATCTCCAAGCATGAGGCCGAAGCCACAACACCAATTGAACTCATCAGCCGGGGCCCAGATGGTCGCTTTGTCATAGATCCAACAGATATAGAGATGTCTGTAAAGCCTCGGCGAATTGAGGGCTTCCCCTTTGTGGAGGAGTCAGACCTCTATCCTGAATTTCGGCAGTCAGATGAAGAGAATGACGATCCCAGGCCTCTGCCGCCAGTTATGGCTACTCTTCGGCCTCACCAGATTTCTCCGATCTCCAGTCAGGAGTCTTACCTACAGCCTCCAGCTTACAGCCCTCGCTTTCAGAGGCCCTTCGAAGGTATGACCATCATGGAGAGCAGTCGGCTCCAGGCCACTGGGCAGATCCGGGGCTCTCTACACCACAGGGCTTTCTATGGGTATCTAGGCCCCCCTGGAGATCATGATCCCCCACCTCCTTTTTACATGCCTGACACCAGCCCCCTCAGCTCTGTCATGTCCTCCCCTCCATATCTTGCTGAAGGTCCATTTGGTCACCCTATGATTCCTGAAGAAATGGGAGAGGGTGATTTTCCACAATATACTGTGTCTGGCTTCCCTCTTCCTCTGACACTCACTCCTTCCTCTCGTTCTCCGGAGATTTGGCAGGGACTGGATTTTACCTTTGCCAGTCTAGAAGGACCCCAATTTATTTTTCCACCACACCACCCCCTGCATCTCCGCCACGACTCCCCTTATCCTCCTCCACCTCATGTTCTTCCCCTTAGTGCTTTCCAGCCCTCCTCTCTCCCAATGCCAACTTACCCTACTGTTCTGCCACTGGAGGCACCAAAGAGCCACCCAAGCAAGTCTCCCAGCAAGGCCAAGCCTCATGGCTCCCCAGCCAAGCATTTAGCTATGCAAGAGGCACATTTAGGGCAGCTAAGACACACAAGCCACGGCATGGGTGTGCCTGTTTTGCCTTACCCCGATCCAATGGCCCAAATTGTCCCTAGTACATTCAGTAGCCTGGACACTCGATGGTTTGAAACCACCCCTCGTTTCAGTCCCAGACAGGCTCGTAGGATGGATTCTGGCATGCATCAGGTGGTACTCCAGCCTTCTCGACTCTCACCCCTCACCCAAAGTCCCCTTAGTTCCCATGAGGGCTCCCCAGAGATTGTAGTACGTCCCCGTCCACGTCCCAACATTGTCCAACCGCCTATACCTCCGGAGATGTCTGAGATTACCCTCCTCCCTCCTTCCACAGCCAGCTTCTCAAGAAGATCTTCCCCTTCCTCCTCTCCTGCCCAAGGCCAGAGTAGCAGGAGAGCAAGTCCCAGCTACCGTTCCCACATGGCCTTTGCCACTTCTGCAACCAGCTACCCAGCCTCCCAGTCCCCATCACCCCCCATGGAAAGCAGCAACATTTTTGGGCAGATGCCATCTCAGAGGAGGACTGAGGAGGAGATCCTTCCATCTGAGCCCTCTCCACCCCAGTTGTCAGCTTCAGGGTAGGTGCAATAGGCATGCAGAGAGGGAAACCATTTGAGTCATCTGCCCCAACCCATAATGCTTTGATGTGTCAAGTTGCTCTGACATTTTAGTTTCTAAATTGCTTTTTAATATCCATCAATTAAACTTTTAACTAGGAAGTTTCATAGTTCAGTTTGAGCTTCATTTTCACTTTCGTTTGTGAAAAATGTCAAAGAAGTACCATGTTACTGTAATTTAATGAGCCCTGAAAGTTTTCAGTTCATCTTGAATTTGATCAATGCTGCTTTTCATGTCAGACATCAAATTACAATATTCACCCATTACATCTGTGAAGCATTGTTCCAAAATTATCACTGAAAATGTTTAACATTTGATTAAAAAGAATGTACAAGAAATTGTCAAGAAATTGATAATTCAATGCATTTGCTTCACAGATGACATTACAGACCTTTTGGGGCTTCAGTAGAGCTTTGATCAAATATACCGCTGCCAGTACATTTCTTTAATTTGTTTGGCACAAGCCCCTAAAAGCCTGGGAATCAGCAAGACATCACCACAGGACCCCTGTTTTTTCCATCTCTGTCATGTGTTACCCTGCTTTCACCTAACAGGAGGAATCCCATAATATCCATTCAATTGATTCCACATATAAAACAAACACCCATTGTTATGTCTAGCTCCAAGCCTTTGAAGATGCCTTTATCATGCAGAAGGATGCTTTAAGAAGAGTTCATCTTGGCAGGCCCTGCGGCCCATCCTCGGCCTTAGTAACCTGACTGCCTAACCAATTCTCCCCCTTATCTTCCACCCTTTCAGATTTTTTCCTACCCTACTTACCTTTCTGTAACCCTCCTCTCCCCAACCCTTTTAATTGCCCTAGGACACCCCCAGGTCTGACTACCAAGGGAAGGTTGTTGGGCAAAGTGTGTCACAGGGCCTGTCCGCTTCTCATGTACTGCAATGTCTCCATCATTATGAATTAGGGGCAGTATGGTGGTTCTTGATGGCTCCTGGAGTCTTACCTGCTTTGTTTTTGATTGATCTCAGCTATCTGGGCAGCGTTGTTGTGACCAGGTCCTCTACACCGCAATAGGTAAGGGTTGGATCCATGTCTGAAAGGGGGGGGTTAGCAGGTGGGACTTTTTGATCACCTCGTCCTTTAAAGGGGAATACAAGACTTTGAGTCTTTGTTTGATTTGTTCCTTCCTTCAGCAACCATGTAGTTCATTTAAGTTCCTTTCCTTATTTTTTTTTTCTTTTTCTCAAAACTGGCTATGCATTTTGAGTTCTGCAGTCTTCAGTACAGTGTGCATTCTGACTGAAGCACATGTAATTTTTTTAGCCACAGGATTAGGTAAAGAGATATATCACCAACTTGAATTCATGCTTGAGTGGTTTGCTAACTGACCACAGTCCCTTTTAGCTAACCCTAATTTAAGAATAGAAATATCTCAACATAGGCAAAGCTACTTTCGGTTTATACAACATACTGTAATACTCAATTTCTTCACATGGTTTGAGTGAAGGGATCTGATAAAATTTGTTAAGAAAATAGTACTTATCTTGAATTGCAGTCAGGCTCACATAGTTGGAGAAGGAAAACGTCTTGAATGGCAGCATTCACCTTGAAAAATGGCACAAAGCTGTTGCACAGCTGCATGGAAACAACTACTGCTTGATTGGTCACGTAGCTGAAATTAACTTATGCCTTTAGTCTTGCTTTGCTTTGCTACATTTTCATTTAATTGTGTTGATTAATGCCAAAAATCCACACACTTATTAGCAGCTGCATGTTACTACCATTGACTGGGACTTGAAAGAAACATTATTTTGTGGATGACACGTGCAGTTTAATGTGGAAAAAATCCTGCCCAAGCATCAATGCTTTTCTATAGCTTGTGGCTTTTCTTTGTATTTCTCTGGCATGCAAATCAGTTCAATGCTTAAATATCAGGGAACCAACTTCCTGTCACATATCAGTGAACCACATCTTTTTTTGGCAAGAATCAGTAAAGTTTTAATTAACTTTAACAACTTGTTTTACAAGGAAAAAAAACACTGTAAACTTAGAAAGTACACCATTGAGAGTAAGTTACTATGTATAATCAGCCAATATACAATATAATTAGTAAATTTTCAGAAAAATGGTCTGTAAGTAAAAAAAAAAAAAATTTAAAAAATTTAAAAAAAATATAATCCACTACCCCATCAATAATGTGCATGTGTTAGATTACCATTCTGTTAATTTTAGATTTAATTTTCTATTTTTTGTGTGAAGAAACACAATTACATCTGTTTTTACTTTGGAGCCCTTTAGACCCTGAGGGTATATCTCAATTCCAGAGCGCCATTGTTGTTCATTTAGGCTTGTATTAAATGGCTCAACATAGCCGAGATCATCAAAAGGTCATGTGCCTTGACCTGAACAATGACTTGACTTGTCTCACTTGGCCTTTCACAGGGAGTGTACTTGAATTGCGTAAGTAAGTGCAAGTTCCTGTGATGAAAACTGAAGACATGAAGGTTCAGTCTCGAGACCTACTTGTTGCTTATACATTTGTGGCCGACTCCTATATCAGCTACATGAAGCCATGCCACTGAAAGTTTTGCCACATCATTGTGAGAGTAGAGACATCTATAGAAAGGCTGTTAGCTTCAGACATGTATCTACCACAATAGGATGGATCACTGTCGACTTTATGGAAGACTACACTGTACCACCTTCCTAAATTCATCACTGATGTTTGCAATGATGTTCTGAGTTCAAGAACATGTTCTATGTCCTCCTGAAATGCAAATGTCAACCTCGCCATTAAGGTGTTTTACTATGCCAGGAAAGGAATGGATTGCTAAGTTTTTAGCTCATGCTTTGCATGATAGTTCAGATAGAGTCAAGCATACAGTGTTTTATGTGAACCCAGTGGTTGACCAATTAACCATTTCAGTTTCTGCTAGAATTTGCTACACTGACTGAATTCATAGTTAAGAAGATGGTAGAGACTAAAGTGATGACCTTTCCCAGAATGCATTTAGTATTTTTTTCTAATGAAATGAACTTCAAGGTTGAATGAGCCTTTTTTCAATACAGAGTCTATTCTAGAGATTGAAGTCCAGTGTGTTTATACTGTGAGTGACGGTCTAGTAGGGGATAAGAGTCTTGCTTTGTTTAGTCTTTGGATCCTGGATGGAGCTCATAAAAGAATAAAACTCCAAAAATAGAGCATTTTCTTTCTTGATTACTCCCTTTACTAGCAGTTGTGATCAGATATAGTCCATAAGGTGGCCACACAGTCCCAGAAATGCAGCATCTCCAATAAGTAACATGCCATTGTCATTATGTATGATCAGTTTTTGACTTGCGACTTTAAAGAAAAGCCTGGTCATGTTTATAGACAATTCTGGCATGTAGTTTAACACTCTCCACGTGGAAAATATATGACTCCTTTCTAATAACAAATTTAGCACTCTCCTCAAGCGTGACACATTTTTACCATTTCTATTTTACAGATGCTTATGTTGTACAACACCAATTAAAATATTTTGGAAACCAGCCTCCAAGAAATATTTTATAAGATTGGCGTTACGATGGTAATTGAAGCTGTGTGTCCACTGGGAGGCATCCTTCACAGTTATTTTTTTTCCTGTCATCCATTAACTGTCAAGCGAATATGCTGTTGCATGGTCCTGGCAGTGCTAGAGAGCGTAGCATGTGTTTAGTCATCATAGCACCAATCAAACCAGTTTAAAAAGTATCATAACTCAGATGCAGATGTTGACCACAGGGTAACAGCAGGAACGGTGACCAGAACTTCCCCTCTGTTTGACATAATATAAAACCTGATTCCTGGTGGACACATGGCCTTAATCTCATGTTTAAAGCATCTATGTAGAGCATGAATCAGACCATCTACTGTAAGTCTTAAAGTTGCAGTTGTAAGTTTGGACTGCAGAACAGTTCTCACTGTCTTGTGAAGCAAGTGTCCTGCCAAACCAGCTTATGCACTTCTTTTGATCTTAAAGGAACAAAGTTTTTACCAAGGACTTTGAGAGGCAGGGCACGCACTGGGGCCTGAGAATTCCCCGTACGTTTGAGTGAACTGCCTGATGAAGTGCTTTTGAATGTATTCCCCTTTAAAGTCGTGTTCCATGTGCAAACTGCCATGCATGCCATCGCTAAATATTGCTCTTCCGTTTCCAAAAAAGAAACAATTATATGGAAAAACTCTTGTTACATTTGTTGTCCTAGTGCTTCGCTTTTCTTTGGCTTATTTTTCATTATGTGACTGTTCCCGAGTAGTCATTTTCCCCTCCCGCCATCTCTCCCCCTGTCAGCATGGTGAAGCCCATTGTAGACAGTATCCATGTCTATGAATACATATTGATAATGCTTTGTTGCTCAGCTGTGGTTTTCCCCCCTCTACTAACGACCTTCGGTTTCTCTCTACAGCCACGGTGGGAAGATGGCCTCTCTGTAATGCTAATTGTTTTCTGTGCCTTGAGAGAACCACGTGTGTGTTTGTGGCAGAAATTTGTGGGTTGCCAAGTCACAAGTCCCTCTGTGAATGGGAGGGAGGTCTGTAGATGAAATCATGGGAAGCTGAGAAAGTATACTTCACACAAGAGACACATTTGCATCTGTTATTTTCAGAGTGGATGACATTTTAGGAGTATCAGCCTGCAAAAATATTCTAATAATAATACCCTGCTTGTAGTTTGTAATGGTCATTCTTGGTATGTTTTCCTCTGAAACCAACAGTGCAAGTGTACTGTGTCTACATGAAAACTCAGAAAGTAATCGCTGACTTAAACATCATCAGGTAAACAGGATGGTTCAGTTCTTACATTTTGCTTACAATTTATGTTCATTTTGATAAAGATTGTTTGGATCAATTTGAGCAGAAGGACAATAAAACATTTCAAAGTGCCAAATTGATTGTCTAATCTGAATTTAGCAACTATTCACAACATAAATCATCAGTCAAAGTTATTCTTATTAAATCCAGATGATTTATGATGTTCCATATTGATATATTACACCCATCTTAAAAACTTGCTGGATTTCAGAGCATAGATTTTTGGTGTCTCACATTGATCCTTTGGCAATGTGCTGCACCTCTTGCTTAGCACAAGCAGTGCTGTCTTTTGAGAGTTTGTGGGGTTCTGATTTTGTGGCGCTCCGTAGTGCTGACAGACAGTCCACAGACTGCGTTTGGCCTGGAGTTACCCGAGTTTCCTTCTCTCTGTTTTTTTATCCAGAAAACGTCGAGGTGCGCCGAGTGCCCTTTCGGGGTCTGAGAGGATTGATGCACTGAGATACCAACGTATTAGAAAGGCTAAGAAGATGACGATGAACAACAATAACTCCAAGACCAGAAAGAAAGCAGGTGTGAACACTGTACCATGGTGAATTTAACCTTTGTATATCTGTTTACCTATGTGGTATTTAATCCTTCAACAGGATTCTCTTGCACCCTGGAAAACTTGGAAAGTGATTGACCAATTTTCCAGTCATGGAAATCATATGGAACACATGGCCTCGAAAAGTACTTATCCTCCACCTGCCTTGTCACTTTGTGTGCCTAAACTGAGATAATAAGAATAAGAATAAGAATAAGAATAAGAATAAGAATAAGAATAAGAATAATATATATTATTATTATCATCAAGAATATTATTATTATTATTATTATTATTATTATTATTATTATTATTATTATTATTATTATTATTATTATTATTATTATTATTATTATTATTATTATTATTATTATTATTATTATTATTATACATTTAATTTATAATGCACTTTATATTTAAGCAATCTCAAAGTGCTACATAGTAGGGCATTAACGACTTCAGTTTTTTTCAAGTCGACATATCCGTCAATAAAGTCAAAGTCAAGTCGATGGGTCATGATGACGTCATCACATTGTCAGCAGAGGAACAACACAGACACATGGCAGAAAAAAAACTAAAATCATGGACACGTGTCTATCCAGCAATGAGCAACTTGTATTAAAGTTCACTGTAATGTAACAATGTCCACTGACAAGACAGCATTTTAACCCCAACAAAACAAAGGGTAATGTTAGCGAAGAGGTTTCTGTTCAATTTAACTACACAACATCAATAGGGTGAACATATGTTTACATTTTGTCTGGACCCACGGCTCTAAAACAGGACTGTCCAGATGTCTGTCACGCGTCCTCAGTTTTCAAAATAAGTGCAAAAAAGTTTAAGGCAGCGGTCGCCAAGACGCACACCACACTGTCCACATCATGTTTGAGGGGGAAAAAAAGCATGTTGTCTTAATGCACGTTGTCTGCGCTGCTGCTCCTTTCACTCAGGTTAGACTCGGATGCCTCTTCAGATGCCTGTGCGTTTTTTTTTTTGTTTGTTTGTTTGTTTTTTTAATGCAATGTGTTTCTGTCATTGTTTTGTTTTGTCAGACCCACCACTCCTGTCTTACCTGCAGCAGCCATGTCTCGCTTAGGTCTGGTCTGTGTTTACACACTGAGAGAGAGAGAGGGAGAGAAAGAATTACATGCAACTTGTTGACTTGTGCTACTGTACGGGAGAGGACATGTCGACTAGTTAACATTTCAGTTAATGCCCTACTACATAGGCGATAAAAGAAAAGAAAATAGGAAATTCTTTTTCAGTGATTGATTGAAAATATACAAATATTTTAGAGGGAGCGCAGGAGAGAATATAAGAGAGAAGAGGAAGTTGAGCTGGGAATTGTCATCATTTATATGCAAATTTGAATACAGGTACGCTCAGTTGGGGAAAAAATAAAGACCTTCTCTTGTACAGGTGGATGCTCTAAAGAAAAACCTGTTACTTGTCAGAACAAAAACAAACAGTAATGAAATGCTGACATTTTCTAGATGATGTTTTAGACTGAAATGTAGAGGTTTTCCATGTAGTGTTGTATTCACACCAGTAGAAAAGCTCTACAAAAACAAAAAAAAACCACAGACAGGTTATGCATGGCTGGATGTAAACAGGAATATTACTGAAATTCTGTTGTTTTTTTATCTCCTCATTATGCATGTACAGCAGTCATTGTTTCGTAATGATAGCAGGTAACTGTAATGAATGTTAAGTACAAAAAATGTAAATAATGTAATGGCTTTGGGTGCCTTGAAAAGCACTATACAAATCTAATCATCGTTATTAGTAAGGAACATATTCTGAGCAGAACTTTATTTCTAGAGCATTTTAAGAACAACACAGTTAATCAAAGTGCTGTTCAGGCATAAGAACAAATAAAAGACATAAAGAATTCCTAAAAACAGTAAAAGTAATAATTATACAGTATATTAAAACAGAGTTAAAGAAGTCATATTTAGTTAAACCCACTTTTATTTGTCTTTGTATTTAGACCCTAATAGTTCATAAAGTTTATATTTGAACCTCCAGGTGCTGCAAAGCTATCTGTATATTCATTCCAGCAAAAATCTAGTGGATTTCTACTACCCCTTTTAATTCCTGTTTAATTTGTTTCATCTATAAATATGTCATGACATATACACATATAAGGTCAACATTTACGACAAACATTTCTCAGAGTAGGACATTATTGTTTGTTAGCAGCAGCGCTTGTAGTCCACACTGAAAATATGTCCAGATTTTGAGTTAATTACCAAAAATGTTCAACTGTTGGTTCAATTAACAAGCACAGGTGGTTGAACAACCAGAGCAGCACAGTCAGCAAACAGGAGGGGCGGGGCATGAAGTGGCTCATTTGCATTTAAAAATGTCCTTTCTGGTTTCATTACTCAGAGGTAGGGTTGAAGATGCACTTGTGGAGTTGGATTAATGAAGAATTAAGATGAAAGCACAGTATTTACAGTTTATGCAGACCTCATAATCCTTTATTAGTGCCACAGTGGGGAAATTTCCATGGTTACAGCAGCAAAGGACAGTAAGATGCTGTAATTACTGTAAATCTAATTTATTGTAAAGAATAATATACAATATACACAAGGAATATTAAGTATAAGAAATAGGATATGTACAATGACAAAAGTGACAATGTGCAAATGACATATTGCATATAATGAATAATTCCATTTTACAAAAGCTAAATATCACTCCTTTAAAAGCCAAAGAGAAAAATTATGCTTTAAGACAGGATTTATAAACAGATATTGGAGTTATTTGCTTGTTAATTAGTGACTGATAAAGTCCTGTCACCTCTCATGAGTGTACGGTTTACCAGGTCAGATACATATTAGGGAGCCACACCACAGAGGCATTTACAAACCAATAAAATAATTTTATAATCAATTCAGAAAGGAACCTGATCTATCATGTGAACTGGATATATCATGTGAGGCAACATCATTCTATTGCATTTCAGTTTCCAAGTTCATTTTTGCACTGCTTATTAAAAATATATTACATTCAAAAATAATTCATATCCTTTTTAAAAGTTAGTTTATAAGTCAGTTGTGTGATCTGTAAATCTGTGTGATTTTTGTCCCCAAAAGAAGGATTCCCATTGACTTTACCCATCTTTCAAGACATCTTCCATCTTTCAAATCATTAGAAATGCTGCTTTTTCCTTTCAAAATACTGATTTATTCATCATGTTTTGCTTTTCCCTAAATTGGCACAAAGTCACATGTTCATAAATAAAGTTATATTTTCAAAAGGATGGGAATGGCAGAGTTTATCATGACTGTGCAGTGAAGCAGTGACTAATATGAATGGTCATGTCAGTGAGATGGTGTAGAAGGTGTCAAACATACGGCCCGGGGACTTAAAGTGGCCCGCCAAAGGGTCCAATCCAACCCTTGGGATGTATTTGTGAAATAGAAAAATTACACGGAAGATATTATCATTCTATGGGTGTCAAAATCATTTGAGCTCAGGCACCACATACAAATCGGTCAAGTCTCAAGTGGATCAAACTAATGAAATAATAATCATCATAATAACCTATAAATAATGGAAACTCTAAATGTTTTTGTTTTAATGGAAAACCATGAAATAACACATAATATTGTTGAAAGTGTGCATAGATAGATAGATAGATAGATAGATAGATAGATAGATAGATAGATAGATAGATAGATAGATAGATAGATAGATAGATAGATAGATAGATAGATAGATAGATAGATAGATAGATAGATCTTTCTTACAATTAACAAGAGAATAGGTTTTAGTCCAAAGGAATATTTGTCTCAGATCTACTTCAAAACACTGTCTGTACATTATGATCCATTCACTTTACAGGTTCTTTCTAGTGGAATATTTACTAATCCATTGTATACATGTACATAAACCACCATATATGTGGAATAACACACCATCATATATATTATAAACATGAACTAACCGGCACTTTTGTTACTTGTTTTCTGATTCATCTTATTAAAGTTTAACACATTTAATGTCTAGAACAGATACTTCTAAAAAACAAAAAAAAAAACATTTTTAATTCGGACGAAGTCTAATGACATATTGCTGTCAGGCTTCATCCGTCATCCATCCGTCGTCGTCCACCATTCGCTAAAATCACTTTGTCAAAATTTTCCTTTGTAGACAAATTGTTTACAACTTTGTTTATTTTTCCAGTCTGTCACTAACATCACTACTCTTCCCTCAGTTCTCAACAAATTACTTTTCTAATTGATTCACTGAGTTCAGTTTCAATTTAGATCAAAGAAAGTAATTGCCCCAATATTAGTTTCCACCAACAACCTCCTGCGTAGCATTTACTGTAACAGCTTTATCCACAGTAATATGTCATTACCCAGTGACCTACTTTTGTTCAGTCAGACGTTACACCATCACCATTCACACAATTTTTGGCATTTGTTGATAAAAAATGTTTTATCTATTGAATGGATCCCTTTGGTTGATAGTAAGACATCACAGCTGTGAAGCCCAGATGAGCACACGGACATTGGCCCTATCTTTAAACAAGTTCATCCCTTACTGGTGTGACCCAGTTGAGATCACATTGGGGTGTACAGTATGTGGCCCTGTTGTAGAATTTCCTATTTACATTATCTCTGTAAGAAGATGGAATCAATGAGTTGCGTCTGGTCTTTCCTCTTCCAGGTGTTTCCACCTCTCAGACCCAGCAGGCCTACACCTCTCAGGTACTCCAGCCCGAAGAAGCTCTCTACCTCCGCAAGAAGAAGAAACGACCCATCCTCCATGACCCATACACTCGTTTTTCTGCTCTGCTCTATCGCCGCCCACAGCAGGAGGATCAGAAGGCTATTCTGGCTAGCATGGACACTATAGACCTAGACCATGCCACCCTCCTCTGAAAAGCCCTTTGAGACGAGGTTGTGTACATGCAATATGCCCCTTTCCAAAAATAAGATGAGCAAAAACTCAGTTGAAAAAATAGGTATAAAGATGTTTGCAATGTATTATCAACAAAAGGGGTATCGCACTAAATTTTAGCATTCAGATTTGGTGGATTCTGTAGCTATGCCCTGGGTCAGTTCAGTTTGCATTAATGAACATTTTACCACATATAAAACGAAATATGAATCCCACTCAGAGGTTAAACACTTTTTAAGTAAAAAAACCCATTCAGTAACATCTGTGTCTTCAAACTAATGTGGATAATACAAACTTACAGCATCCTTTGAAAATAATCAGACCAATGTAACTTCTGTTTGGGATAACCAAAGGCACATGAATGACTCTTAAAATCGAGCTGCATTCCCTTTTAAAAAAATATGTTCAGACTTTTACAGATTAAATCAGAATTATAGCTGCCAGAGTTTCCTCAACGTTTTACTCCAGTGCAAAATGTTTTACTCAAAAAGAGGCAATACTCGATCATTAATTCCATTTTTACTCTTTTAATTGGGCCTTTCTTACTCCAGTGTTGCCTTTTTTCCCCCCCCCCATTTGAAGCTTCTCCAGGCTTGGGTAATGTTTCTTGTGCTGAGCCAATTCCCACTAAACCACGCGGGTCTCCGTTTACAGCACCTTCTACCAGTCCCCCCCCTGTTCCTGCCCCCTTCCAGCAATGTCTCTTATCTGCCGAGAATCTCACCTCACAACTATGGGTGTTCTCTCACTTCCTACAAAATATACCTCAGAGCACAGGACACGAGACCACACGACCACCAGGATCAGCCAGCAGAGCAAATTAGCCCCACTTTAGTCATCGCTGGGCTTCCCTTGGTTTTCTTAGTAGTATATATATATATATATATATATATATATATATATATATATATATATATATATATATATATATATATTTGCTGCACATTTTAATTTTATTGAGTGTATTTATCTTGTTGTAGAATCTTGCATCTGTCACAAGCTTCTTAAAAACATACTTTCTTCCTCATCGTTCAGGAATACATGTCAAATAGAACCACCATCAACCTTTCTTTACGAGGTAGAAAGACTTTATTATGTACTTTAATACTTTTAAATTTCCAACCGAAAAGACAAACGAGTGTACACCTGCAGCCACCGACACAATCTTTTTCACGTTAGCAGGCACAATAAGAAAAGACTACGACCGTGTACACAGAAAGAATTGATAACTTGTAGAGATCAAGCCCTTTAGCTACTCAGATGTCATTAAAATAAAAAAAAAATACTAAAAAAAAAAAGATTTGCACTGGAGCAAAATCTTGTCCATCCCATGTATTTTGTGCTGATTTCTTTATGTCGTTCCAGTTCTTCTTTAGGTAGTGTAGAGGGCTCCAAATCCTATTCACAACTATAATTATGCCAAAAAACATCCAGTTGAAATACTGAAAAAGAAACAACCATACATAAGAGAGGATAGGATTTTGTGCCATAGTATATGATAGTATTTTTTCATACATATTAGAGGGCATCAATAGCTTTGTTTGGCCTTAAGGAGCTTCTGGTTGGTTGGCTGCTTTGTTTTTATTTTATATTTTTTCTTTGTATATTGTGTGTGTGTGAGGACGTAGCTGAATCTTTTGGCCATTTTTCTATATTCACAGCCTTGATATTTTGTCTCCTTACATGTTTTTCATTATAAATGGTAAGGCTGAACAGTTATACCTTGAAACAATATGTGGCATTGAAAGCGAAATTATGTGAGACAAGCTTTTTTTTTTTTTTTGTTAAATTTGTTTGTTTGCTTGTTTTGTTTTTTTTTATTGTAAACTCCATTGACAAAAGCAGTTCTGTTTACATTTTAGATTTAATTGATTAATTGATTCATGTAATGAAATTGCCCTGCGAATAGACAATGATATGTCAGTACTAATGGGCTACAGAGTAATTGTAATTCCACTCTGGAGAAGAAAAAGGTGCCATAACATCAGATGATCTACTCTAATCACACATTTCACATGCTTCAGCTTTAGCTGAGTCAACAGAGAGTGGGTGTTTCTTCAGAAAGTGTGTTCATTTGTGTTACACTAACATATCTTGAACATCCAGACATCACGCTAATGTGTTTGGAGTGGGTCTGTACAGCGACGTCTATTCATTATTTCGATATATATAAACTACTTAATTGTGATTTTGACCAAACTTTGTGTGACAACTACAACTCCAACACTGTCTTCTAAAATAAAACAGCTCTATTGCGCAGTATACAGGGCTACAATCCTGCTCTGATAATTGACTTTGATAATATTTGAGACAATGTGTTTAAATGCATATGATGGCTGATTTGCACTATAGATCAGTCCACGTAGATCACTAATCAATCAATTATTTATCAATTTTTAACCAACCGCTGTATTGGGTGGTGTGTATACTAGTGTTGTATTCCAGATTGACCACAAGGCCACTTTCTGAATAATATCACATGATCATTTTAGACTTTCATAAGCTTCAGCATCAAACTCACCTATGTAGAAGAAACAGTACGATTACAAAATTCAACCCCATTCTAACTGTAGAATATTCATTATGTCTTACTGTTAAATTAACAAATGAGAAATACATACACATACCTACAGATATGTCTGAGATAAAAGAAAATACTACCATAATTTAGAGCTGTGTCTAGTGGTGAAGAAGAACTCTATTCTTAACTGTCTATGAGACTTATTAAATATAATATATTAATAAAAAAAATTCATTACCTTTGATTTTAAATGTATTAGGCCCGAAAGTAAATTTCCTATGCTCCCTTTAAATTGACCTTTGACCTTTATTTTGGGGGTACCGTCCTTTATAAATGACTTTGTCCCATTAGGGTATACATCTTTTAATGAATTCTCAATGTAAAAAACAAATGATGAAAGAACAATAGCTTCATTATCCATGAACGTATTAGAGTGAGAAACACTTAGAACATTTCACTTATGAATGATTCTAAAAATCATGAAGTCCCAAAAAATTGTAAATGAAAATGGTAAATTTTGAATTCTGTAAAGTTAATGAACATAAGGTTGAATGGATGACTGCAAATGAAATGTGATTCAACTTCCACAAAAATCAAAAGCAGTGCAGTTAAGTTAAGTTATAAATTCTTTAAAATGTACAGTACAATATGATTGGTTAGAGGCTTGTTATTTTTAAAGATGTTTTTCAAGAGTTACTTATAAATGACATTATCCCACATATAATTAACTTTAATGATATTTTTTAGATATTTTTTTTTTTTATTAAATTATCAATGTTATGTATATCCCTTCTAAATTAACCATGATTCATTTAGTATTTCCAATATTACCCAAAAAGCCCTTGCTTTACATCTTGCCTGGACTACAACACTAGTGTCCACACAGCAGATTGTTCTCCAATACGTGACACAATGACTCCAACATTATGATTATTCTGATGTTTCAATGCAGAAGCGTTTCCTCATAGGTGCTGTAGTAGAAGTGTATAATGAGGCTCTTCTTTGGTGCTAAGAAAACCATAAAGTGATGCTGTACGAATGAATGACCCCTCTTTAAAAATATATATATATATATCACTTCTATTGTCATGACTACATAACAACAGCTGTATTTTTTGTCTTTTTTTTTTTGATAGTAGGGACTTGTTGGGAGGTTGGACAGTTGGAATCAAAGTCACACTGAACGAGAAACATGGACCTCTTCTTCCATAAAGACCATACGCATGGGAACACATTGTAGGTCAGATGCACACTGTGGTTGTGCCGTATTACTGTTAAATATTGCTCCATATTAGGAGGTAATTACACTATTGGAGAATTGCAGCAGAAGAAGAGAACCACGGTTTGTCTTCTAAAGGACGTCCTGGTTAATTGTATGTTTCCCTGCAGACCGCCTGGTCTTTGTGTTGCTGCGGGTCCTCGTCGAATTATGTTGACAATTAATTCAATGAATGAAGACACTAGGCTATTTTGCAGAAAGTCTTTAGCATTGTACTGGGGTAATAGAGATAATAGAGAAGCTGAAATCACAGGCATTGCTTGTTTTCACAGAGGATATTTTGACAGAAATGGAGATGTTAATAATAAGAATCACCTCTATAGAGATAAATGTACTCGGTTTAGCCACTTTGTATGAATTGAATCACATACACTGTACTAAATCAGTAGTATTTTAGTTATTATTTGATATCTGTGCTTTTTACAAGCCAAAATACTTGCTGTGGAAATGGTTGATTGAAATTTGTGTTTGAAAAGACAAGGTAAATGCACTTAAAAGGAATAGTCTGATTGCTATAAAATAAATTAATTCAGTTTTATAGGCTTTCAGTTTATGACGTGACCAGGATAAAGCTGAACTTTTAAAAGTACAGATAATAAACTAGGCATCGTGCATCTGTGCAGTCGTATTTGCACATTTTGCCAACATTGTACTGGGATTACTAACGTGGAAAAGTTGTCATGACAGCTTTTCCATATTTTGAAGAAAACTCAGAAACAAGACAAAGATCTAAATATACTAAAGATTGAAATTTGTAAATACAATTAGTCTATATATTGAAGGATATACAATAAGAAGTTGCATATTTTATATTTTAAAAATTGGTTATAATGCATGCATCTACAGAAGTTAATATGGAATCTATAATTTAATTTACATGGGAACGTTTTATGTAGGTGCACCTTAAGAGATCAGTATAAAGGATTAATTTCTCTACAGTAGAGGTTTGAGTTTCTGCCACCTTTACCTGTTCCATTCTTTGGGAGACTACATCTAAAATGAGAAAACAACTGAACCAAATGCACCAATTTTTATAATGTGCAACGATTCAGTGGGGATTTGTGAATGTAGACAGAATAAATGCTATTAAAACTTCGAAAGAAAACTCTAAAATGTTAAATCAGTGAGTGGGAATTTGCAGCTTTGTGTGAGTGTGCAGCTACGTCATCACCAAGGGCTTTAATGAGACTTCAAATGTGATATAGAAGAGACTGAATTAAACGTCTCAAGAATGAGGGTGAGATGTCAACGTGAGGTCAGATCTGCCTCGACAAAGAAGTACTGTACACCGCTAAACGTGCCACAGAAAGATATGTATATGTACATGTATATAGTGAACAGGGAAAGACTTTTGATCCTTAAATATGGAGTCATTTTAATCAGCTTAACTCATAAAGACCCAAACATCCACTAGTAATGAAAATGAAAATCATTCACTCATTAAAAAAAAAAGGTGATCCATTAATTTTATCAATTCATATAAATAATTGGTAGAAAATGCAGCTAATATATATATATATATATATATATATATATATATATATATATATATATATATATATATATATATATATATATATATATATATATATATATATATATATATATATATATATATATATATATATATATATATAAGATATGACCCATTTGGATGTTCAGAGGTTCTGTAGTTATTGTGGAATCACTGACTCAGCAGTAAAACTCACTAATATTTTTTAAATAACACTTCTTTTATGTTCAGTTAACAATATATTTAGTCTTTTTTTCTGTTTTGACTGCAATATCATCTATATAATCAGTATATTAAATTAAATGTACAAAAAAAAAGGAAAACACAGCATAATATTAGAGTAAATGGTGATACAGTTGTAGAAAATAATTATTAGACCATCAGAATTAATCAAAAACAATGGTTTTGTAACTGTTGAAAACATGGAATGATTAAAAGCACTGGTTTCATCAGTACAATGACACAGATATTAATATATGAACTGAAGTAATATTGGTTATTATCAAGTAAAAGATGGAAAATGGATCGAAATTAGCTGTGAAATGAAATTCTTATGAGACACTTTTGTTATTATATTTGTTCAAACAAATGTACCTTTAGTTGTACCAGGCATTCAAACGAACAAGAAATTGAAGAAAACAAGGGGTGGTGTGATAATTATTTCCACCACTGTAATTTAGTCACAGTTGAAAATAAAGAAAATATTTGGGAACTGCCACAAAAGCAAGACTGGATCTTTATAGGTTAATCCTAAATTATACACTGTAAACCTGAATGTTCAGGATAATTAAATATATTCAGTTGTGAATACTCAAAGGTTCAGAAATAGTACTACTAACTAACTGTATTAAGTTGCTGTAACATGTTGTTCTTTTCAAGTACTTCCAACTATTGTGGATATAAGTGAACTTAACTTAACAACATAGATGAGGTTCAACTGAGTGGAATTAAGTTATTAAATGCTGAGAATAATATTGTACTGTTATTTCTATTGTTTCAAATAAAGATGATTGAAAAAAAAAAAATCTTAACTAATGTAGTAGATTATGAAATATAATGTCAGAGCACTCCAAATAACCACCAATATCTATTACACCAAAAAACATTACAATCACAAAACAGTAATTTTATTCAGGGGCGGCTGTGGTTCTGTTCGTAGAGCGGGTCGTCCAATGACTGAAGGGTCAGAGGTGTGTCCACATGTCCAAGTGTCCTTTGGCAAAGACACTGACTTAGTCTCCCAGTAGGACTAACATAACCTTAGAATACTAAGCTAATAAGTAATGTTTTAATTTAAGTCTACTACATTTTAAGTTCTGGAAACTTGTATTTTTTAAGTTTCATCAACTTAAAAATTATTCTAGGCAATCGATTGCCTCAAAATGTTTGGAGTTGTGCTAACTTATTCGGGTTTACAGTGTAAGGTGAAATGAAACAGTTGAAGCAAATTCAAAGAAAGAAGGTAGGAAGATACTGTTTTATCAAGAGTCATAGGTGAAACTTCAGAACAATTTGTCACAGTAGCATTGAGATGCAATAAAAGCACATGTGATGCAGTTAAAAAAAAAAAAAAAAGACCCAGGATTGTTTGTAGAGAACTTGGTTATTACATCTGACCAAGCGATACTTCTATTTATTATTTTTTTTTTTTTAAAAAGATGGAAGTTCACAAACTATGATCTAGATGTAAAAGAAACAGAGTGATTTATTACTAGAATCTAGTTCCAGAGTATTATCACCAGCCCCCAGTTCATCATATGCAAGTGTAACATATTCTAAAATTACAACAACCATTTGTGGTTGATAGTAGAAAACAGAAGATGAGTACTTCCTGTTACTGTGGTGCCAGGAGAAACACATCTCTCACATTTTTTTCACATTTATTAAAGGTCTATTTGTAAAGAAAATCTCAGTACTGTATCACTTTTCACTCAAGATAACAACAAACAGACTCCACTTTTACACAGTAGAGACTTAATCACCTTATTATTGTAATCAACCTACATTTTTTTTTTTTTTACTACATTAGTCACTTGAAAATGGCAAAGAAACACTCATTGCACAATTGTTTGGCTTCTATCTTCACTAAAAGACACAAGAGAAACAGATTTAAGGCCAGGAGTTATTTCTCTTGGACAAATGTAAGCCGTTAAATATGTGGTTTTCATGTTGATATGCTGTGGTGTAATATATAGGTTAATCATATCATAAGCTTATCTGTAAATAACACACATATAATGCACTTTCTGGACAGGTCGCATCTGATGAAATGTACATTTTTGGACATTAAAATGAGCTGTGATTTCAATACAGTGTTAGAAAACAAATCATCAAAATTATTTATTTTACCATATCCTCCTGAGACCCAGCAATACATGTTATTTCTCTGTAGTGGACAAGAATTTCACAGCTTTAGTTGGAAAAAAAAAAAAGAGAGAAAAAAAAAGAACATTTCCATTGATATTTAAAATATATATATAAAAATGTATCTGAAAAAACTGTTTGTGTAGATCAATTACGTAATGTAAAATGGCAAAAAAAAATGTTACCTACTGGGTCTGGGGACAATATCAGATTTTTACAAAATATACTAAATCATAATAAATAAAATAGATATGAATAAATTAAATTAAAGTCCAGTGGTAGAAGAAGATCTTACCTCATAAATCCAGCTCCATGATCAGTCTGTCTTTCTGTGAGATAGAAAATACCAACTTTTGTCCACACTTAAATGTACAAAAAGGCATTAAAAGAGTTCAGATTTAAAAAAACAAACAAAAAAAAACAACAACTTTACAGTGTAAATACTTTCAAATAAACATACCTTGTTACATATATTTTTTGTAGAAGAAAATGCACATCACGTATACTGTACTGAAGACTGAGTGGGATCTGAGTAGTGTAGGGTCTGCTTCTGTGACGCATTATACCATGGTGTAACAGACCACCGTCTATATGTGAGTGACCGAAAAATCTTCTAAATACTAGAAATTAGTTTAAGAATTTAATATAGAGCCAAGAAATATATAGAAAAAAAATATATATATATATAAATGAATAAATAAATAAATAAATAAATATATATATATATATATATATATATATATATATATATATATATATATATATATATGTGTGTATATATATATATGTGTGTATATATATATATATATATATACATATATATATATTGTCATGGAACCAAAATGGTTATATGAGTATCTATATTTGGGGACAGTACTTGTTTTAAAGAATGTATAAGTCTATATTCTATTATTTTTCTATTCATTTGTTGCTTTATACTGTAGCAATGCAGAATCTTACACAAAGTAGAGGAATATAACATCCATCTGTGCTTTTCAGTTCTGTACAAAAACAAAAGATGGTGCACCATAATGGCTGTCACTGTACTGTACTGTATATCTCACTGTCTATTTCCACAGAGACACTCAGAGAAGGATAGAGGAAACTAGTTTTTATAGCAGCGTCAGTTTGGTGTGAATATCCGACGTGATTGTTGAATTATCCGTGGGGGTCATCATCTACCCACGCTGATCATGCTTTTCTCACGAGGGGCAGCTCCTCTCTTGTAATATTTGATTGATTTGTGCATTCAGGCTTTTGCAGTCACACTTTCAACCTGTTTTTAATATTTGTTTTTTGTTTTGTTTTTTGAGCATGAAAGACTGACGAGGATCTTGTTTTGTGTTTTGTTTATTTCCCCTCTTCTACGGTGCTCCCTTGTGATCTGTATCACAGAAGAGAACATAAATATAAATGTACATTCATTCTAGTTCACAGACTGTGCAAATAGAAATGTTTTACAGCGTATATATATTTACAGTATGTATGTTACTTAACAGACACAGTGCTTCATGATGCTGCTTTGAACTGACTTAAGGGGATCCAAATGTTGGATTTTATTTGTGTGTTTTCTTTCTTGTTGTAACCAGGAGCATGTGCAACTTAATTCTATTTCAGATGTTTGCCACATTCTTTTGACATGAACTTGCCTTTTTTTGCTCAAAAGTGGAGGTTGAGCATTGCAGCAGCTGCTAAGTTCCTTCAGACTTCAGTGAGATTCAATCAGTGCTGTACATTGCCAAAAAAAAAAAAAACTAACAAAAAAAACAACAACAAAAAAAACATCACATACATTCTGACAACTGGTGCTATTTAAATACATCTGTGGTGCTTTATTTCACTGAGTTATTTCCTTGCTTCAGACAAAATGTAGCTACACAATCCTGTACTGTACTCTACTGTACTACAGTAAAGTCATACAAAACCAGATGTGATTTCATTGAAGAAATCATTTGGCTCATTTTTTTTTTTTATCTGGTTTTAGTCAGGGGATTTCTTCAGGGAATCTACACAGATCGGATAAGAGAAGAGATCTGAATGAAATCTCAAAGCAAGGAAATTTAACCCAACATTTCATTTGATTGAGTTTACAGCCGTTTGATTTTTTTTTTTTTTTTTTTTTTTTTTTATGTGTGTGTGTGTGTGTGTGTGTGTGTGTCGAAACTTCACAGTGCTTTAAAGTCAAAATGTATTGGTGGTTGCAAATAGCATACACATATTGTGTTTGGTGCTGAGCCACAGTTTTAAAAAAAGGAAGAAGAAGGAAAAAAAAATTATATATATATATATATATATATATATATATATATATTTTTTTTTTTTTTTTTTTTTTTTTTTTTTCAAATACTCCCAGTGGTATTTATTATTTAAATGCCCCCTTGATTCTTTATCAGGTCAAGTAAACATACTAACTTCACCTACAAGTACCTGTACTGTACATCCAGTTTAGCAAGACTTCATCTCATCCTGAAGTTCCTATATTAAAATAATAATAATGACAATGGTGCTTGTACAGGTAAAACAACTCTTTATCCCACCACTAGAGGGAGCATGTTGCCTGTGAGGTACTATTACTTGTACTATTAGTATGTTTAAAGACTAAAATGAAGAATCATAAATATTCCGAAAAAGTTTGCTGCGAACACTCAACTAAACCTTTTGGAGCCTCCTTAGTTATAAATTGTTCATTTATATCAAAGTGTCATTATGAGCATATGTTTTGTTGTTGTTGTTATTTTGTTTTATTATTTTTATTTCTCAGACACTAAATGCAATACAAGTGGAAGTAGTAGAAAAGAAAAGAAAAGAAAAAAAAAACTGAACTCATTGTCTCCTAGTAATTGTTCAGTCTTCCTGAGATGCGTAGAACTGGGTTGAGTTACAAACTTCATCTCCAGTGGATTGTTTTAGTATGACTTTTTGGAAACATAAAATAACAACCCAAAAAAACAGAGACAAAAAAAGAAAAAAAAAAAAAAAAAGAAAGAAAAAACACAGAAATGTTTGAGTGTGTTCATTGTTAGCTACAGACATAGACAACTCAGTACCTCAAAATGTCTTTTCATGGAAATCTTTAATCCAGATATGTAACTTTCCTTTTTTTTGTTCACCATCTCTGAGAAGTCAGTACTCATGCTTTTTATATTTGTTGGCACAAACACTAACAAGAATGTATGGCTATTGTAATTCCTGCTCACCCCCACTCTTCCTAAAAATTGAAGCTTTTAAAGCAACTAAATTGTCAGTTTTTGTATTTCAAATGTCTTGGTATGCTTGTTGTAGTTGTATATTCATAATGGTGTATATTACATCAAATTTTATTTATTAAAATGTTTAAATTTTCTATAATGATTTTTTTTTACATTATTGAGCAAAAAATGGCGTTTATTATTTAATGACCATTTCTCATTTTCAGCAAGGAAAACAAAAGGCAGTTTTCCTTTTTCGTCTTGGAAATGAAGGTTGGATACATTTTGGATGACTAAATTCACATTAGCATACTGCGTCCCTAATTAATTTAACTGAAAAACAGTCTTTTTTTTCATCCCATGCAGCGTGATGGATGACCACATTTCAAGAGGCTATTAATTTTCCATTTCAAATGCATAGGAAATAATTACACTTTGGAAGAAGAGAAAGTGTATTCAGATATTACAGTTTGAAAATGTGACAGCCAAGATGTAAAGTCTTTTACAGAGGTGGTCAAAGTACTCACATTCTGTACTTAAGTAGAAGTACAGCTACTGGTGTGAAAAAAAATACTCTGGTAGAAGTAGAAGTACTGGTTCAACTCCTTTACTGAAGTAAAAGTAAAAAAAAGTACAACTTCTCAACTGTAATAAAGTAAAAAGTGAAATTGCATTTTTTTTTTTGCTATGGATGAAATAATACTTAAGCAGAACAAAATCAGAGAAACTTCAAAAATATGCAAAAATAAATCCTTTAAAATTGAGTGTACTGTATAGATGATGTGTTTTATTGGGTCATGGACATGAACAAGACATTTAGGAAATAAACAGGAGATTGGGGGGAAAAAAAGGGGGGGGGGCATAATTATGAGATAAGAAATGGATATATATGAGATTAAAGTCAAAAACATGATATAATAATTCACAATTTCTGATTTACAATTTATTTTTCATATGGTCATGATGTCAAATTCACAGAAGAACATATTAATCCATGAAGACCCAAACAGCCACTAAAAACTAAAACCATCTTCTGATTTACAATGTTTAATTCCTGTTGATCCACTAATTGTATCAATACATGTCAATAATTGGTGTAATTTTTTTTTTCCATCTTTTTGTGGTCATCAGATATGACGTTCAGAGGTTCCATAGTGAACATGGAAACACCATCATAGTCTACATTGTCATCTTCCCCAGTAAAGCCCATAGAGTTGAATCAATGACAGTGGATGGAGACACTGGGTTTGACATTCAGTGAATGATGTGTTTTGCTGGCAGTCATATTTTCTTCAGTTTTCTATGTATTTGATATAACACTCATCTTGTATCTGAGCTTTGATAAACATTTACATTACCACTAAAATAAATGTGCAAAAAGACATGGTTTATGCCAAAAAAAATCCCCCCAAAATAAAGAGATAATAAATGCTTGAGAAAGTTTAAATATAGAGACAAATTAATTGCTTGAGTTAAAGATTAGTGAATGTGCAAATAATTGCAACTAAGGATTTTATTGTTAGTTCTGTTAACTTCTAAGATGAGACCAGTGGTAACTCCTTTGTGTTTCAGTGTGGTGTCTGCACAACTGTAATACAATATATCAACCTAATAACATGTTATCTACACCTATAAATAACCTCCTGGAAGACAAACACAAAAACGTATGTCGAATGTAACATTAAGTTGTACTATGTTCGGCATGATATCTACATGTGTCTGTCTGTCTGTCTCTTTTCTTGCTCACCAATCTACACTTAAGCACTAAATGTACAGTTTGTGATGGATGCCTTGAAAAAGCATTGAACTCTGGTCTTCAAGTCTCCAGAGTAATTGAAGCATTACAAAAGTAAAATATTTTGTTACTTCTTTACTATTTCAACTTCCAAAACATAGTATTAATCAAAATTGTGGATTTCATTTTTATAAATAGTAAATTAAATAAAACAAACTTAGCTATATTTTTTCCAACATTTTAAAAAAGTAAGAAAAAAGGGTAAAGAAATTGGATTACATAGGTGAAATAGTAGTGAAAAAAATATACCACACGTGAGTAAGATTAACAAAAAAAGTAACACTACAACAAAATACATCTTTAAAGGAAAAAAGGCTCGAAGGAACAATGATCATCATGAGGATTCCACGGGAATACCGTCTCTGCTGAACAGAGAACTCCTTTTCTCGCGAGATCATCCGTTGCCGAGCAACCACTGTCAACTGTTCCAATTACAAAATACTTCGTGTAAATTACGGAACTAAAGATATAACACAACACTTGACTCTCAGAATGGAGGTAAGTTCCTTCATAAATGTTTTCAAGGTTTAACAGGTAGGCGTTTCTTAGGGATAGAAGTTAAATAAATGTAGTAAATTAACAGTAAAGTGGTATAAACGTCACGTCCGTAAGTATTGTTAGCGTCTTTGCTAATGTTTTCATTATTAGCACATGTTCGACTTTAAATGCCTACCTGAGTTTGACAAATGATGCCTACTGTAACTGAGGTTGACTTGTGGTATCCTAGAAATAGCCATTGTCTTCTGAATAAATCGACTGTATTTGTGCAATAAACTGCAATATCCATATCTAAGGCATGTGCACACCTGTAAATTATATATATATATATATATATATATATATATATATATATATATATATATATATATATATATATATATATATATATATATATATATATATATATATATATATATATATATATATATATATATATATATATATATATATATATATATATATATGTGTTGTTTTTTGCTTTATCTTTACTTTTTGTTTATTTGTTTGTTTGTTTTTTTGCACTTCTTTTACTCTTATGTAATTTTGTGCTTTACTGCTGTAAATCTGGAATAAAGGCATGTCTTGTCTTATCCTATATTCCTATATTATCTTTTTCGTAGGAGTTTGAGGAGAAAAAGACAGAGGACACCTTTGAGTCACTGGAGGAGTTCCAGATGATCCTGGGTGAACTCGTTGGGGACCAGAGTATGGACAAAATCAGGGTTGAATATGAAAAACTCCTCCATGCACTCAAGAAATCACAAGACAATGAGAGGAGGCTGATGTCCAAGTGTAGGGAGCTGAATGCAGAGATTATGGTCACCTCCACCAAAGTAGCAACTGCCCTGAAGCTGTCCCAAGAAGATGAGACCACCATAACCTCACTGAAAAGGGTACTTTAACCCTCAAAGCCCCAAACACGCACCGGTTTCATTTAAATGTATCAGACAAATCAATTCTGTTGTGGCTTTATATATTTTATTTAATGCAATAAAATATCCTTTTCTTCCATGGATGAAATGGCAGCAACTATTTCACATACATAGGAGTGACATATGAAAAATAGTAAAAGATGAATAAAAGACACATAGTTTATGCAAAGCACCAACATTTATCTTAAGAAAGAGTACTTGGAAAATGCAAGGATAGTATAATAAATGTTAATAAATCACTTAATGGTGGTTAAATGTAGAAAGAATTTCATTTGGAAGTCATTTTAGTTAATATAGAATATTTCCTTTTTCATTTCATAATTGGGAGTAAATTGTGGAATAATTGTGTGATCTTCAACATTTTGAAAAGTTATGTATATGTGTTTTTTAAGTAGGTGATGTTGAATAGTTGTTTAATATTTAATACATTTCTTGCACTGTAGGAACTAGATAAAGCATGGAAAATGGTTGATGCTGCTCATGAGAAAGAGAAGAGAGACAACGAAACCATCAAGAATTTAAAAGAAGAAGTTGCAGACTTAACAAAAATAGCAGAACAGCAAACTGGATTTACCACAGACCAGGTGCAGAGGTGAGTCTGTGCATTAAAATAGTTTCTTTTTCTTTTTCTGTACGCTACAAAGATATTGCACTTAAAGCCAAAGTTAAACTAAAGCTGTCAACTGTGATGTGTTTTCTCAGTGATCTACTTAAAAAGAATGAGGAGCTGACCAGTGAGAGGAATCAACTGATGGCAACAGCAGAAAATCTGAGGGAGAAATTAAACAAGGCTTCTGCAGCCCAGCAGGAAATAGAAACACAAAGAGAAAGTGCTTTGGAAAACATTTCACAGGTAAAATTATGTATAATTTGACAGTCTACAGCTGACTTCTGATGTCAAAACATGTAAGTAAATTATTGGGTGATCTGACTTAACCCATAAAGACCCAAACATCGATCACCGACCAACATTAAATACCGATTTAAACAGTTTAATCCCTGTTTATCAGCTAATTCTCGCAATACATGCACATAAGTGGTATAAAATGTGATTTTTCATCTTTTCATGGTCATCAGACCTCATCATCAGACACTTCGTAGTTGCCATGGAAACACCATCGTCTTCGACAACATTGATTCACCAATAAAACCCAGAACCAAAATGGGGACACTTTGTTTATACAGTTAAAGATAGACTATGCTGAAAAAGTCACTTTTTCTTAAATTTTCTCTGTTTGCTATAGTAATCCTTACTTAACTTTATGAATATCTATATGATTAGTAAATTACATGTTGGAGAATGCTTGGTTTTCAAACAAAATACAGAAGATAATATTACACTAATTGGTTAGAAAAAACACTTTTTTGAGAACTGCCATCAGTGTAACACTGGGTCCTTATGGTTTAAAGGTGTGTCTGACAATATTATACTTTACATTATCTAAAATAGCATACAAAGCACTGTTGTATCTCTCTTGCTATTTTTCCTGCTTCAACTCAGCTTCAACAGGAGCTTCAGGTCCAGCAGAATGAGATTTCTCGGGAGATGAGGTTGAAGGAGAAGCTGGACAAAGAGGTGAAGCAGCTCCACACTGACATGGAGGCCAAGATGAGTGAGATCAAAATCCTGAGTTCACAAAGTCAAAAGGCCAAAGAGGAGCAACAGAGGCTGGAACAGCAGATGAAAGATCTGAAGGTCTATGGTGTACTTTATCATCTGTTCAAATTCACTTTTGTTCATTTTATTGGGTGTTATTTGTTCTCAGCAAACAAAATCTTCATTGTTGACTTCCTCTCATAGAAGTCCTTTGCTGATTCTCTCACTCATAGATCTTGAATGAGCGAACCGTGAAAGACCTGGAGCAGATGCAAATGAAAAACTCAAAGCTGCAGCAGGAGTATGAGCAACTCTCATCAGCCAAAGAACATCTGCTCTTGGAAAATCAGCAGAACACATATGAGTTAAAGGTTAATGCTTTTACTCCCTGAAGTTGTGCACATGTAAATGTAGAGCCAATGTAAACCTATCAAAGTGATCATTTATTCATTCATAACCTTTATTTAAACTTGGAAATATATTCAGGAAGCAATCTCATTTACAACCAAGACAAAACATTTGAAACATACAATGAACATGTCACAAATACTGAAAAACAAAAGTGTAAGAGGTGAATTAAAAACAGAGAAGTCTACTTAAAAACAGGAGAAGCTGTAGGTAAAATAACAAGTGATAAAAGATTTAAATTGTCCTAATGCTAAAGGTTTGGTAAGTTTTAGATGGTTAACATTGAGATTCTGTCAGTAGCTGGAAGGAGTATTTGGCATAGTCCACAGCTCAGCTTTAGTATTAACAGACTTGGATTCTTTTGGAAACTATCAGAATCACCAAGAACAAGAGACTGTGAATGAAACATTTAGAACAGTTTAAAGCCAAGCTGATGGAAACTAACATATAGGTTTATTCTTCATTGGGCTTGATCTTCATATCTAAAGGTAAACTGGACCAATGTGCCACAGATTATTTTAAGATTGCATATTCACAGGGAAAGATTTGGAAATGTTGTGTTTCTTTACATATTCACATAACTCTATATCATGGAAAAGTTCTGATTTCACATCTGGGATCATCCTAAATTAGTTAAGATCAGGTTTTTTCTTTCTCTAGTAGCACATCAATATTTTGATATCCAGCTATATTTATGTTGTTTCTTGTATTCGGTGATTTAAAAGTAGACAAACGAGAAATTTAAGAGTGAAATAGAGGTGGTTTGAGAATTCTTCTGCATGTCACATCTCATACTTAGAATAAACATATAATATGCTGATGAATTTACATTTTGAGTAGAAGCTTTGATATTTGTTATTGTTAATTGATCCTCGAAGTTTTTTTACTACTGTTATAGGGTTGTAATGTAATTTGTCTTGTCACCACTAGACGGCAGTAATTACTTAGCACATATACAGTAAGTACATTCGCTGAAAAAAATAGAATAGAATAGAATAGAGTAGATCTTTATTGTCACTGCAACAATGCGAATCAGTTTAACAGCTCAGTTCAATTTAGCAGCAGAACACTTACTGCAAAGGGACTACAAAAAAATATTGCACCAAGTATTAAGAAAAAAAAAAAAGAATGCGCAAGGCTTCAGAATAAAATATTAATACACATGTGCTGCTAAAGTACTACTAGAACTTCTCAAATGAACAAAATATACAAAATAAATAGAAAGCTAGCTCTATACTGCAGATAAGAGATATGTACAATGAATAGGATATATGCATATAGTAAGGTTATTAATAGATGACCTTTGTTTTCTTTAATTCCTTGTTCATTTTAATGCCTGGTACAAATAAAAGTATATTTGTTTGGACAAATATAATGATAACAAAAATATCTCATAAGAGTTTAATTTCAGAGCTGTTATCTATCCATTTTCCACGTTTACTTAATAATAACCCAAATCACTTTACATCAACGTCTATGTCATTGTACTGACAAAAACAGTGCTTTTATTCATTACATGTTTTATTTTCTGTCTGTTTTAGTCACACGATACATACGAGAGTTAGTACTTGGTTGCATAGCCATTGTTTTTTATGACTCTTGATGGTCTAATGTTTTTTTTTTTTTTCTGCAACTGTATATTAAAGGATCGTGACCACCTTGATGCTTTAATTGTATCAAATTGATGGAGCTGCTATACAGAGGTGGAAATTCCACTCCCTTTTCTTTCCCCCCAGACCTTCTCCATTCTCTTTTCGCTGCTACTAATGACTTCTTTCTCTCGTTTCTGCTGTTAAATCAGATGAAAGAAGAGGAGGTGAGTCAGATGCGACAGGAAATTTCCAAGCAAACAAAGATGCGAGAAACTATCCAGAAGAAGTATCATCAGATGGAAGATCAGAAAGCTGATGTGGATGTACAAAGAGAGACACTTAAAGCACAAATTGTTGGTTTGGAGAAAGGTGAGGGAACTTGTTTTGCATCTCAGCTTTAAAGTTGTTCAGTGTCTTTTGTTTCTATCTAATGGGAGCAAGATGGTGAAAATCCTTACATTTCCATCTATAAATAAACAGCATATGTGAACAATGTGTAGATCGGTTTCAAATTTAAAAATTAAAATGTAAAAATTAAACCATTTTTTTCTTACTTAGAATTCATATTTTCAGCTATATATCAGATTTTCTATGTTCCTTCAGTCCTTGTGTGTCCCTCACTCTCTTGTGGGGTGTACTGTATGTTGAAGCTCCTGCAGTTAAGTTTAGCCAGATTTCTCTGAAGATTTAGGCTTTTTAATGACTTTAAATGATCCTGTGTATTTAAATATATCAAACACAAAAATCTCTATGGATCCGTCTGCAGATCTAGAATCTTCTCAGAAACAAGTTGATGCAGACAAAAAAGCCATAGATGAGCTGATCAGAGAGAGAGACCTCTTAAATAAGGTATGTGATATACAGAACAAACACACTACAAGACAGAGGGTGAATTATGGTCTATATGTTGATATATCATTGAAAAATTACTTCAGAAATGGACAAAAAAAAAGCCATTGGAGGAACAACAAAGCTAATGTGGATTGTTAGGTACAGTTTTATAGGCTACTATTAAAAATACAATCCTTAGCAAACAAGTACTTGATTTTTGACACAAATATGTATTTACTTATGTTGCTGTTTGTTTCTATAGAACATAATCAAGTCTGCGCAGTCGACCGAGAAACAGCAAAACCTTGTGAAGCTCCTTGAACAGGACAAGAAGACGCTGGAACACGAAATCAACGGCTACCGCCAGGAGGCCCAGAAGCAGCGCAAGATCATCCAACAGCTCGAAAAGGAACGAGACCGCTACATCAACGAGACCAGCAGCCTCATGCACAAGGCAGGTTATGAAGATGCTCTGAAACATCAGATTAGTGATTCTCTGCACAAAATAAAATATACATGGTTTATATGTAACTGCAGTAAATACCATTTTCTCTGTTCTGCAGGTGCAACAAAAAATAAATGATGTTGAAGTCAGAGAGATGGAGATATTTGATTGGAAGAAAAAGGTCACAGAGGCAGAGTGCAAACTTAAACAACAAGAAAACCTTTTGGAATCTGTTGTGGCTGAAAGAAACCTGTACAGTAAAAACCTCATCGAGACTCAGGTAAGGACAATCTGTTTATTTTATTTTATTGTGTTTTATTTTATTTATTCAGCTGATATTGTCCTACAGCCTGTACATCAAATAGCCAATATATATTAATTTTAATTTCACAAAAATAACTTTTACTCACTGGAGAAAAAAATCTAAATCTTACCAAGTGTCTCATGTCTAGTCCAAATATCTCAAATATTTCACATTTAAAATAAGAAATAATCACCAAAAGAGTCATTTTTAATTAGATATAAGAACTCACTTTTAAACAATAGATCTGGAAAATCTTATATTAAGAAATCTTACAAAGATACTTTTCACTTGTTTCATTGGCAGAATTCTTTGCTTGAATTAATCCCCAAAGTCATGAAATAAACAAAACAAAAACTGCCAAAGGAAAAAGGGAAAATTATCTGGATATGGCTTTTTAAAATAAAATTTTCAAGATCTATTGTCTAAAAACAAGTTCTTGTATTTCATCTCATGAGGTGATTCTGTGGAATGAGGAATGAGTGGAATGCAATATTTTGATTAGAAATGAGAAAAATACACTTGGTATGATTTAGATTTTTTTCCTGTGCTTATTTGTACTTTTCTTCTTTTTAGTTTGACTCTAGAAATACGTTTTTATTTTGCATTTTCTAATAATCCATTCCTTCCTGAACTGCCTCCGTAACCTCAGGAAGAGATTGCAGAAATGAAGAGGAAGATGAAGACGATGAACAACCAAGTCACTAGGCTGAGAGATGACATCACTGGGAAGGAGATGGCCATCGCCAAAGACCAACAGGAGCATAAGCGCTTGGAGAAGGATAATGATGGTCTAAAGGTAATGGGCTCTGGCTTTGTTTCCCTTTGTTACTTTTTTCTACTTTTGTGAATATCATCAACATACATTTATACAGAGGGAAGAATAGAAACAAAGTAGTTGCAACAAATTCATATATTTTATCATGTAAAACTAGCTAAAATAGCACTGAGGCTGTATTCTTATTATTTTTTCCCTAATACATACTGTAACAGCCGCCTTCACTAAACATCTCTAGATCATTACAGTTAATTTGTGTTTTTGTGCATGCATCAACGCTTTTCTGTTCCATGCTTCAGGGAGAACTGCAGATGATCAAGCAGCAACTGGAGGAAACAAAGCAACTTGTTGACAGTCAGAAAGCAGAGCAGCACAAACTGCAGAAGATTATAGCTGATGCAGATGCAGAGCAGGTCCAACAGAGGAAACAACTGGAACAGGTGAGTGAAGAAAAGACTAGGAACTAGGAACTAGTTAGAAGCTGAGCTGCTACTGCAGGTTACTGGGCTGTATATAATTATTCACATGTCAAACTTTTCTAAAGGTGATCAGAGAACGGGATAATCTGGGAAAACAGCTTCTACGCCGCAATGATGAGAGAAGGCTGTTGTACGAGAAGATCCGGATCCAAGAGTCAGTCCTGAGCAAAGGGGACTTCCACTACAACCAGAGAATGGAAGACATCCGACTGCTCAAACTGGAGATCAAGAGGTTGAGGCGTAAGAAGAGCATCCTAGACAAGACCATACCCAACACAGAGGATCTGAGGTAAAAAAAAAAAAAAAGGATCTGAAAAATCCACATAGATTTCATTGATATCTGCAGGAAAAAAATGCACTATAATAAACCTTCAGTTCCAACAATCCTTTTTTAAACATGAATAATGTGCAATTATTTTCAACATATCAAAACAAATACCATTACTACTCCTCTGAAGTAATTTAGGAGGAGTTGTTTTGTGTTATGAAATGTTTAGTAACTTTTGAACCACTAATCTGCATTAAAATAATTTAGGATGTTCAGATGCACCAATATGAATGTACAGTAGAATGTCATTGATTCAGGAACAAAACACGTTGGTTGATGATAGTGATTGTAGATGCTTTTTTTTTAAGTTATAATACCAAATACATCGTACTTTTGAAACTTAAAGCCAGTTTGTGTGTTGCAGACAAGACCTTTTCCACCTGCAGAGGGAGCTAATCAAAGAGAGGATGAGGAACACCATACTGGAGGAGCAGTTAAAACCCATAAATATTCACAGGTGGAGACGACTGGAGGTGAAGAACATGTTTAAAAGAGCTAGGTTCTAACATGTGGCTGTTTATGGTTTGTTTCATATCTTCAGCTGATCAATATTTTGTGCCTGACTCTCCCACAGGGCAGTGACCCTGGAAAATATGAACTCATTCTGAAGATTCAGTCATTACAGAAACGACTAATTGCCAAGACCCAAGAGCTAGGGGAGCATGAACTCATATTAAAGGTGAACACACATATATAATAGAAACAGAAATACAACCTTAAATGCATGCCAGACTGAGTATTTTACCTCCAATGACAGGATGCTAAATGGCCTTTTTGTCATTTCCCTGAAGGAAAAGGAGAAGCTGTATATGGAGCTGAAACAGTTTATGGCCCGACAGCCCGGTCCAGAGGCAGCAGAACAGCTCCAGCGCTGCCAATGGGCAATCAAAGACAGGACCAAAAAACTCAAGGTCTGAATGACTCATCACTTTATTTATTTGCTTGTTTATTTATTACATTTTTACATCTTCTTCCCTCTCCCAGACGTGTGAAATATATGACCCCCCCATTTCTCAGGAAATCATAGGTTATTCACATTTTTTGTTAAAGGATAGTTCATAGTTGTAAACATTTATAGTATACTGTAATTTTATTTTTTTGCACTCAAAGAGGAACATTTTGGAGTTGTCATTATTTATAAGTTATGATGCTATTAGTTTACTGATCCAGACTGGTTGAGGCCAAATGGGGCTGAATGTGGCCACTGATCTAAAATGAGTTTGACATATGACTTACACTCTGCATCTGCTGTGTCCTGTCTTTATTTATTTAGGCTATTTTTAAAACTTTATTAGATCTATTATTTTATTCTAGTTATATCTTTCTGACTGTCAGTTCTCTATCAACTGACAAATACAAAATGACCTAAACATTGCACCACATTAAAATATAGAACCTACAGTATGCTTCTCTGTCTATGATCCATGAAATTCAACCTATTAATATAATATTGAAACATCCCATACTACTTAGACCTGTATACCTAATGCATACATTAGATCTGTAGAATAGGGGCTCACTTTTCACTTTTGACACACTTTTGTTCTACTTCCCTTGTCGAGTGTCCATGACAAACCCATACTTTCCTCCACAGGTGCTGGTAGCAGAGCTTAGAATGGTTGACTCCAGGATGAATGAGTACAAGCATGAGAATCAAAGACTGGCTGATGAGCTCACAAACATCAAGAAGAAATACCTCAGTCAGAAAAAGCTTCACAGGTGATGTTAGACTACTGTATGTTTGTACAGGTTTATGATTTTCTAACTAGTAAAAAGAAGAAATGTAAAACTTCCCCCTGTATTTTATCAATGTTCTACACTTTATGAGTTAGTGGATTGTTTATTCTGATGTTCTGGATTATTTTTTTTATCAGTGAAAAGAGGATCAAGAGCAAAGTGGACCAACTGGAACCACTGCCTCAACTCACCAATAAACCACACTTCACTGGAGGAGGGTTCAGAATCGACAACCCTGTGAGAAGATAAGGGTTTCAAATAGTGCAATACGTTCACACTGAATATTCTCTTCTCTGGTGAACAATCGAAATAGACTATGCACAGCATGTATCCACAAGTACTATTTTAATTAGCCAGAAGGCAAATGACTACATTCAATCTATTATCCTCATTATTTTCAAGTATATATTTTGAAAAATATTTACCCATTTCTGATTAAGCAATGGAGATTCACAAAAACGGGTCCTATTACTGAGGAAAACTAATGCCATTTTAAGGCCTATCACAGGAAATATCATTTGTGCATTGTTCTATATATCTCTGAAATAGGTATTTGTGGTTTAAATTAGCAATGTGCTTCTTCATGTTGAGGCTTCGAAGTGTGTCTCAAATAATCCAGGAAGAGTTTTGGAAGGTTTTGTGTATTTCGAAGGCTGCTATTGTTTGTGCTGATTGACAACATTGATGATTTTTGATCCCTCACAGTATGCAGCAGTTCTTGATTAGTGTGCAATTTAAGGCACAAGCTGTGATGTCCTAAAAGCAGTCTGTGCTATTTTTGTAAGAAGTTCAACAGATGCTGCATAATCAAGATTGTGCGATCAAATCAGAATTTATTTTTCTTCACATCATGTTCCTGCCCGACTCTGCATTTTTTTTATGCATTTATCAAAAAAAAAAAAAGTTAGATTGCCTCAGATATATACAATGAATCAATGAATGTTTTCAAAACCAATCTATGAACATAATCACATCCACATCCCTCCCCAACTTATTAGTTTCCACTTTACCCTCTGTCTCTGCCATAACTCTATTGGACAGACAGAAACTGTATTAATGAGTATATTTGTTTATTAGCATTAACATTTATGCACAATTCCATTCAAAGCTTCATACACAAAGACTGTGGTGTCATTAATCACTCCAATTGGATGGAATGTTAATTTAAAGTTATGTATGACTTTCACCACAAATTTTTCATCTGTCGTCATAGACAAAAATACTATTAATAATAATAATAATAATAATAATAATAATAATATAAAACAGAATTCCCTCCTTCCTGCCTTTACTGCACTTTTTAAATGTTTTGAAATCTGCTCTTTTGCTTATTCAGTTTTTATTATCTTGTATTTTTCTGTATGCATTCTCTTATATTCTTTGTTGTACAGTGTCCTTGAGTGACTTGAAAGGCACTTATATGTACATAAAATATATTATTATTATTATTATTATTAGTAGTAGTAGTAGTAGTAGTAGTATTACCTACACATGTAGGTCAGTCAGGGTTTTTTGGAAATGTGTCACGATGCACTTAGCCAGAAGCAGAGCTCCATGCAGCTGCATTATGGCCACAGTGGCAACAAACATGGTAACAGCATCATTGCCTCTTGCTTCTGTAGCTGCGTGTAGCTCCACTTCCCACAAAGCATGTCACAAAAAAATTCTGAAAATGCCGGAGTGACCTATCAGCTCTGTTTGTAATCAAATGGATTGTTTATGGTGGATCAATTGGTGGTGGAGCAAAGAGATTCAGGTGCATAATCACAGAAAGACTCATGGATTCCTGATACTCTGGCTATGTGTTGGGTTTTAAAGATTTGATGAAAAATTTGTGATAAATGTCATAAACAGCTTTAAATAATTGTGTAATGAGTTATTCTGTGAAATTTAAAGTAGTTTAACATGGGAAAAAGCAGGTGGGACTCCATTATATTCAGACAACATTGTACTCTGAGGGTTATATGACAGAGACAAAGAGAAGCTGTGGACTGAATTTTATACCTATAAAGAAAAAACATGTGTCTGAGGCATTCTATTGGATGTTGGATCTGTCAGTTATCTGTGTAAAATCTGTATCACCTGCATCTACTGCTTCCTTACAAGAAAATTCAAACTATGAATTAACTGATTAAAATAGTCAGCATTTTTTATTGTATAAAACAAGCTAAAACATTTTGGTTTATCTGAAGATTCAGAGCATCTTAAAAACGTGCAACTAATGGAAAGAGCTTAACAGAATCTGCACATTTTACTTAGAATAGTGAGAAAAAGGCAACTACAGCCTGATTATTATTCTGTTCTTTCCTACTTCTGCTGGCACCATGTATGACAATGAAGCCAACAGAATTTTTAAACACCAGTGGAGCAAATGTATGTAATAAAATCATTTGAAAAAAATATTGTTTTAAACACTTCTTTTGGAAGAAAGACATGAAAAGTGGTTGAATTTTATTTACAGCAGGTAATATGAGGTACTTTGGACAAAAAAAGCCCACTGAGTTTCATGAGACTTTTTGTGTTTTCTTATAAAACAGATGAGATAGGAGGTGCTTTTAGAGGTGACACTGATGACACCTGATTGCTGAGTGATCAGCAACCAATCAGACATGATCCACATGGGGTTTATAGAGGACATGGGAAAGCGTTATTCCTGGTTTGGCCTTCATGACAACACCAGCTTTGCACCTACTATGAACTGGTCTGAGCAGAGAACACAAGAGATAGATAAAAGTTTGAGGGCAGCAAACATTTATTCTAGATACTTTTCAACTGGAAGTGAGTAGATGAAGCTTTGCAGTTTTCTTCCTGATTGTACCAAAAAGAAGAAGAAAAAAAAGAAAGGCAAACCCAAAGTACCAAAAGCATTAACTGGTCATCTGCAATTATAAAAGCCACAGACATATGGCATCACATGTCCTGTTGATTCCAGTTCCGACACAAAAGCCATTAAATCAGTCTAAAGCAGTTGTGTCTTCATTGTGCAACTCATTCACAACACATGAAAGTGTTAAATTATTTTGAAAATGAACCCATAAAGACCTAAACATCCATCACTGACCAAAACAATCTTTTAATATACATGTTTAATACCTGTTGATTCACTAATCCTATCAATGCAAGTTAATGGTGTAACATCCAGGTTGTCATCTTTTCATGGTCATTGGACATAACCCATTTGGATGTGTAGACGATCTGCGGTTACCGTGGAAACACTGTCACCTTCTACGATATTGATGCACAAGTAAAACCTATTGACTTTGACACCACCAATAATCTTTGGTGACATTATTGACAAACTCACCAAAGGAATACTATTTTCTGGGTTGAATTTAACCCACAATAACTACACGTCCTCCACTAACTCACAAAGCAACCAAGGCTCTCATCAACTCTGTAAAATTGTCTGGTTGAAGGTTGATTTGAATATTATCCTGCATAACTGTTCATGACTAGTCACCTGGTGTCCCCTTTCCCCCCTCCCCCCCCTGGGGGGAGTGGTGGCTCTCCTGACAGTGTCTGCATGGGAGCCATGGACGACAGGATCTGCAGTATCTCGCCTGTGCTGACCTGTGACCCCGGACCACCACCCCTGCCTGTCTGGACCAGCCCCCCTTCCTGCATTTATACATGGACGTTCATCTATAGCCTGTCCGTCCATGGGAGTGGATCTCTCCTTCAATGTGGTTCTCCTCAAGATTTCTTCTTTTTCCCACTGGGTTTTGAAGTTTTTTCTTGCCAAGAAGGAGGGTCTAAGGACAGGGGATGCCTGGGACTTTTCATGTATTTCTGTAGCTGATTGTGTTTTTGTAAAGCCCTCTGAGACGACTTTGTTGTGATTTAGGGCTTTATAAATAAAATTGAATTGAATTGAATTGAAATAACAGACCAAAAGGGAAAAAACCCTTAAATGACACGAATGTCTGAATGCACTAGATGACCAATTTTACCAGGACTACCTTCAGTTATTAAAGCGCTTCACTCTGCATTCAGCTCTATGGGTGACACCTGGGTCAAGGTAAAGAAAGGAGACCACATGCTTCAACATAATTGGGGGAAGGGGTATCTACAAAAAACAACCCACAAGGACCAATGTCTCGCTTTTTTTTTTTTTTTTTTTTTTTAACTCTCATCGCCCACTGGAATTCAAATTGGGTCATCAGAACGCTCATTCACAAAGCAAAGGAAGTCCCTACAGAGACCGAAAGGAAAATGAAAACACTACAGGTCAGGGAAACCTTAGAGATCTATGGCTACATTAGCTGAATCAGTGCTTTTACTCAAGGGCACATCAGCCAACAAACCCTTCTCCAACCTTCTAGTTTACTTATAATATGCAAAATTTCACATGTCTATAGCAGCAAAGCTACTGGTTGAATTCATACCAAATTGGGTTCATAAGACTGCCAGTGACCCAGAATAGATCTCATTACATTTTCAGAAAAGTAGGTCAAATTTCTTAAGAATTTTTTAAATCAGTTTTCTTCTTCCATTTACTTAAAATGGGCAAAATGTCTAGAAAAAAACATCAATTTTGCTTCAATTTATTTCAAACTTGGCACATACACGTATAAGGCTATTGATATGCTGACATCACTGCATACATAGACATGATGACATCACCTGGATCGATGCCAAAATAAGCTACAATATATGCGAGGGGGGGGGTTTGTTGTGCCTGGAACCACAATTATTATTATTACTATTAGGGGGTTTTTTTACAACTACAACTACTGCCCCTACTGGTAAGAGTTGGGTGTATCAATATTACATAGTACAAGAGGAGGATTGCTGTTTGAAAACTGAATGTGACTACGCCACAACCAGATATGTTCAGAGTAAACACAAATGGTTTCAGAGAATGGTCAAATCAGACCACACTGCATCAACCCCCCCCCCTTAAAATACACAGATATTCTCTTCCTAATTTGAAAACTGTCCTGAAGGATCTGTACTTGTACTCTCCATGCTCGTTCTCTCTGTTGTGGAGTAATTCCTTTGCTGCTGTGATTATAGTATTACCATGGTAACCAGTATCTGTGCAGTGTGGTGCTGGGTGAGCAGTGTTGCCGTAGTAATTGGAGGCCTCTGACAGGAATGATGCCTTTTTATTCCTCATCATGGCTTCTTTCTTTCAGTCTTGTGTGGTGTTTTTGTGGGACATTATTGGCTGGTTGATGCTTCACAATGGTGTATTGTTCCTAAAGGAATATAGTTTGTATGTATTTATCTGAACACTGGTTATAGTCTTCAGTCATGCTGTGACCCCCCCCCCCCCCCTCGCACTACCACCACCATTTTTCACAAGCTAGGTGCAATACCCCTGTGTATTGACGTCACATACTCTCTTCTTCCATTGTCTCTGCCTGCTCTACCTGCCAATTTCTAAAATTGTCTGTTTTGTAGCGGTGTGAAAAACACACTTTCTGTATGCCAGGTAACATGATTCATTCAGCTAATCACATCCCTCTGTTAAAAACACCTTTAGCAGACTTCTAAGAGCAAAATGTACCAGTGTTTTTACAGATACAGGAAACACTGAGTACCCCCCCCACCCCACCCCACCCCACCCCTCAGTTCTCTTTAACCACCGGGCTGTAAAAACATAATCTGTCAAAGCTGCTCAGATGTGAAGCCTGGATGTTCCCAGCTTCAAACATGGACATATTATAATATGTCCCAGTCTGAGTGCACTCTAGGTGTGAGCATGAGAAGTGCTACATGAGTGGATATGTTTATACTTGCAGATCTGAGGCTTTTAGTTCGGACGCCTATAGCCTAAAACTCAGATTATTGAAACTGGGGATTATACAGATTTTACAGAACTGGCTCTGATTAAAGGAGGAGTTAATACTCAGTGTATGTTACTTTATCATATTCCATTACAGTCTACTTTTTTTTTTTTTTTTTTTTTACATTTAAAAAGAAATCTGTTAATAGTGTCATCTATTTTGGTATAATAAGCAGATTTAACATCAAGTTCAAGGCAAACACATGCACAATATGTTACCTCGCTCACTACTACATCCTCCTCCTCCTCCTCCTCCTCCTCCTCCTCCTCCTCCTCCTCCTCCTCCTCCTCTGCTTCCCTCATGAATATTGGGGGATTAATGCATTGAGGGAGGAGGCATGGACAAAGAGAAAAAAAAAAAGAGGAAAGCAAAGGAAGAAAGGAGTGAGTGTGGGAGGGGGTGAGTTGATATCGTCAGAGGCCCGGCAGTGCGCAGGCTCTGTGTGAGCTGGGTTGGATGCCTATTGATTGGAAAACAACGGGCTGTGTGAGGACAGATAAGGGAGGCTGTGGGCTAACGGGGAAGGGAAGGGATACAGACCAAAGCTCAGGCCACGCTGCCATTTTTCTCTCCCTGATATTTTCATCCTTTCACCCTGGAATGAATGTAACTGGCTCTGCTCGACAGTGGGTTTTACAGCAGAAGGAGGCACAGATTTTCCTAGTCTGAGGAGGTGCTGCCTACACAAGCCGTAACAGCAGCGGCTCATCTATTCCAGGTAATTTTATATCTGTCTTAATATACTCTATACACATTCTGTCGTTTGTTATCCACGCTCCGTGATGAATCATGACCTCTCTCTGGTTCTACATCATGTCTCTCCATCCTTTGCCTTGTAACCATGGTTTCTCCATCTCTTCTTCCTCCATCCTCGCTGCTCCTCTCTTCTCTCCCTCCCCCACTCTTCTTCTTCTTCTTCTTCTTCTTCTTTTTTTCTCCCAGTGATGAGCTGATGACATGGACTTGCTTGATTTCCATTTCTGTCATAGCCATTTAGTTGCACAAAAGTGGGGCAAATTGTAATTATCTGATATATTTTTAAGATAAACGTGTTAAAATCCCTGCTTAGTAGTTCTTTAAACAGCCATGAAAACAAATGATTTCATGTTGTGTTCTAATGTCCATATGTGAATTTTGATAGAAGCTGACATTGGTTTAATTTAGAATAAGAAAATAAGAGATTTCACACTAACTGAAAGTAAAAACATGCACGTGTGTTGTGTTTAAATGCTTCAAAACCTGTAAGTGAACTATCAATCCAAATATAAATGCATATAAATAACATTTTAGGCCCCAAAGAATCACATTGTATTGCATTCATTCTGATTGTCTTTCTACCTGCATCTTTGTTTGGCTCAAACACCTGAGACCACCACTCTGAAGGTCACATTAAAAAAAAAAAAAAAAGCTGACACACTGCATGTAGTACCCAGCGTACAAATGTTTACCACTCATACCTGCACATGTAAAACCCTGACCTTTTATATTATAAGAACAGACCACTGCACAGATACACATTACAGTACATACACACTGGCTTAAATTTGAAAGTGATAGCTGTGACTTTGTCCAAAACAAAACATTCAGCAATTTTCACATCCATTTGCTAAAATGACCTACCAGTAAATAGAACACAACAGTGGGACGGAGAAATGCTATTAGTATAATTGAAATATGATCTGCCAAATTTTCAACAAACAGTGCCTCAGTGCCCATTTCCAAAATCCCTGTGGCAAGGTTAGTCAACTACTAATCTCCACGTTCACATTTCTTGTTTGACCAGACAAAATGACGTTAATTGTGTCTATTGACTGCAAATTAGTCAGTCACTGTGACTTAAAGCAGCCAAGGTGATGAAAATCTTTGCAATAATACACGTGCCCTCCTTTTTTCAGGTAGATATAATCGAAATTACAAAGAAAACAAAACAACATATAGCTCAAAGCCTCAGAGACGAGGTGATGGGATCCTGGAAAACAATATCCGGCTGTTGACAGAGCAGCACTTTGCTGAGTGGTGTGATGAGAAGGAAGAGGCTTGCACAAGCTTGTTTTTAAATGGACTCCTCTCTACTCACCCACTTAGACCAGGCCACGGTCCAGCAAAGCGCAAAGGCTCAAATCTGGGCTTCGCTATTGTAATTACACTGCGTCAGACAGAACAACAGTGAAACAACTTCTCTTAAAAGTCTGCAGCATTGAATCCTTTTTAGTTGCATTTCACGCACATGACTTCATCCAAAGAAACTAGTAATATTGTCGAAGTTGAGTAGAACAGTCCACTGTGTTTTCTGCACTATAGGGGGCACTTGATTAGGGTTAAGGTTTGGGTTAGGCGCAGTCAATTAATGGTTTATTTTTTATTTATTTTTTCACATATAAAGCACACTGGACTATAAGGTGCATTAAGCAAAACAAAATAGTCAAATAAGTCAGTCAGTCAAACTTTATTGAACATGTTCACAATAACTCTCCTTTCTTCAAATGTTAATGAGTGTATTCACAATAACTCTCAACCTTGTTGAGTTGTAAAACGTAACAAAAAACACTCTTGTACCGCTACATCAAACATTAGTATATTCACAATAACTGTTAAAATTGTTTGGTTACACGTAACACATAAAGTACAACACATCTCAGTTCAGTCTTTATACACACACTATAACATTATGGTGAAGTACAGTATGTATTACTGCAATCACTTTGAAGTCACTAAACACAACTAGAATTAGTCCATATATAAAGCGCTCTGGATTATAAAGTAATTCCTTGAGAAAATGTAATCTATCTATCTATCTATCTATCTATCTATCTATCTATCTATCTATCTATCTATCTATCTATCTATCTATCTATCTATCTATCTATCTATCTATCTATCTATCTATCTATCTATCTATCTATCTATCTATCTATCTATCTATCTATCTATCTATCTATCTGTCTATCTATCTATCTATCTATCTATCTATCTATCTATCTATCTATCTATCTATCTATCTATCTATCTATCTATCTATCTATCTATCTATCTATCTATCTATCTATCTATCTATCTATCTATCTATCTATCTATCTATCTATCTATCTATCTATCTATCTATCTATCTATCTATCTATCTATCTATCTATCTATCTATCTATCTGTCTGTCTGTCTGTCTGTCTGTCTGTCTGTCTGTCTGTCTGTCTGTCTGTCCGTGGGTTCAATTAAACAGTTCTATAAGAAACAATACCTTGCCTTACAAATGACTTTTCTGTGCAATAAATGCTCTCATGAATTAATGTCCCAGAATCTCTGAGAAGCTCATCAGTCAATTCCCAGTGCAGGTCCTTAATTAACTGGTTTGCCAGTAAAGCCAACTGGTAGTATTCCCTGTGGGACCTGGTCCCCTTCTGGCACATATACCTTCATGTTGTCTTGGTCCAGACATTATGGTGCCATTCCACATGAGGTGGGACTGGTTATGATTTAAGAGGTGCCTGGAAAAATCCATCTGGGAAATTGGGCAAACTCCCAGTTGGGAACAGAGTCTTCAAGAAAGGATCTATGCACGGATGGCACAAATACAAAGACTAGATTGATATTTAAGTCATTCGCCAGCTTTTTGAAAGGATGTGTTTTTTAATCACAATCTGTAGTTTGACTTCTGATCTTGTGCAGACTGATAGATTTCTATGTGTGCAATGAAAACACAACATTTACATTTAAGATACCACTACTTCCAGTATTCATTACAGCTGAGTTTATAATATAATTGCATTTGTAACGGACAGTGAACGCTTAAACACATTTCTCTTGATTTTATGTCATTCTTCTGTCATTTAGAAGACTTTGTTTTAATTTCAGCTCCCAGTGATTTAACCCAAGCGGGGACAGCATGGAAGCCCCCCTCGTGTGTTTGGACGAGGAGTTTGAAGACCTCCGGCCCTGTCGGATGGACGAACTGGACCATGAAGCCCTCAACCACTCCTCCTACACTTCCACAAACACCACCACTATCGTCCCCCTGGCCCCCATCACCCGTGAAGATTTCTCTGAGCTGGAAAACTTCTCAGAGATGATGAGCTTCAAGTCCATGGAGGATCTGGTTAATGAGTTTGACGAGAAGTTAAACGTCTGTTTTCATAATTACAACACCAAGACCGAAGGCCTGGCACCGATACGCAGCCAGTCACACAACCAGGAGGATGAGGAGAGGCTGCAGGATGAAGAGTGAGCAAATATTACACTGAATTTTAATGTTTTAATGTTTTACATGGGCTACTTGGAGGGTCTGTTCCTACCACATAATCAGGTTTAACAGATATGAATGAATGACTACCCACTAGTGATAAGAAAATACTCTTATAGGAGTCACATTGGAAGATTTTTACCTTTAATATCAAGCTCTATTACACAGAACATCAAACAATCATGAATGCAAAGTTGTGTTTCAATGAAACATGCAGAAATTATACAGTTAGAAGTTTAAAGATAGATATTTTTTTAAAGGGGGAAATGCAAATCAGCATCAGGAGTCAAGTATAACATCAACATAAGTGTAGTCTATTAAATAGTTAAGAAGAGAATTAATTCATTAATTTAAAATGAGAAAAAAAATTGTGTTAATGTAATTGAAAAAAAAATTATCACGAGGTTAGTTTTTAAGTTTGAGTGGGAGTCAACAGATTTCCGCCTCCCTTACTATAATGTATATATAATAGACTAGTTTCAATTGTGTGACACTTCTGCATTAGTTAGATTTAGACACAAGTGATAAAAACATCCTAATTTTAGCCCCTATTATGGGTGAGGTTTGACTAAAATCGGAAGCTCATATTCTTACCCATAATGCAGCTTGGTAACATCTGTGATTAAAGCTCCCTGGATTGTAAAGGCTAATGTCCTCCATGTCAACAGTTTTGTAAGCCAGACGTGTGTGTGTGTGTGTGTGTGTGTGTGTGTGAATCTTCTCCAGACATATGGAGGTCATTGTGTAATTATTTCACAGTTTGGGTGTTGTTTCCTATAATGAGTAAAGTGAGGGTTTCATGCGTAAAATCTGTGGGGGCGCCCCCTTTATTCACAACCCTGCCATTTGGTTCATCCACCACACACTGGAGGCCAAAACACCAGCACCGACAGCCAATCACATGGCATAAAACAAAAACATTGTAACACACTGTCACTGCAGTTCACTGCTGGTGTGAACCGCAACATCCCAGGCGACCAGTCAATCAGAAGCCTGACCCCACCCTCCACGGTCCACATCCAGAGGCCGCGTGCTGAATTATTCAATGTGCAGTGTTGTACGCCTCAGTTGTCTTTGGCTGTGTTGGTGTGTCTGTCTCTAACTCTGCTGCTCTACCAGCTGACTGCCAGATCCTCCTCCATTTGCTCACAGCCTCTGAGGTAGAAACAGACACAGTATGTGAACATGACTTGTGCTAAAAATATCCCTAATGTAGGTGTAGAAGAAATGGGAATTAACATGATTTATGGAACTATTTAGAGTCTCTGTTCATTACAGGAGCTTAGAATGATCATTAAAGTACACAACACAAGGATGTGGGTGGTGACAAGCCTACAGTCGACCATAATGCGCTTAATCTGTGCTGATGTAGACAGAAGTCTAATATCAGGCTATGATTTGGCTGTGGTACATTTTGAGAAAACCAATATAGACACTGGTGAATACTTCAAAGGTGTTTGGCTTACACTGGTCAACAAGTAAAATGCTTCTGGAGTAAAACTAATGACATTTTACCATGTGTGTTACTGATGAAGAAAACTAAAATCTTAAATGCTGGATGGCTAAAGTTTCCAAGATAGGTCTGGGGTCAAAATGTAATATTCTTCTTTTACTTTTAATGGAATATTGTTCTCAGATCTACTTCCAAACACTGTCTGCACATTATGATCCATTCACTTTACAGGTTTTTTCTAGTGGAATATTTACTAATCCATTGTATACATGTACATAAACCACCAAATATGTGGAATAACACACCATCATATATATTAAAAACATGAACTGATTCATCTTATTAAAGTATGTAAGATTTAGCACATTTAATATATAAAGAAGATATTTTCAAAAAAAAATGTAGAGCAGTGTTATTAAATGGTTTTAATATTCCTTGTACAGTAAGTGTAGCTCCAAATGTAATGAATCTGGTTGTTTAACCCTTTTACACCTTTCAAATTACTGTAATTTCTGAAACATTTGCACTATATCCCAAATTCAAACAGCATCGGAAAGCTGAGATCATGAGCACTGTATGGCAGCAATTTAGGATACTGTTCCAAGTAGAAAGAGACTTCCACACAAGCTAAAAAAAAGAAGGACAAAAAGCAGGTTTGAGCAGATTTAAAATAGTTGAAAGTTAATTTCTGCAATCTCAAAAAGTTTTGTTAGGGACATATACAGTTGTTTCTGATTATACATAAAAAAAGTTTAATTTTTATTTTTTTTTTTTATTAAAACTCACTGTTCTAAGCATTTATTGTTTATAATAAAGATAATTAATGTCCAAATATTGATAGTTAATTTCTTTCTAAAAACAAAGGTGCAAAAGAATTACCAAAGAAAAGCAGTATTAAACAGTATCCTGTTATAATAGTAGTCTTAGACGGGTTAATATAAAGTACTGTAAACTGTAATAATAAAGACTGATTGCTTCACTCAAGGTTTTCATGTAAGGCTGTTGAATTTTCCACATAAAGCCCCATCAAAATTCTAAATCTGCTGTTTGCTTAAAAACAGTGTGTCACACATTTGGACTAATCCCTTCAGTTGCTTGATTAGAAACCGTGATATGAGCTGATGGAGAGCTAGAATATTAAACAGAACGGTTCTCTTCGGTGGCTGCAGGCCAACAAACACAGCAGGACGGCTTTGTAACATGGAGTTCCAGTTTGTGTTGGCCAGGCGACACACCGTGTCTGTTTAGGAGAGTGTGTGTTGTTGAGTTTGCATAATTTAGGTGTTAATGAGTTCTATTTATACTTTTGTGAATTCATATTTTTTAAAGTGTTCACACCAGATCTTTGCGAAGGTTAAACGGTCAATCTAAATTCAACCATAACTGTGAATAGTTGTTCGACACGTCCAGTTTAGACTGTGGCTAACTTTGGTAGCTGTGGTAGAATCCACCATCCTCACAAAACACTGGAGGACTAATGAATTCATTAATTTACACATTTTGCATAAGTGATGTTTGATTTGATTTGATTTTTGATTTGAATGATTTATTTCGAACATGTGCAAAGTGCAACAATAATCAATACAACAATAATAATAATAACAATGACATGTCCGAAAAGGAGTAGGATGAAGCATAAGCTTAATGAAGTATCAGTTGATAAAGTTGTCTAAGGTCCTTTCACCTGTTCTGAGGAGTTTGATCACATGACCTTATACATACTGCTAAACTCTTAATTTCATTTGTGTGTGAACGACAAATAATTCAACTTGCATTTTGTGATTGGCCATAATAATGCATTCCAAACAGTATTTTTAGTAATCCGTTGTTTCCATGACCAGTGTGAATGAGGTTAAAGCCTAAAAATGGAAACTCAAAGATATTTTCTCTTGGAGTTTATCTGTAGTCGTCACATCTTTATACTAATAGAATGATGATAGTTTAGTTTCTTATTGGGTTTAATGGAAAAGTAAGTATGTTCCTGGGGATCTGCATCTATCATTTAGTGTGCTCTTCACAAATCTAAAACTTACCAAGTGTATTTTTTTTTTTCAATTCTAGTCCAAATATCTCATCACACTTACAATAACACATAGTCACTTTCACTGAATTTTGGACAGTATTGAAAATTGTATTTCAAGCACTTTTACCAAGATAATTTTCAGTTGTTCCATTGACATATTTTTCTGCTTGAATTAAGCAAAAAAAAAAATAAAAATCACAAATTAAGGAAAAATAGTCCTATATTGCACTTAAAAAAAATGTATTACATATTTTTATTGAGATTTTCACATTGATTTAACCATAGACAATTTAAGTAATGACATAAAAATATTCCCCAATCTGGCAAAAACAAAACAGATAATAATAATAATAATAATAATAATAATAATAATAATAATAATAATAATAATAATAATAATAATAATAATAATAATAATAATAATAATAATAATAATAATAATAATAATAATAACAATCATCATCATCATCATCATCATAATAATAATAGTTTACAAAAGGTCCATATAAGGTTTTCCACAAATTCTTTTCCTTCTTTTTTACCATATATGTTAGTCTCCCCAAAGCCAGACAGTTCCTCTGTCCACATTCTGATAGAAGGTGTGTCCAAATTTCTCCACAGTAATGCTATTATCCTCCTGGCTTGTAACAGCCTAAAGTCAATAAGCAGTGACTGTTGTTGAGACACAACAACGTTCCCAGAGTATATTCCCAGTCAACATATTTTACTGTCCAAAAGAATATCCCTTCCAACCATGAGACCCATACAGTGTAAGACACGTCCAGAATTGGTGTAATTAACATTTAACATGTAACAATTAACATGTAACATTCCCATAAACTATGAATTAATGTGCCTTTTGCTTCTCTGCACTTCACACAAACTCTCTGAAAAGTTGCTGTTTAGGTGATTATGTCTTATTTTAAGTGTGATGAGATGCTTTGACTAGAAATGAGAAAAATATACTTGGTATGATTCAGATCACAGGTGTCAAACATAAGGCCTGGGGGCCAAATGCGGTCCGCCAAACAGTCCAATCTGGCCCCTAGGATAAATTACACTCAATATATTAACAATCAGTGTTGTAAAAAATAGATTTACATACAGAATAATTACATCAGAGCAGTAGAATATGATTGTATTGCCTATAAATAATAAAAGCTGTCGATTATATCTTTGTTTTCATATAAAAAGAGAAAATTACATGAAACTGTTGATATTGACAAACTATGTTTTTCACAAAAATGTGAATAACCTGAACAAATATGAACATCCTAAAATGCCTTTAAGTAGGAGAAGTGAGTAATTTTAACAATATTCTGCCTGAGGCAAAATAGTGTGAAAATTGCTATTGTTTTTCATTTCAACTTGTTCATGTTATTAAGATTTTTAAGGAAACATTGTAGATATAAACATCGTCAAAATGTAATTACATTTTTTTCCCACTGTTATTATTTCATGGATCTGGCCCGTTTCAGATCATATTGAGATTTTTGCAGTTTATATTGACAATGTAGATTTTTTTTTATGATGAATTAATCCAAATCTGACAAGTTACTCTTTGACTGATTATGTCTTATTTTACATGTGATCAGATGCTTTGACTCGAAATGAGAAAATACACTTATAATAAGATTTAGAATTTTGCTTTGTGAAGAAAAGAGTGAAAATGCAGCAATTAAACATTTTCTGAAAGTTTAACACCTGTCAAAAGATTTTGAGAGTTATCAGATTTAAGTCAGTCTGATTAAACTGGTTCCTAGTAAAAACCTAGTATTTCTTGGTGCAATTTTTATGGCTGTGTGTCTTTCTGTCTGGGATTTAAGGCCTGTTGACGTCCTGGCGCTGCAGCCTCAGCGTCCGTGGCCGGTGAGGTAAACTGTGAGCTGAATGGTTTCCACTGTGTACCCGGGTGTGGGCAGTGCCACTGTGAACGGGGCAGGGGGCCTGAGCCAACCTCTGAGTGGAGGAGGAAAAACTCTGAAACAAAAGGCTGTGAAACAAAAGGAGTTTTCTCTCCCAGCTTTATATCGCTCCTCGTTCTCAGACAGACGCTCGTACTGGGGCTGTGGAGTTTGTCGAAAACACAATGATGTGAGAAGCTTTATCTCAATCTGTGCTACGGATACCTTTTTGGGAGTTGTAAGCTGTTTTTTTTTTTTTTTTTTTTTTTTTTTTCCTGTTGTGCATTGTTTCTTTGCAGCCTTCAGCTCTGCACATTGACTTTTCACACTGAATATTGACTGAGTTGCAAGACTGCTGACGATGACGTGGACTAGACCGCCTTACAACCAGGAGATAAAACTACACCAAATTCTTTCTAATGCTCTTATGTAACGGTGTAACTACAGTAAACTGTGTGTGGAAACACCAGCTTAAAATAGTAGAAGCTTTAGAACTATACGACTAAAAATAGAGCTTTTAATGCTTGCGTGTAATTTGTTTTGTAGTACCTTGCTGATATGTGTGCATGTGTGTGGTGTTTTTCAGTGTGTGGGATGCTCTAACAGACAACTATATCTCCACTTGGGACGGTCCTGACGCAGAGGGACTCAACGGAAACCTCTCTGACCAGGAGGTAAATGTTACCCCACTGAGACAAAGTAGAAAATAGGAAAAAAAAAAAAAACAATGAATGTGTGTTTTTTTGTGTGTCTTGTTTAGAAAATGTAATATAATGTTTTGCTTTTAATCAGTTTTCTTTGTAGTTTTTTTTAAATGGTAATTTAGTGTTTAAATGATCACGTTAGAAGTTTATTTAGTAACACTTTATAATACCTACACAATTCACTATGTATGGACTATTTGTTAAATGGTTTGTTAATGTATTTTTCATACACAATTTATCATAAATAAATCATTTGTTAACAACCTTTAACATTTAATAGACAGGTGCAGTGTTTGTTTACCTGCTTTGTAGATAAACAAACAGTTGTAAACACTGTACCTGTTTGTTAAAAATAATATAATTTTCCTTTTTTTCTTTGGAAGACAGTATGTACCTTTACATGACATTAACAAATAGGTAAGAAATGGTTAATACATAATGAACAAACATTTACAAATAGGTAAGAAATGGTTAATTCATAGTGAATTGTGCATAGGTATTATAAAGTGCTACCATTTATTTTAATACTGTTTAATACTCTGCTTAAATCTTACACACAAATCATATTAAATCACGATTTTATGTTCCACTGTCCATTTTATGTTCAATCACAACAATTTTCCAGAGTTGGGAACACATTTTCATGAGTCACAAAGGATTCAATTTTCCTTAAATCACCTTTAGATTTATTTAGACTCCACTGGATTAAAACCAACTGCACTAAAATACCAACATATTTACAATTAATGTCAATTATTTCACATTTTTATGAATAGATTTGGTGTATAAATTAATTTTCATTTTGCATTCATTTGGACATAATTATATTATTCAAAAATAGATGAAACCTTTAACCAGTGCAATAAATATTTAATATGTGCACTAGTTCAACTGTATTTTGATATATTTTTCTTTTTTCCTGGTTACTTGTGGAAATGACTTTGGGATTCACTAGCTAAGTGCTGCATTTTGAGTTTAGTTCTTTTCTGGCTGACACTTAAAGACATGTTTGACCAGCCTTGACTGGTTTGGTGCTTAGTGCAGCCCCCTCCTCTCCCCCTACCCTTAATTAGCTGTCACACATGAGGACAGGCAGTGGGCACTTAACAGTCCAGGCCATGTTCAGGCTGGTCAAGGCTGGAGCAGACGCTTGTGCCTCATGGGCTTGTTGTGGATTTCCGTGCACGTGGTTGTCATATTTAGTGTCTGATCATACATTCAAGCAAAGATGAGGTAGATGTTTCATTCTAAAATCAGTCTTTATTAGTATCTGTCAATGGTTAAGTATGACTACCTTGACCCTGAGGGTGAGGATTTGATAAGTTTAGACTTTTGATCATTTCAAATTTAGACATGATTCTATTTATTTAAATATTTTGTTTTTGTTTTATTGTGTGTCTTTGCATGTTGGAAAATCAATAAATATTAATAAATAGCCTGGAAAAGCATTTGGAGACTGGAGACCCCCATAATTAAAAAATAAATAAATCATCAAAATCTTTCTATAACTTTTTGAATTATCTTAGTAACAGTTAGATGTTCCATAGCAGAAGTAATAAATATTAGACAAAAAATAAAATATGTCTTTCACTGCTCATTTTTGTTCTAGTTTTTATTACCTTATATAAACACAGTTACACTAAACTATGACCACTCTGACCCTGAGGGGTAGGATTCGATAAGTTTAGACTTTCTTCCTACTCCTTTTTCATCATGCAAATGTAGACATGTTTGTACTTGAAGGCAGATTCTGTTCATTTAGATGTTTTGTTTGTTTGTTTGCATGTTGGAAAATACATAAATAATAAATAAGGCCCTCCACCAAGGTAAGAAAAAAGTACAAATATTTTATCATAAAAATAGTATTGTCCCAAATACCATTCATGATTTATTTCAATTAAGAGTGTAATTATAACTTCAGAGATCTTTATATTTGTGACTAAAGTGAGGACAAATGTGAATCCTAAATGGATTGTGAAATTATGAAACTTTAAGTTGTTCACTTCTTTAAGTTTTAAACTTAAGTTTTTTTAATTGAGATGGTAGATATATTTTTTTATTGATTTTTCAGTATGGTGTGAATGATCAATGCTGTACAGTATGCATTTAATTTAATGTTACCAGGCACAAAAATAAGCTTTGACTTCTAGTCTATTCCTTTTTTGTTTGTTTTTTTATACTTATTACAATTATTGTACTACGTTGAATTATTAATGTTCAAACCAAAATTTAATTCACTCATTCATCCTATAGTATTCAGTTTCTACAAATGTAGAGTTTCTTCAATATCTGGAAAAACTTAACAATCATTACCTCAAAATAGAACTACTCATTCAAATAACAACAACAAAAAAATATACTAAATTCTAACTAAACTCTCATAAAGAAAGTCCTTGATATGAAGATGTTTAGGTGATGAAGATGTTAGAATAGGGCAACACGGTGGTGCAATGGTTAAAAATCATGCCTCACAGCAAGAAGGACCTTGGTTCAATTCCCACATCAGACCTTTCTGTGTGGAGTTTACATGTTCTCCTCATGTCTGTGTGGGTTTTCTCCAGTTTCCTCCCACCATCCAAACACATGCACTGATAGGTTAATTGCTTAATCTAAATTGCCCATAGGTGTGAACGTGAGAGTGATTGTTTGTCTATATATGTTCAGAACTGGAGACTCATACAGGGTGTACCCCACCTTCACCCATTGTTAGGCCCCACAGACCCCCGTGACCCGAGTGAGGATAAAGCCGGTTCAGATGTCGAGACGAGATGAGATCTTAGAATTATTTTTCATTGAAACTTCATGGTTGTTGATGCAGTGCAAAGTGACCTGTGGTTTATAATGGAGACATACTGGTACATGTAAATTCCAAGCAGTTAGAACAACACTTATTAATCAGTCTAATCAAACCATGGTGACTTCAGAACAGTCTGGTCATTTTACATTGAAGTGTTCTCTCATGTAAGTGTGGTGTGTAAATGGAAAAGCCTCCACATCCATCTCAGATAACACTGTAACATATTCCATGTCAGTCATTAGCAGTAATTACATTCATCCCTGTCATTATTTAACAAGTGTCCGTCTCACATTCTGCAGATCCACGAAAAAGAGGAAGAGGAGATGAACGAGAAGAATGACAACGCCAACTGTTTGAATGACGAGCCTCTCATCACAGCTGATCAGGTGTGGGCGTGCGGGGCGTCTCAAAGATCAAACATGGCCATCCATCTGTGTCTGGTCTATTTCATGAACATAAAAGAAAACGCAGCACCATGTCTGGTTTCATTGTCCTCTGACGTATCTGTTGGCCTTAAATCTAATGTATTTTCAGTTGTGCGATACTGATATATGAGGTAAAATGGCTAATGTTGCTTATGACAGCTTATGTAGCCACAAACCTGCATCTGCTGTACACTATAACAGCTGTGTCCGCATTAATAATGCATTTAAGGAGGTTATGGCTTCTTACTTTCCTCTAACAAATGGATGTTTATGGATGTGAGTGTACTTACGTCTGGCTCCACATCTTTTTCCCATCCATCCATTTACCCTTCCATCCGTCTCACTCACTCCCTCGTCTCCAAGGTTATTGAGGAAATAGTAGAGATGATGGAGAATTCACCAGATCCAGGTGAAACAGAAGAGGAAGACGAGGAGGAGAGCAGCCACTGCTCCTCCAGGACCAACCCTTCGCTCCTGGAGGAGATCAGGCAGCTGTCACAGGCGTCCAACAACAACTGCTCCTATGAAGGTACAGCTGGAAGCTATCCATGTTATCATATTTCCACCAACACTCACTCTCACCTTGGATGGTATACGTGAAAGCTTTTCTTCATTTACCAGCCAAGTTTATTCTCACCTTGTCTGGAGGTTTGAGGTCACTGCTCCTACTATTGTTGTGTCTTTAGAGTTAAGGATGACTAAGAGCTTCAGTTGGAAATGACAATATGGAGCAAATGCAATTTTTATATGAGATTTTAAGTCTTGAATATACAAATCTGCATTTAATATTATTTCAGAAATATTACATTTGATATGATAGGTGATATAGTAGACCCTCATCTTGTCCTCTGATCAAAATGACCTGCCACTGTGTTCATGCCACCAAAAAAATCACCACCACTGTGCCAGCAAAAAAAAAAAATCAAATTAAAAAATCCCCTAAGCGATATTTTTTTCAACCTGAAATGTGATGACTTTTCCTAGATTGACCCCCAACATTAGAAAAATCGTGAATTGTTGCCTTTATGCACATTTCCATATAAAACTGTACAAAAAAAGGTTCAAAAATTGTCATTGGGTCAAAATGTCCCGACAGTCAAATTGAGTGTAAAGCAGTTACAGAGTTAGTTCTACACCACAGAATGTGACAATGTTTTAGTTCTGTCTCAGATCAATCAGTAGCAGATGTAAAAAAAAAAAAGCCCAGACAGGTGGTCTTCTGGTGAACTACACTGCCTTTAATCTGACCCAAAAAGGAACAATATTAACCCTTTGATCTGATCATTATACTGTTCAAATTGTACTTTTACTTTTTTGCAGTCAATTTAAGAAAAACACAATCAGGAGTTGTCATTATTTATAGGTTATTATATAATTATTTTACTGGTCCATTTCACTTCAGGTCCTGACATTTGTACTCAATCCAGTATCCAATATGTCCTGACATTCAGGACATATTGGACAATGTGTGACCCCTGAACATCTTTGTCTACATAATGCAGTGGTTACAGTTTGATTACACTTATTCCTGCCAAATTATTCAGGTGAAAAAGTATCAAATACTAATACACACAGCATAAAATGAGACACAAACACTGTGTCTCTTCTGTGAAAATCCATACACCTCAGTGTTCTACTAGAACCATCTTTTTATTAATGGTTTTACTAACATCACCTGACCCATGTTGCTACTTCCTGATATGTCTATCTCCCGCCCTGCCCATTAAAAAGTGATTATATCATCATTAAGAACAGATCAAGTGACAACATGGAAATGAAAATGGGCCTGGATTTTCTGCTTATGTAAAAAAAAAAATAATGGAAATATGCTGTAACAGACAATATGTTGGGAGTTTTGAATTGAACTATACTGAAATATCAGGACTTTTATTAACTTGTTCAGGCAAACTAAATCAGTTTTCTGTGGTGAGACTCAAAATGGACTAAAATGACTAGTTAGGGATCTACAACGCAAACAATAAATCATGGTTATGTACCAAACAAAATGAGGAAATACTATCTCTTGTTCAGTTGAAAATATAAGTAAAGGACAACTGTCTCATCAGGATGACCAATCTTTATATTGTGAGCACCCTTTAGTTACCAATTAATGTTTATCCTTGAGGCATGTCACTAAACATCAGTACGATCCCAAAGGTGACGCCCTCTTAGAAATGAGACCTTGCCATTGGCAGGACGTGACAAATATAATCTTCCCACTTTATATATGACCCAACATGAAGGCCGGTTATGATGAGGCTTATTGATGTCAAAAACAGGCTCAGAGTATATGGACGTTCAGCTCAAGGATGAAGAAGCATCATAAATCTAAGTGAGATTATTTTCTACCCGCATGTGCAGCCTCTAAATGTAATTTTTAGGGAGTGGCAAGTTGGGTGGTGCGTCACACTGGCATAAGGCGCACAAGGCAGCAGGACATGGGGTATGATTGAGTAATCCATGTCATCATCTGGTGATAGTGACAGTTGAAGAGGACTCCGCCCTAAAGCACCCTATGTCTGAACATATTGGACCTCACTGTGGTTCCTCTGAGTCACGTTTCTTTGTCCAAATGTGAGAGGCTGAGGAATCTTTTGGCACAATTCTCTGTATGGGTTACTGGATTTTGACAGCTTTGTGGGAGTAGACAATGACATTATTGTTTGGAAAGTTGAAGCAGTGAATCAATATTTAAAAAAAAAAAAAACAGCATGTTTTTATTCATGTAGATGAAACCAATAGTAGGCCTCTTTAGTCAGAAAAAAATAAAGATAAACTCATTGGATTCTTATATTATTAAAACATGACGTGTCATCGTTGACACACCCTGCACATATGCAGTTTGGATGGCTGTAACTCCTTGACTGTTTATACAATTAGAAAAGTTCCAATAATTTTTGGAAACCTGATGCACAGTAAATTTGCCAGTATAAAAAAATGTTATGTAATTGAACATAATAATGATGCTCTCAATAATTGGCTAGTGTCACATTTGGAAATGTTTTACTGTCTTAGCAGCTTGGGTATATATATATATATATATATATATATATATATATATATATATATATATATATATAAATATATATATATATACTAATGGGGGGCACTTTACTATTTTCAGATCAGGGGTCTATGCATTTCAAAATTTAGCTAAAAGTCAATGATGTCAACGATGTTAATTTTACGGCCTCTTTTTCCAGGCCTGAGTCTGATGCCCAGCTCTGCCCTGGTGGAGCTGCTGCAACGGGTGGAGGCTGCCATTCGGGAATACTCAGAGGAGCTGGTCAGCCAACTGGCCCGGCGTGAGGAGCTGGAGTTCGAGAAGGAGGTGAAGAACACGTTCATCACAGCTTTGATGGAAGTCCAGAACAGGCAGAAGGAGCAACGGGACAGCAGCAAACGCAGGCGCCGGGACAAGGCCTTGAGTCTGCAGGGTGGGACGACATCTGTGACTGGGGGTAACACCGGGACCACGGGCCGCACGGAGAAAACCGGAACCATGCCAGTCAAGGTAAAACCATGAGTGGACTGTACACAGAGGTGATTTCTCAAAGACTGTAATAATAATAATAATGGATTACATTTCTATAGTACTTTTCAAGGCACCCAAAGTGTTTTACTTTAGTGATCCATTATTCATTCACTCTCACATGCTCCCTCTGATGGTGGTAAACTACATATGTAGTCACAGTTGCCCTGGGGCAGACTAACAGAAGCGTGGCTGCCATTTCACGCCTATGGCCCCTCTGAAGGGGCTGTAGGGGGACCAAACCAAATATGTTTGGTTGTGTTAGCATTTCATTGACTGCAGAATGCATTAGAACATGTTTGTCTTGAAGACATGTTCAGAGTCAACTACTGAGTTGATGTTGTTCACTTCTCATATATTCCCATAACAGTTTTCTTATACAGTCTATAGTCAATGTATTTGCCTGCAGAAGCTCATGCACTTCAATGGGACTGAATGGAGTAGTTTTTTTTCCTTTGCAGTCATTGGATAAATACCATAATTTGGTCCCACCCCCAGAAACTCAGCGTCTCTGGTGGTAAATGGAGCTGTGGGCAGGGCATCACTGAGCTTCTGCATGATGTTTGTAGGATCAGTCGAAAGTCTGAATCCCGTTTTGATTGACGGGTATTTTGAAACACAGTTACTTGACAGTTCAGCTCAGTTTCATCGCAAAGTTTGCATGAGAAGTCGAAAGACAAACTGAAATCCCCTTGCAATCCATCTTCCTGATTTAACACAATTAAACCATTATTGACAAGAACCAACAATGGGTGACGTAATGGTTGGGTTCAAGTTTACTTGTTGTCTCCACAGTTTCCTCCACCATTAAACAACCAGTAAAAATGAGTGTAAGCATTGGTTAATTCCCCTTTTAAAGTCCCTGACCAAGATGTTGAGGAAGATCTGGAGTATGCTAATACTGTTGCTAATGCCAACACTAATGCTGTGGGTAAAATGTAGAGACTGAAATTCTCTCCAGGGATAATAATGGAAGTTAAGAAAAAAAATTAATGAATGAAATGACATCATAAGGTATCACAAAAACAAACAAAACAAGATATTAGAACATTTCATTATTGACATTAACCAATAATAGTTGAACTATCACACGAATGAATTATAGATTATACTAAATTGCAATGAAGGAACATTTTTAAAATGATTTAATGATATAATAGTAATTTACAAAAACAATTATTTTTCAAGTCTAGATATAGTGCAGAACCATTTTATTTTTCCACATTATTGACAGTTAGCCCTGGGTTAAAACAGAAATGAAGCTCATTCTACTTGTGTTTCTATTCAGTTTTCTTTAAGCTAATAAAACCACTTCCCATCTTTAGATTTCAATGGCGATAATAATCCTCGTGTCCGCATAATCATGTTTTATTTCATTACACTGGCCTTATTTCCTTTACCATGTATGTTTCCACTCCGCTTTATTACAGATATTACAGAAAAGTGACCTTCCAGTGCTCAGTAGTTTACCCTCCTCCCACCTGACTCTTGTCATAATGGATCTCAGGTCCATTAGCCTCTAGTCTCTTCCAGGAACACTCCTAAAGTGGAAGTGACCTATCAGATGCATACAGTAACAGCCCAGTCCACTCTGTCCTGTAGCAGACAGTCTAATGGATGCGTCCTCATGCACTGCACAAGACAGTGTGTTTATCTGCTGACCACCACATACCTGAGGCTGAAGTAATCCAAACAATAAATTCAATTGTGTTTGACTTTTACACTGACATGGTTTAGAAGCTGAAATATATGCATGTGAAATGACTTGATGAGATTTTCTCCTATTAGAAAGATTGACCAGCAGAATGAAACAGCTCTGTAAATGTCCTGCACATGTGTTGTTTGTCCTCTTTGTGACCTGCAGCGCTTCAGCATGGAGGGACTGTCCAACATCCTGCAGACAGGCATCAGACAGACATTTGGAAGCACAGGGAATGACAAACAAGTAAGGTCAAATGACTTCAAAATGGCTGGTGTGAGATGGAAGACTAAACTAGTTATCATCAGAATGAAAGGATAAAATATGCACAGACTAAGCTCAGATAACACATGTATCAGATATTGACCGAAAGGTATAATTATAACTTCAACTGACTCAATTGTTGAATAAACTCTCCCATTAACATCAATGCGGTGCACAGTTGAGGTCATACTCGTGGATTATTGACCTCCTGTAGGTAATCTGATGCTGTGTATAGTGTAAGCACTATGCAACGCTTCAGTACACTGCAAGACACGTCACTCTTAAAGGCCTACACTATTATGTTGGGTCCAGTTTTATAAAATGATAAGCAGATCATTTGTACAAGTATACACCAAATTTCCATTAAATATGTTCCTGTGCGATGTTAAATTTGTATTTTTTTCTTGCCTCTTTCCTTGTGGGCATTGGGATATTTGGGCTATATTTTCTTATGGTGGTACTAATAATGAAAACCTCTTCAAATGATTCCAAGTCTCATCTCAATCTGCAGCATTTGAAGCAGATAATCATAATAATGATGTTTGTAATAATGTATTTCTTACAGTATGTAACATTTTGGAAATATTTGTATCTCTGTGTTTCATGTTTCTATAATGATAATGTAATTTATAACATTATTAGTGGAAAAATTATATTTTTTTAAAAGTAAAATTACCAGAGATTATTGAAATTCAACAGTTATCCCATAAATATTAAATTTTTGAATGTACACCATAAACACATACACAAATGTGACTGTTTCATATACATATATTATGTTCTATACGTGCATCGTGCCATCACATTTCTGCATAACCTCCACAAAAGAGGTTATGTTTTTGCCGGCGTTGGTTTGGATGTTTGTTTGTTTGTGTACAAGATAACTAAAAAATTTATAGACAGATTTTGATTAAATGTTCAGGGTAGGTTGGTAATGGGGAGATCCGGGAATGATTACATTTTGGTGGTGATCTGGGGGCGGGGGGGTCTACCTTACCGAAGCACAATATCTTGTGCTTCATATTTAACATTAGATCAAACATGTGAAATTTGGTCATTGTGCGACGTCGTATAATGTCAGAGTGACGTCATATGTGGTCAAATATATGGCCATATCTCAAAAATGGGACAGAGGATTTCCTTGAATTTTTTTGAAACCCTCTAAGGGATTGCTAGTGACCGATAAAATAAATCGTTAGCCAACACGGAACACTATTTTAGAAGTTACAAATATCCATATACAAACCTTGGCAGATTTGCGCTGCTTCGCGGAGGACTGTGTTGATCTAGTTGTATATGTAATAACATCCTGTATCAGAGCTTACCAATGACAGATTTCTATATTTTTTGTTGATTGTATTAAATTTTCTCTACTTTGTGTTTTCAGTCCTGTTTCTACTGTGACCTACTGAATACATATGTGCTTTTTCATGGATAATTTATGGCTATTTAACAAATGTTTTTCAGTATTTAAACACGGTTATTCCATATGAGAAGAAAGGCACCCCTCCAACTGTCGACGACCTGCAGATGCTCACAAAAAGTAAGTGCAAGTTCAAAAAACATTTGTAAAATAAGCATTATTGCCTTGTAAAAGTAATTTTAGATATGTTTTTGTTCTGTCAGTTCTTTATGCCATCAAGGAGGACAGTGACAAGGTGCCTACACTGCTAACCGACTACATATTAAAAGGTAAACCATAAAGAACTCACTGCTTCAAATGTGCAGCACTTGTTGTTTTTGATTCTACTGATTGTTCTTGTATGGTGCAAACTGGAAGAATACCAATGCAAAAGGGTGTGTAGCACCTCTTAGTATCTTGGAGGGGGAAAATAATTTGATTCTCTTGCTGTGAGTTTTTTTTCTTTTCCTACGTGGAAACAAACTCCAGGAGCCCTTGTATCCGAGGTTACGAAGCAGTGTCGGCTGTACTGCTGTCAGATGTAGCTAGCACAGCTAATAAACAAACATGCTAATGAGACACTTCCTATTAAACTGGGATAATTAAACACTTACCCTTCCAGTGATGATGCTGCTGTTTTTGGATTTAATATTCCACAACTGAATGTTTGACACAAAGCCAGACTGAATCAATTTATAAACATCCAGCCTCTTGTAGGCTCTCAGAGAGTTCCCTGTGTAGACTGCCGGGAAGCTAATGAGGTAGCTGTGTAATGTTAGCATAGGCTACTGCAAATCGGGGACGTCTTCTTCAGCTGAGGAGATACTTTTGAAAAACACCACAGGGATATTATACGGGTCCATTATATTTAATCTGTCCATTTTCTGTATATAAATCTGAATTTCAGGCGAACTGAAGTGACAAGTGTACTCTGATAGTCCGAATATATTTACTGACATAATGTAACAGTGGCGCCGTGATTGTTATGTTTACTGCCAACATGGCGCTTTGACAACTAAAAGTCACATGACGTCCGGAGCTCAATATGACGTTACAGAAGTGAATGTAACAATTGTACTCAGGCTTATTTACATACTCACTAGACTGAATTAACTTGTATTCAAACCTTATATTCATCAGTATTCCATGTTTCTTCTTCTTTTGTAGTCTTGTGTCCTACCTAAAGCTCTGCCAGGCCAGGGGCTGCAGTGTGATGAAGACTTCTCCCCCTGAGGGTCCCCCCCTCGCCTCTGGCCCGAGCTGCATGACCCCCCTCCTCTTTTACCATTATCAACCATGGATCCTCACCATCGACATTATTGTATTCACTTCAACTATGACGACTGCCTTTCGCTGAGCTCACCTTTTCCTCCTCCTGCACATTATTAAAGCTCAGGCCTGATCCAACATGGCCACCATCCCAATACTTCAACGAGCGGGAAGGCCAGTCCGGCTCGTACAGGACTTCACTAATGGAGCATGACATGCTATTAATGATCACAACACCACTCGTACAGGGATTAATGTTAACTCTGCTTTCTGTAGTTTTCATTATTTAACAGAATTTTGATGTTGCCAAGTTTAAACCAATTCTGTCTTTTTCATTGATCCACACTGTTAACCAAACATCATCCTGCATTCACATCTGTTTATCTCTCCGTATGTTTCAGATGGAAAAACAAAACAAACAAACAAACAAAAAAATGATTAGTTTGAATACAAAAGCCATGCACCTTTGTCTGCCAACTTAGTACTGTAGCTCCATGTGAATGACAAGACAACTATTACGGGTGCAGTGTGTGCATTAAAAAGCTATTGTTCTTTTGTTTCAGTATCTGAATATCAGGTGCTCTTCTGATATTTTTTTTTGTAATTTCTTTTTCATTTGTATCTAAATCTTTGATATAAATTCTCTTGTTGATTTTCTATTTTTATTTACCCTATCATTGGAGCATCAGACTGCTGTGCATTCCACCCTGTTCATCCATGTGAAGGTGTGCCACTGACCTTTCCTTGGATTTCATCCCCTGTTGAGATGAGCTCATTTGACCTAAGCCGTGCATATTTGCATATTAGCATATTTATGACTTCCTTTGTGCCATGTAGGTGAATGTTACATCGCTAATTGCAAATTCTAATAAACATTCAACCCTAATAATGTTTCCTTGATTTCTTTTCTTGTTTTAAGTCTAGAATATTTGAATTGAGAAGACCAAATAAATGGAATTTAGTTTAATAATTATTTGCATTTGGGTGTTTTCTCCCAACATTTTTTTTTCTCAAAGCTACTTTGCTTCCCTCTAGTGGTTGATTTTATGTATCATTATGGAATGTGATATGGTTGCTGTACAATTTTTGTCATGCACTGTAAACCCGAATAAGTTAGCTGAACTCAGAAAATTTAAGGCAATCGATTGCTTCAATTATTTAAAGTTGATGAAACTTAAAAAAATACAATTTTCCAGAGCTTAAAATTGAGATTCTTATTGAAGTATACTTAAATTAAAACATTACTTATTAACTTAGTATTCTAAGGTTCTGTCAGTCCTACTGGGAGACTAAGGCAGGGTTTAGTGTCTTTGTCCAAGGACACTTGGACAAAGACAGCTGGGAGCTGGGACACGAACCTCTCACCCTTCAGTCATTGGACGACCCACTCTACCAACTGAACCATAGCCGCCCCTGAATAAAATTACTGTGTTTTGTGATTGTAATTTTTTGGTGTAATAGATATTGGTGCTTATTTGGAGTGCTTTGACATCGTATTTCATCATCTACTACATCAGTTAAGTTTATTTTTTTCAATCATCTTTATTTGAAACAATTGAAATAACAATAACAATATCATTCTCACCATTTAATGACTTAATCCCACTCAGTTGTACCTCATCTATGTTGTTAAGTTATGTTCACTTATATCCACAATAGTTCCACTTAACAAAAAAAAAAATATTAGTTGGAAGTACGTAAAAAGAAGAACATGTTATAGCAACTTAGTAGTACTATTTCTGAAACTTTGAGTATTCACAACTTAATTTATTTAATTATTCTGAACATTTGAGTTTACAGTGTGGGGGAAAAAAATAGAAACCCTTATTTTATTCAGTTTTTTGTTCATTTGTTTGGACAAATATGATAACAACAAAAATAGTTCATTAGAGTTTAATTTTAGGGCTGATTTATATCCATTTTCCATGTTTTCTTGATAATAACCAGAAGCGCTTCAGTTATTTTATCAATGTCATTGTACTGACAAAAACAGTGCTTCTACTCATTCCATGTTTTATTTCTTTTTTATCTGTTTTAGTCACATGATATACACAGGAGTTAGTGCTTGATGGCATAACTATTGTTTTTGATGACTTTTGATGGTCTAATAACTTTTTCCCTGACTATTTTAATTCCATTTAATTTATTACCTTAAGCAACAGAAACAGTGTCCATTGATATAGTTAGTTTATCAAGTTTCTGTTTCCAATTTTCATCAGCTTTCCTTGGTTGAAAAGCAAACCAAACTTAAAAATAAAAAATCAGAAATGATCCAAATCTGTAACAAAACGCTGGAAAAATATAATTAAATACAACACAAGAATCTGTCGTCCCTTTGACATAACAACTGTAGCATTAAATTAAATAAAAATGCTCTAAGAATCCTAAATCTACCTGATAATAAGAACATGAGTCTGAAACCATGACTGTGGAAAATGTATTTAATAAATCTTTTTAAAGGCTTGACAGATACAGTATGGAAGCTGCTCGGTTTTGGATCCAGGACTTTAGTCTAATATTATTCATCTGTGCTCTGCTTGTCAGAATTAAATATGGCACAGTTATTAGATGTATCTAGAATTTAGCTAACGATTTTGTTCTTCACAGTATAAAAAAAAAAAAAAAAATCAAAAATAAATGACATACAGGGGTGATTCAACAAACGAATCAGATTACATTTCTATTTAAAGGAATTTAGCAGAAACCCAATATGATGTATAATTACACAAAAACTATATTTTTTATTTGTACATTACAAATTGATCATTCTTAACAGAGGTTATCCCACCATGTATATGTCATATTATATTTTAATTAATTTTTTTATGCAATATAAATGAATAACAATGTCCTAACATGTTTGAATTATTACCCAATTAACTAACATCACAACAAGTAAAGCCATGACTTTAGCAAGGGAGGGTAGTATTTTTGCAATAGTCATACACTTAATATTATAGTACAGACAAGTCTTGTATCTCCTCACTCTATCACAGCTATAACAGGCCTGGCACCATCCACCACTGATCTGGAAAAGGGGTAAAAAAAAAGATGCTCCCTGGCCTAGTTTTCCCACATGAATGTCCTTAACTCATAAATATAACTGGAGAAAAAAAAAAATCTACTGATGTAACTGTTTAATCAAGTAAATGCAATTAATATATCACTAATACATGCATCTTATAAAGAGGCAGTGAAGATTCTGGACAAAAAAACCCCAATACCTACCATCAGGGGCGGATCAATGGGCGGACCTCAGTGGGCGGGACCCACCCTGATTGACAGCTGTGCTCACCCAATCACAAGCTCAGAAACAGAATTCTAGACCGATTTTCATTGCCTCATCAAACTGAAATGTTGATCAATATCCTTAATATAGTTATTTATTTGTAAATGGAAATAAACCATGTATATTTAACTATTTAATTATTTGTGTTTATTTAAAAAAAAATTAGTCAGTTTCAATTCCGGAAATGCTATTACATTCTTCTTATATTATCTTTCTTATGTTTTAGTGTGTAAAGTAATTATCTTACATCAGTTAATATGCTAACATCATGAGTGAAAATTCTACATTTCTACAGTAATTCTGCCCCAGAGCACCTTGTGTTACATGCTATTTCACAATAATATATTATGTTTTACAGAAATAGAAATGATTACATATAAAGTACATGTATTCTGTATGAAAAATGACTTATTTCCGTGTGTAATGACACATTATGTCCATTAGGAGGAAGAACACATCAGATCATATCACTTATTTTCTACTAAAAACCTGCTGAATTAAAACCATTCTTGCAAATAGTGCTGTAAATATTAGTAGATTATTCAACATAAGATAAATATTTCTAGCAATTAGAAATCTCCTGTAATCACAGAACAAATCAAACAAACAAACAAACAAACAAAAACCCCACAAAAACTAAGAAACACACAACTGCTTTTTTCTCTTTTAATTGAAAATATTATACAAAGCATTTTCCATGAACATAAATATGGAGGATACAAGTGAACACTGTATGTTAATGTCCATGATTCAGGCCGACAGTATAAATAAGTTTGGCCACCAGTTTGTACACAGTCAGCGATAACTGATGGACTGACTCATTTAGATTTTAAGATTTACTATCTATAAATTCTGTTCTTATGCTCTTTTACATCGATGTATAAAAATAAAGGCTTGTCTTGAATACATTTGAGCTTAATTAATATACACTATCTGTGACTTGTCCATAATTTATCCATAAAGGCTCTGTAATAAGTCATTAACATTAATTCTCCATAACTTCCTGTTTAGTTTTAATGTATTTCAACAATATGAAGCTAAACACAACCATTATATCTTCCAGCCAGAGCTAACAAATGCCCTTAAGTGCTCCAGAATACATTTATTTTCTGAAAAATCTCAAAGATCTCACCATGGACATATAAAAAAAAAAAAAAAAATCCATAAAACAGACATATGCTCCAGTGTAATGACAAAAGCGCAGGACAGGTAGAAGCTTTTTTTTTTTTTTCCACATAGATAGAATTTGCCAAAACAGAATTAAAGACTTTGAATTCAAAGCTGGGTTTTATGGGGACAGTTTGTAGCCTTTTTGATACATTCAGACTCAGAGTTAAAACATTTTTGCATGAATAAAGTAGATGCAAACTTTTCAACAGGCTTCACAGGTATCACTCAACAGTGTAATTTACTTTATTACACAGATATGGACCTGGATACTATGATTCTTTTACATATGAAAAATAATAGCTTTTTTTTCGTTCGTTTTTCTTTTTTTTTTTTCCTTTTTTTGTTGTTGTTTTAAAGCACTTTTTGAAACAGCTGCTGTAGTCTCTCCTATATTACTCTAATTCTGTGGGATTTACATTTGAACATCACATATATAGAATAGTTTATTTCGTCATTTCGCACATTAAGTACTGTTAGAAGATCCACAATTAGGCACAGATGTTTTTCAAACATTTTCACATGGGACTTTGCAAATATCAGCTTCATTTATGTCCATTATATCATTGAATAATAACATCAATTGGTGGAAAAAGCCTGTATTTTATGGCAGTGAATTGTTTCCTTCCAGGCTGAAATACATTTAAAAACACTAAAAGCCTATAAAGAGCTGAAAAACAAAAAAACCCTTCATACTGTGCATCTTTGGTTCAATATCCAGTGTTACTACGCTGCTATATTGTCTGTCTGAAAATAAATATTATATATACAATTTCAATGCTGCAGGCAACTTTAAATTACAACAGCCTATACAGTGTGACTGTATTTGCAACATTATACTGTAGATTTTTTTTGTTTGTTTTTGTTTTTTACCAGTAATTGATATTATAATAAGCTTTGTTAATCTGTGTTTTAAGAAATGACTCTAAAGGCATTTTATTTGCTAAAGTAAGAGATTAAGATATTTAAAAAGTCCTTCATTATATCAGTGAAGTCTTATTTTATTTAATGTTTCTGCAGATCTATTGTTTTTTTATACTGTATACTTCATATTCCCACTCCAGTGTTCCATCCTTTTCACTACTTTTTGCTTTAAAAGCTAAATGTTTGGTCTCATTTCAAACCCCTTTTGCAATTTTACTTTAAAGTTTAGATCAGAGCTCACATACGGACCAATGTGATCTCAAGCGGACCAGTAAAATAACAGCCACATTAATCTAGATGTAATGACTCCCCATTTTTCTATTAGTAAAATGATATTATTCAAATAGAAATAACCTGAACAACTATGTACGAGCTCAAATTTCTTCACAAAATAAGTGCAATTTCAACAATATTGTGTCTCACTTAATTATTAACACAGCCTGTAGATTATAAAGGATCTATAACTAAACAAAACAGGCATAATATAGTTAAAATTGCACTTCTTTTAAGACATTTCATGTTGTTCATATTTATTCATGTTATTCACATTTTAGTTGGTAAATGTAAATGTGTTCATATGTCATTGTACTTTTTTCTTTTTTCATAATAAACATATTATGAGGACAATTTGTTTTGGTTTGTTTGTTAACACTGTAGGATCCAAACTGTTGGTTGAATTCATACCACATTTGGTTTATAAATTACCAGTGACCCGGAACATATCTGATTACATTTTGAGAAAAGAAGGTCAAAGTATTTTTTTTAATGAATCCCCCCCCTCCCTTTAATTTAAAATATCTGTGGCAGCAAAAAATATTGGTTAAATTCATACCAAACAGGCTCAATATCCACTCTAGTTTAGTAGCAATGTTCACATTTTTTTGCAGTATTTTTACATATCCCCCCCCCTCCCATTTACTTATAATGAGCAAAATTCTGCATGTCTAAAAAAAACATCAATTTAGTTTGAATTCACTGAAATAATATCAAGATAGAATATGTGCAAGGGCTGGGGTTTGTTGTGCCTGATGGAACTTGTTATAGTAATATCTTCTTGAGATCTCATTGGTCAGTGTGTGTCCCCGGAACGGAAATGAGTTAAACATTTTAACGTATACAATGTTCAGTGGAAAATTCATCTGATGGGTCGTATGTTTGACACCCCTGGTTTAGATGATGGATAAAATATAATAGATTTATGGATAATAGTTTATAATACATACACACATTCCACTACAGTATGTATTAACCATTTGTAAAAGGATTGTTCATGATGTATTAACCATTTGTTAATGTTTATTAATGTATTGCTTATACACAATTTATCATAAAGAATGTGTTCACACAGCTACAAATGGTTTGTTCATAGGAAAAAAGAATAAACGATCTGTTTATGATAAAGTTTGTATGAATGGGGAGCTTAAGTCTCTGCCCCTTCTGGGAGGCTCATGCCATCTGAGAACCAAAAATTAATGAATGGTATTCAATGGGAAATAAAATGCTAAAATCATATCTGGTTTGTCATGTGACCGGAATCACACACATGTTGTACCTCATGATAAATGATAATTATTGATGTGTGTTTGAACTGCTTCTGTTAACCAACGGCTAATTCATTTGCGAGTAAAACCTGTTAATAATTTGGACTACATGCCTGGAACGCATGTGATGTCAGCACAGACTCCACACCACAGCTGAGCGGAGTGTGACGTCACATAATGCGACGCATTGTAGTTTCTTACTAAGCTCACATAAAACATCACGTTTGCTTCCCATCAAAAACTTGTGGTCTGCCTATGTCACATTAAATATTTCTTATTAACCGCTATCATATGTGAATTTCAGAGCACTTGTCAAACGGAATCAGAATTTAGCTTGACTCGCTCCATTCACTCCCATTCAAATTTTTGCCGAGCTAAGCACCCATGGACTGGAAGTAGAAGGGCGTGACTTAGCCTCTCCATAAACCATTAACAAATAGGTAATAAATGGTTAATACATAGTGAATTGTGTGTAGATATATAAAGTGTTACGGATTTATGTTATCCTCTGTATTTCACTGCAAAGATTCACTGTGAAACTTGCATGACAAAAAAATTATTAAGAAAAAGAAAACATTAGAAATGCATTGATATAGTAGAAAAGAGATATTGGACAAATGTATGAAAGGCTTACCGATATACAATTTGCAATGTATGCAGTGTATATGAAATAAAAACAGATTGAATTATACTTAAAGAAAGCACTCAGTCTGAGAGTCTTACTGTTTTTGCCAAAAAGCGTCTCAGCGCGAAAAGCGAGTGTCAGTGGCAGGATTAAATGTTTTTAATTAGCTAAAAGGTTAAACGTTCCCTTTATTAAAAAAAAACAAAAAACTGTTATTGTGTCAGTGTTAGACTAGAGATCCGGCCTGGTTCTGTGCAGGCACCATGATGGGCACCCCTCCCATCCGGGTGATGTTGGAGGCTGTGAGGGCGGAGGTGGGCAGCGGTGGCGGGGAGGGTGCCGGCTGATGTTGTGCCTGAGGCTGGCTGTAGGTCTGAGGCGGCGCCTGGGCCTGGGGCAGCTGAGTGTAGCGCTCCGGCCTGGGGAGGGAGCTCCCACTGGTGATGGCATCAGAGGAGAAGGGCTGTCCGCGGGGCAGGGTGCTGTTGTTGTTGTAGCTGTAATGGGTGGGGGTGGAGGCACCCTGCTGTCGGGACGGTCTGTAGCCGGCCGTGCTGCCTGTGGCGGTGATGATGGAGGCGGTGTCTGAAGGCGGGCGCTGAGGGTACTGCTGCAGGTGGTGGTGGTGGTTGTTGTGGTGGTGCGAGGGCTCCCTGTGGTGCGGGCTGGAGGCGATGGAGGACAGCGTGCCATTCTTGGAGATGATGTCTGAACCCATGCCGCTCTTGGCCCAGGACACACGCTTTGGCGCCTGTGCGTCCTCCCTGGAAACACAAACATCAGGTCAGGGTTTGAACAGGACATATCACTTTTCTGCTATTTATGGTCAAAGACGTTTAACCTCCTGAGACACTCAGTCTTCTTTCGGGGACAAGACTTTCCCAGCTCTATTGGAGAAAAGTTGTCCACTGCAAAGGACACCCTATAATGATTTTTAAAATGCATCTGAAAAAACTGTTGTATTGTACTGTTTCCAAAAAAGGCAATTATTTAACATAAAAAAGTCAAAACGTGTACTTTCTTGGATCTCAAGAAGTCAATTAGTATTGTATTTTTGACCATTAGTTTAAAAATAAGACTTTTTGTTTTGGAATAAACAGTTTACTTTTCGTATTGAACACTGCCTTATCCTCTTTACCCTGTTATCTTCATTTGTCAGGAACAGTAATGGTGTTCCTGTGTCATTTTGACCTTGTGCAAAAGATATATGAAACAAACAAACAAAAATCCTAACACGCACTGGTTACTATTTCGTTGCTAATTCTATTAACTAACTATTCTATCAATATTTAGTGCAATGTTGTTCCTTACCTCTAACAGCTAATAGTTCAATTAGAAGAATGTACACATTTTTCATGAAAAAAACTAAAAATAGTATGTGTATATACTGTATATGGTTCACCAGTTTATTACTTTTGAAAGACCAACATATAAAACATAACATTAAAACATAATATGTCTCACAGTTGTATATGTATTCAGTATGTGATATAAACATGAAAGGGATAAACATAAATTACACTAGCACTCCACTAAAATAATTTAACCAATTTTAAAATGCCTGTAACATAACAGGAGGGTTAAAATAAAAAAATAAATAAAATAAAAAAAATAATTGTGATTTTCAGTACTGGCTTTTGTAATTGGGAGTTGGGAAATCGGTTTGAGCAACTTTTATGTACATCCTGGTTTAACCCCTTGGCTGAGATGTAACAATATGGTATAATGGAAGTCATTAAGGGGTTAAAAAAGGTTGAAATACAGGAAATGTTCATTCAGGAACTGTCAGAAATATAACACTGGGTCTTTATGGATTAAATAAACTATTTAGTAATTTATAATAACTATCACAGCACTTATCTGTAACTCAAATTAAAGGAAATAGTTTATTTAATTCCGGTCTTTGTCACTCCACATCAACTTCTAGCTTCAGGAAAAAGGTCTTAGTTAATATCCACCAGTGTAACTATATATAAAACACATAACGTGAGTATTTGCTGACACTTTGCTGAACTTCTGTGCTGTAACCATGGTGATGAAAGCACCTTGGTGATGTAAACTCACTTGATTTCATTGGCCATGTCGTCTTCATTGTCTTGCCGCCTCTTCAACACGAAGAAGAAGAAGATGAAGGCAGCGAGGATGAGGAAGCCGACTATGGAGCCTACCGTGGCCCCTGCGATCATTCCCACGTTGGTGGCTGCAGGACGACAAACAAACACAACGTCAAGTCTTCACACATGTTGGTTTTGTTAGTGACTGGTATTCTACGGCCCTCTAGAATGTTGCGACAGCCACCATTCACTTTGAATGGACCTTCCCAGCGTCGCCCACTGAACGCCATTAACGCCCGCTGCCAATGGCAACGAGTTTTGTCACTTCAGATTCACGGTACCGTATCACTCCGCAAGTAGTTCGGCCACTTTGAGAGTAAATATTCGCTTCGTTGTAACGGCTATTTCAGTCTGTTAAACCTGGTTTATACCTCCGGAACTTGACAAAATTAATCTTTCTGTTCCTGACGTTACTCCCAGAGTTGGTATTTATACGTCCGTCTGTATCACAGATATTGCATTTGAAATCCTCTCGGGGGCGGTAACATAGTTCTAGTCTATATTAAATCTAGAATAGAGTATTCATGGTTTTAAAATGCATCTCTTTTGTTTTTGGTGGAATTGGGAAATATTTAATCCTGAGTAAAACTGACTTTCAGTAAAGGAAGTTGTATTTCTTAGTGCTCTGACTGGGTCAAACTCTTCTCCTAATCATTCTCTTATAAACGTGTTTGTACTTTTTCCATCTAGTTGGACAGCTTTCACAATTAAACCTGACAATATGGGATGTAAACTATCATATTTCAAATGGTGTTGGATAGTTTTAAGCAAATATTCAGGATTAGCTTTAATTTTAATGACATTGTTAAATTGACTATGTTAATTTTTTAAACAAAAAACAGAGCATAGCCCTACAGAGCAGTACAGCAACTAATCATAAATGGCTAAACTAATACCTGACCAGAATTAACCTATGCACAGATCCTTCTTCGTGGGTGGAATTCGAAAATTTTACACTTCGGCCTCTCTACTGCCCCCAGAATTTCAGGTGATATTGCTCCGTTTCGCCCAGACCTCACCCGATTGTTAAGCTCTTGACCAACGAACAAACTGACGGGTGAAACTACCCTCAGAACCGGATGATTAACAGAGGATATAAATCAGGCTTTAAAATAATGGCTGTAATAAACTGTAATAACCCGTAGAATAAGTGGGATTATGTATTGCCCACACATGACTATCGAAAAACATTTCCCTTCGCACATGTGTGCCTTACATTATAACCTTACAAACAGTCTTTGTGCTACGTACATGAGACGATCTCCAGGTTGATGAAGCAGCTTTCAGAGCCAGCGGTGTTACTAGCTGTGCACACGTACTTCCCCGACATGTTAGTGCTCAGGTTGGTCAGCCTCAGAGTCCCTGTCTTCTCATCTGAAATAAGATGAAACACTGAGGTTAAACATGCAGAAACTTTATCCCATGTTTATTTAATTCAATTCAATTCACTAAACTTTGCCCTCAGAGGGATATTTAAAGGTATATATGAGCAACAGGATTACATAACACTTTTAAACAATCCAAGAAAGCAGGTTAAAAAAATTAAATAATCTATAGTAAATAATAGAAAAGCCTCCGGTGTTTATTTGTCTGTCTGTCTGTCTACAACATAACTCAAAAAAGTTATGTATGGATTTCCATGATATTTTCAGGATAGCTTGGGAATGACACAAGGACCAATCGATTAGATGTTGGTGAAGATCTAGAAGAGATCCTAGATTCTGCATCGCTTTGAAATTTTACATTGCAGTAAATGGAGAATACATTTCTACTTCTATCAAACCAGAGAAAAATATAGAAAAATCAAGTTAATTAAAGCCCAGTGAGTCGTCTCCATATATATCTCTCAATAATTTTCTGATTAACTGTAAGTGTGGATACGTATAACATCATTATGAATGTTAACTTTAATATAGAAAGTTATAATTAATAAACAAAGGCTTTGACAGAAGTATCTCTAATTATACCAGAAATCCCTGAGGACTGCTTTCACTTCTTTGGTGGTTTCATTATTTATTTTACTGCAAATTATAATGTACTTATCTGATAAACATGGTCTTTCACAAACCTAACTGAAAGAATTATATGGCTAAAGGTGAAAATTGAGTCTGGAAACTGATAGTTGCATTAATAAAGAATATCTTGATGACTACACTATCAGAGGAAAATCATTAAATAAGCTATTATAACATGAAATCCCACGCAAGGGCTTTAATCATATTAGTGTCGCTTCAGTGAACGAAGAAGCTCCTGAAGGAACATAATGACAGACAGCAGCAGAAATCGAGTTAGCTTCGTTATCTGTAACATTAAAATGCCAGGAGTAATGATTAATCCATTATCCATAAACATGCACACGTTCATGAATAGTTACAGTCTATAGTGTTGGACAGTAGTAGAATACATGCATTTAGAAAATAAAATATCAATAAATGTATTGAGGTACATATTAAATAGGTGGTGATCATTCTTAAGCATCAATCTTCCTTACTCCTCACTCCTCAAGAGTGTTTCCAGGAGGTGTCAAGGCGGTGTGTTGTTTGCATCATTAGTTTCAATATGTGCCGTGTTTATATGGTGGCGCTGTCGTCCTATACTAGGAACTTCTATTTCTGAACAAATTAAGATGTTATTACCCTATAGACATGCTCGAAGAAGATTTTAACAAAAAAATATACTTAAAAACCCTCAGATATTTTGAAATCCGGGATTTTTCTAAATCCTGAGCTCATAAAATATTAATATGGTTCATTTTATTTCCATATTTTCAAGATCATATTTCAGAATAAGAGCTAGTCATTGTAAATATCAAAACACTACATTCATTATGAATAATAAAAAATTCTTAGTTGAAATTGGAAAAGAATATATACACACACACACATGTAAAAATACATATGAATTTTATTATAATAAACGTCTTTTTACTGGTATAAGAATACAATATTTTACAGAGTTACAGTTTGCCCTAAGGTCATTCTCTTTTATTAAGAGCTCGGAGTTTGGTCATTTACCATTTGACTGCCATCCATACCTCTGGATTTTCTCCTTCATTTCCTGTCGAAACTTTCTATGATCAAGGGGTACTACCATGTGCTTTTCTAAATATAGATACATGCTGCCATGACACCTCCTGGAAACACTCTTTATCTAACCTCACTCCTCACTCCTCACTCCTCACTCCTCACTCCTCACTCCTCACTCCACACTCCACACTCCACACTCCTCACTCCTCACTCCTCACTCCTCACTCCTCACTCCTCACTCCTCACTCCTCACTCCTCACTCCTCACTCCTCACTCCTCACTCCTCACTCCTCACTCCTCACTCCTCACTCCTCACTCCTCACTCCACACTCCTCACTCCTCACTCCTCACTCCTCACTCCTCACTCCTCACTCCTCACTCCTCACTCCTCACTCCTCACTCCTCACCCCTCACTCCTCACCCCTCACTCCTCACTCCACACTCCTTACACCTCTTTACCTCTTATTACTCAAGCCTCCTTGCTAAGGTGAAAGGGCATGTAGCACCACCTAGTGTCTAAGAGTGGAACAATAGTTTTAATTTTTCTTGCTGGCATGTGAACTTAAACTTCTGGGATCTTCAGTTTAGTCCTTAATGGGAATAATGCAATCACTTTAATGTCTACGTGCATGTAAACGTACTGACTGACAGTGTCAACCTGTGGTGAGTCTGCCTCAGCAGGGGGTGTCTTGTGTTAAATTGCAGAAACACCCGATGACACTGAGGCACACAACTAATGATGTGTCCTGCCATGAAACCTATGCAGCCCCTGTCCTACAAATGGTGCTAATACCAGGAATACAACAACAGGTCCATTCAATGTATTTTTAATCTTTTAGCGCACTTTATAGTTTTTTTTTGTTTGTTTTTTTAGTGCAGGTTAGTGTATTGTTAGTGCATCTTGGTTTTATTTCTAGGGAATTTTATTGTATTCTTAGTGCATTTTTTAGTGTATTTTTATGTGTATCTTGGTTTAATTTTAGTACATTTTTATTGTTTTTAGTGCAGTTTCAGTGTTTTTTTTTAAGTTGGTAAGTCCATCTTATTGTGTTTTTAGTGCATTTTGTTTTTAGTGCAGGTATTTTATGTGTATTTTGGTTTATTTTTAGTAGATTTTATTGTATTTTAAATGCATGGTATTGTTTTTTTTAGTGCAGATTGGTGTATGTTTGGGTATAATGGTTTTAATACCAGGGACATATATATATATATATAACACCAAGTCCTTTAATTGAATCTGAATGAATCTTATATTAGACCAGTGTCACTCACCAAGCGTTGGTGAGAAGAAGACCTCAGAGGAGGGGCTGGTTTTCTTCCATTTGTACATGGGAATGGGCTTCCCAGTGCTGGATGTGCAGCTCAGGGTCACGTTCCCCTTCACCACAGGTTTGCCAGATTGAGAACACTTTGGAACAGCAGGAGGGACTGTAACAACAGGAGGACATCATAAATTGTTCATGTATCTACCTGGCTGTGAAATCCCTGACCTTTGAGTGAACTTTGCTCTGGAGCTGAATTTTACCCTTGACGTCCAGACTAAGCTCCGCTGTCAAACCGGGGCTGGTGGGACTGATGACCTGGCACAGGTAGCGTCCTGAGTCTGACTCCTGGGTGTTGTTGATGTACAGAGATATGTTGCTTAAGGGGTTCTGCTCAGTGAAACCAACACGATTGTTAAACTGGGGTGAGTTGCCCACGATTATCGAGCCCTTCGTGGAGGAGATGATCTGCAAAATATAGCAAATGACTGTCATAACCTTTATTTCTACAGTTGCACACAAGTCAGAAGAACACAGCCGCATTGGTATTTATGTAACAGGATTGTATTTTGCAGGTTATTCTGGGTCAAAGGGATCATTAATCCTTACCTTGTACTCAGAAAACAATAAATGTTTGACATTTTACTGACATTTGGTCAAATGCACAAAAGAAATACATGGACTCACTAATAAATTCCATGAAAAAAAAAAAAGTCAGACTGTCTGTATTACATGCTGCAAATGTGATCATTTATGTCACTAGAGCATTATTAAGCATCATTATTACGTTCTTTTTCCAGCTGCTAAATTAAACAAAATACAAAAAGAGTTGCACTATTTTTGGCATTTGCTAACATTTTGTTCACAGCAATTTAGATAAAAAAAAATTAATTTGACAAGTTTTACCAGCTAATTTATTTATTTATTTTTAACGTAAACTTACAGCTTTTTCACTTCCTGTGAATGACACCATAATTACCCCACCCTCTGAAAGGGCACAGGGCTATTGTTTTTGGTTCTTTCTTTTTTTATCTGTCTCTCTATTTGTCTGTTTGAAACTTTTTGGGGGGCAGTCATGGCTCAATTGGTCATTCAATAACTGAAGGGTTGGTGGTTCCAATCCTGCTCTGTCCTAGTCAGTCTGTTATGTCCTTGAGCAAGACACTTCACCCTCCTTGCCTCCATGAATGTTCAGTGGGGCTGCAGGTGCAAAATGACAACTTCTGTCCCAGGGTACCTATGGCTACAAATGTAGTTTACCACCACCAGAGTGAGCATGTGAGAGTGAATGAGCATGCCATTAATGTGATGCGCTTTGAGTGGCCAAAAAAGTGCGATATGAATCCAATCCATTAGTATTACTATTAAAAGGTGCAAGGTGGTTTTTTAGTGTATTTTTGTGTACTTTGTGGAAAATACAGAACAGTTTTCACATATCTCTGTAGTTGATTGTGTTTTTGTAAAGCCCTGTGAGATGACTTTGTTGTGATTTGGGGCTTTATAAATAAAATTGAATTGAATTGAACAGTTAACCGATATAATCACAATTAATCCAAATGAATCCAAAGCAAACATGTGATTATTATGATTAAAAATCAAAGTCATGTGACAGCCCTAGTGTTTGGACTTTCCTTCCTGCCAATGGCCTCCTTTAAAGCTGTTAACTTACATTACCTCAGCTGTGTTCTGTCTAGTCTGGCTGCGCATTATGTTCACTTACAGCTCGGAAACAGCAGACCTCAGTTTGGCTTTGAGGTAGCAAAGGTTTGTTCTCTTCATTCATCTTTCTGGCTACAAATTACAGCAAATTAGAGCAAGAGGCTGGGGAAAAATACCCTTTTTTTTTTTTTTAAATTGACTGTGTCTTTTCCAGCTCTTCTTTTCCCCTGGTATTCTTTCCATTTGTGATCCTCTTTAGATAGTCCATCTGTACAGCCCAATAATCTGACCCATGCCAAACCACGGCTAAATAATATGCATAATCACAGATGACTACAAAACACAAAAAACAGTTCTTCTTATTCGCTACGGACCAAACACATATAGGAATAATATAATGCTTATGTGAAAGGTTTAAGCCTTTTTAGTCTTGGATTAATTTCTGCGGGTTAACAAAGGAAGGGCTTTAGCAGATTAACAGTGTAAGAAGAAGAACAGGCAAGCATCCTTCATAACTCTAATCCCAGATATTTTATAGCCACAGATGGCAAAGACGAAGATTTCACTGCTTGGATACTGGGTTGTTCTCACTTTACGTATTGAGAAGTCGACACAGAACGACATTTATTCACAGATTGTTTTGTGTTCTTACCAGCTGAGTGGTGTCGGAGACAAAGTTCCAGAGGATGGTGTTGGTGCTGAGGTCAACGTCTGGCGTTGTCCTGTACGTGGCAACCAGCACCGCCTTCTGACCCTTGATCACATCCATCTTGGTTAAGGGCATCTGGATCTGAGCCCCTAGGCCTGGTTAGAGGGAACAGAAGAAGACAAAACCAAAATGTAAGGGATCATTTGTGCAAACGTCAAATGGAGAGAGCTTAATAGAAACTTAGCAAAGTATTTTTTTTTGTCCTCTGAAAGAGACAAGTTGCACAGCTTTACTTAAAATAATACTGTCCACTGCAAAGGACATTCCATACAACTGATTAAAAATATGACATGCAGTTCAATGGCATGTTTAAAATAAATGTGTTGCTATGGTAACACTTATACATAATACATTACGGATTACTAATAAGGTGGTAATTCTAAAGGTTATTTTGATGTCATTTGTGACAAGATACTGAAGTTGTATGAAATGTACCAGTTGTACACCTATCTCCAAATGAAGAAGATTTAAGAATTATCATCTTATTAGCACTATGTGACGTGTAATAACCCATTACAAAAGCATCATTACTATGAAATTGCATCAAAATTACCATAGAATTACCACCTTATGAGTGATCTGTAATTTAAAGTGTTACCGTTGCTGTTATATATGTCTTTAGCAGTTTTAAGTTTATTCATATTAGTACCTACTATTACTGTGTTTATAATGCATTTTATTTGTGTAGCACTTCATGGCACTCAATGACACTTTACATACAGTACAATAAAAGCCAACTACAATAAGGAAAAAATAAGTGAAAGCAAAGCATTTACGCGTTAAAAACAGTCAAAATACAAATATTTAAACATTACAAGCAATCTTAAATGAGTTTTTTTTAAAGTGTTTAGTGTTGATGTATGGCTGTGATTTCTATTTTCTATAACTTCTGCTGCTGTTTTCTTGGCCAAGAAAACCTTGAAAGAGATATTTTTAATCACAATCAGCCTTTTCCCCTGGTTAAATAAAGCTAATAAGAATAATAAAAGGACATTAACTGACATTTTTTTTACCTTTCAAGGCCACTCAAGGTCAAAGGTCATGGTACCAAATGAAAACCGATATATGTAGTTTCCAAAATCTTCAACTGTTTTGAAGTTACAACACTGTCAAATGTTTCTCATTACAAACCAAGGTATTTTTTTTATTTAAAAAAAAAAATCATAAAAATTTAAAATTCAATATTTTCCATGTCTTTTTGGTAAACCGTACCTTAAAGATGTTCTGTCATTCTGATTGACAGTTTCAGAGATGACTCGAACAAATGACAGATAGACAGATGACAACTGATAACAATTAATCAATCAGACCCTTCAGGCTGCTGTGTTATGTTGTTTCCAATTAAGACAATTATTTAATGTATTTAAAATAGCTATAACTAACATCTTAAATGTATCCCTTGCATAATAATAATAATAATAATAATAATAATAATAATAATAATAATAATAATAATAATAATAATAATAATAATAATAATAATAATAATAATAATAAAAGCATGAGGAAAAAATAAGATAGTAGTTTTATTGGTCCTTTGCATAAAATGATAGGCGCAACCTCATTTAGTCATTGCACATCTGCAATGAAAAAAAACATAATAAAATCCTTCAATGATAAACAATAAAGGCATAAGAATATATATTAAGCTCAAAGTACTGTACAATATATGCAACAACTGTAAAACCATAGAGATGTATAGAAACCAAGTACAATGAGATATAAAAAGGGGAACAATTAACTGAGCGTAATAGTATAATCAGTATATTTTACATAATCTAAATCAACAATTCAAGAGATGCTCATACCAGCCAAAGTATAGAGGATATCCATGCAGGTGAGCAGTTACTGAGGCAAAGTCTTCATAACTCTACAACACACATCTTCTGTTATAACACACACCAGCCGAGCACAACGTTTACAGGAGACCAGAATTATACAGAAAAAAAAAAAAACAAGCTTTTCTGCCAACCTACAAGCAGGAAATCACTGTGTATCTGTACATCCCATCACTAAGACGTCACTGATGGAATTAAGCCGGACCTCGTACGACACTAAATATCACAAGTGGGGCTTCAAACACACTGTGGTTGTAATATTCAAAGACAAAAAAAGCAGTTATTTGACTATTAGCAAAACACCACTATAGAAATGGAGCATCATTTTAGACAAGCATGTAAAAGAAAAGTAGAAAAACAAGTTGAAAATACGATTAAAATGTTTTAAAGACTTTTACATATAATACAGATATGACAGAGACCAGGGCTAAAATATAATCTTCATGAATCAAAACAGTGGAGAAAATGAAAAGAACAAAACCATTCAACTAAATCACAAATGTAGTGTCTATTTACAACCAGTAAGAGGCAGCAAAGAGCTAAAACACACTACAACACACAGATTAAAAACATGCTGATGTGTGTGTGAAACACATCATTAACCCTTTCATGCATGAATTATAAGAACCTTAATCAATATTATTATTTACACCTGTTTCTATTCCTTTTTAGCCATGAAAAAACAATGGGATTGAAATTGATGGAGTTTGCAAAAATGTGGATGTGTTTAATTTTTCGTGAATCACTATGTAAAAACTATGAAATACTTTAATAACCTGTTAATATGATGCTTTCTGATATTTTAATTATTATTTTGATCTCTAAATGTACTAGGAGAGTAATGTACTTATGAAAAGTTAAAGGTAAATTGAAACTTTATTTGTCATTATACACTGTATAATGAAATGAAAACCCATCCTTTATGCCACTGGGGCACCTGTAAGGAACAGAGTTAATACATTCATCATGTTTACAGGGTTCCTACAGCTCAGGGCAAGTTAAATTCAAGACTTTTTAAATGCCGTTTGAAATTAAATTTAAGACCAAGCCGACAATGATCCAAAATTGAAAAGTGAAAAAACCAAAACAGTGTATTAATTACCTGGGGGCAGTTTTACCAACTGTTTATTTTAAATCGAACATGCTTTTTTGGTCCAGTCAGCTAAAGGAAAACTACACCCACACAGAATGGTGTGCCCTCATTAAATTATTTTTGTAATATATACAGCCTAAATGTTAGCAAATACTTTTTATTTCAAACTAACATAAATCTTTGTAATGTGTCCAAATTTTTAAGACTTTTGACATATCGATTTTCAGTAAGACATTTTAATGCCAATTAAGGCCTTATTTTTTAGAACAATAAATTCAATGCCTTTTTAAGACTTTTTAAGGATCTGTGGGAACCATGTGTTTAAATAAGAAAAAATTGGGATAGGACTAAATAAGCATTACTTCATCCTATTCCATTTGGACAGAAGTTCTTTTGTAAATATGTTTCTTTCTTATTTATTAGGATTACTTACGCACAGTCAAAACAGTGATAACTATACTTGTTTTGTGGAGTAGTACTGTTTAATGCATTTTATGGTTTGTATTTAACACAATAGGCAAATTATTTTCTATATTGTTGTTTTTATTTTATTCTAAATGTTCAAAATAAAGATTAAAAAGATTAAAAACATAACACTACTTATTACTTACTTTGTGGAGATAATATATTTTTAAAAAGTGTATCAAAAACAAGAGTTACAGTAATGGTATTAATTGAAGGTATGGGATGGTACATATGTGTGATACGGAACAAAACAACTAAACCATGAAAACATAAGAGTATAGCTGAATAATAAGTGCACTGTAGCGACAAGAATGAACGAAAGGGTTAACAAGTCTTTTTTATTTCACTTCATTTTTATGTTGTTGTTATGTTGTGTTTGTCTTTTATTGTTTATCTGCCCAGTTTATTGAGTGCTTGTTCTAGTTATTACATCATAATTATCACCATGATTCATGATGGGGTTTCTTTGCGAGGATCTTCGCCACTTTATTCTTCCTTTGGCCACCATGTCAGGTCTGGCAGTGAAATGTGGTAGAATTTAAAAAAAAAAAAAAAAAAAAAAAAAAAAAAAAATATATATATATATATATATATATATATATATATATATATATAGATGAATTTTCATCTTAACAATAATAATAGTTGTAATTATTAGAATGAATGTTAATGGTAACAGTGCTGTGATAGTGAGGTGAGGCAGTGTGAGCAATGGCATTAACACTGGTGACATTATATTTGGATAAATTATATTTTTAATTTCATCTGGTTTTTACCTCCGACAAAGAGGTTATGTTTTTGTCAGAGTTTGTTGTTTGTCTGTCTGATAGGTAGCAAGATAACTCAAAAAGTTATGGATGGATTTTGATGATTTCAGGGTAGGTTGGTAATAGGTAGATCTGGAAATGATTAGATCTTGGTGGTGATCCGGGGGGGGTGGGGGGGTGGTCTACCTTGGCGGAGGTCTGCGCTCTCAGAGTGCTTTTCTAGTTTTAATTTATTTAATTACATCTTCATCTTTATTTATCCTGTTTTCTCTCTAACCCTCTGTCTCTCTCTCTCTCTCTCTCTCTCTCTCTCTCTCTCTCTCTCTCTCTCTCTCTCTCTCTCATTCAGTGTAATGAGTATTTTTTGGTCATTTCTCTCATTTATTTATTTATTTCCCTCTGTCTCTACTTATCTTAACCCCCCCACACACACACACACACACTTTGATGACTAAGCGTAAATCTTGTAAAATATTGTATGGACCTTTTCTTGGTCATTTGATGTTGTTAATAAATGCTTAAAACAAAACAAAAGAACAAAAAATTTAAATGTGGTTCAACAATTTTTCCCTTGATAAAGTACATTTGTTCAACACCAAAATACAGCCAGATTATTATTCTGCTGTCACGAATGCTGGTCAAGTTGAAAAAAAGAAAGAAAAAAGAAATCATTACCTCCTCTAGAATGAGCTAAAATGATGATTATGATTCGATGCATCAATAATATAAGTTATAAAAGACAAAACAGTGTAAATGCACATATTTGACCAAATCAAAGTGAGTCTAGATGATGAATAGGACAGAAGGGGATTCTCACAGCAGGTCAAATTTTGCTCCATTTTACCCTTTTTCTATCCATCACCTGCTTCTCCCCTGGTGTTTCCTCTTGTTCTTACTCATGTCACACCTTTGCACCTTCAGCCTCACCAAAAAAAAAAAAAAAAAAATCTTTCAGGTTTTTTTTTTTTTTTTTTTTTTTTTTTTTTTTTAATAAAACCCAACCCTGCATGAATCTACAATGAAAGGAAGTGGAATATGGCAGGTGTAGGCATACTTTTAAAAATTAATGGGATTCTCATGTGTTCATAACTATGACTGACATGAAGCTTAATGCAAATTCTACTGCAATAAGATTGAAATCTAGTTAATAACCTGCACTTAAACCCACCACACTGAGCTCATATATAGAGATTTCCACATTTCCACACATACATAAACCAGGCGTTAAAGTGGGTGATGATGCTGAAGCAAGAAAAAGCAAGACACTACTACTTATTAGTTCATATTTTACAACCACATTGTCACTAACAAGAACATCTCTTCATTAACAGGAAGTGATGCAATCCTGTGAAAGCATTAAGTCCAGAGTTTCCCCAAAGTGAATGAATGTTCTTTCCAGAGGAGCTTGAACTCATCAGTGGAGGTTGAATATCTTCATGACCTCCGCACCAGCCGGACTCTACAGAGAAGAAATTTGGTCGACTCATGTCATGGTGCTTGACTTCTGGGTATTGAAGTCTTCAGTATTTTAAATTGCTGGCTTGGGTTTGCAGCATTTTTTTTTTTTTCTCTCGAAGTTCACCAGTTCTGATTTACAGTCACGATGAAACAGCAGCTTGAGAGTGTCTTGCATTTCAACTGTTCTTTATGTCTGGTTTAACAAGAAGCTGAAACATAACAATTGCAAGTTGAACCCATAAAGACCCAAAAATCCACTGGAAACCAAAACTATCCACTGATATGGAATGATTCATACATGTTGATTCATTAATCCTCACAAAATATGTGAGTAATTTACATAAAATACAGTTTGTTATCTTTTCATGGTTATTAGATACGACCAATTTGGACATTCAGCAGCGCCTTAGTTACCATGGAAACACCGTCATCTACAACACTGATTAGTAAAACCTATGGAGTTGGATCAATGACAGTGGATGGGTACACTTAGTTTATGTTCAGTTAACCCTTTAAAGGACTGACTTTTTTTTTTTTTTGCTTTTCTAAATACAATTACATGCTCTATTATGTTAATAATTGCTCTATATTACAGTTTAATCTGTCATATTGTAATGATATGGGGCTGAGCACTTTTCTATCAAGTCTAAATAAAATATTGATCTTTCTTACAATCATCAAACTAAGTGTACTTAATATTTTTTCAGATCAATAACTAGTAAATTTGTATTTTTATGTGTATCATTCAGTCTAATCAATGTACATACTCAGAGCATTTCATTTTGTATTTTCCTACTAATGCTGCAGTTCATAGTTACAATAGTCGTCAAAATCAACATTTTCATTTGTCCAAATGTGTCACATCACGAGCTCAGTTTTCTATCAGGTTCAGGGGACGTAAACTGTGGAGTCAATTTTCATATAATAGCACATCAGAGAGATATCGTTCAAGAAATATTTAAGGAAATCAATTATGATAACGCTTTGATATGTGTGTATGTATGTAGTATGTATAATAATATATTTCTTCTCTTTATTTGTATTTTGAAAAATCTGTAGTGATTAAGGAAGTGTCATAACTTAACAGAACATAATGTTTATGTATTGATTAGGTGGAGGCTTTTAAACAAACCTGTATAAACTTTCTGCCTCTCCCTGCACCTTTATTGTGTTTTTCTTTTATTATGACTTTGATCAATGTTATTGTATGTGTAAAATGCCAATGAATCAAAATCAATTATGCGTTTTAATACATTTACCACTGAAAATTTTCTGCTTGGGTGTGAATTTATCATTAATTCAACTCCACAGGTCCATCTGCAGCCCTCTTTCTGTACGTTTTTTAGTCACATGATACATACAGGACTTGATTGTATTAGGATTAACCCCCCCCTACTCACACAGCATTGCACCTTGCACTTTAACATACCATACTATGTACAATATACCTACGTGCGCTGGTTTTACCTGTCTTCATGTGCTTTGCTACTTTTTATTAATCTATTTTTATGCTTATTTATTCAAATATAGCTTGTATTATGTGTTTATTATATTGTGTGCCTTAAGCTAATTCCATTGTGCGTGCATAATGACAATAAAGATTCTTGATCTCGATTGTTTTTGATGACCTTTGATGGTCTAGTGATTTTTTTCCACAACTGTATTTGTTCTGCTATTACAGTAGTTCCTTGTACGTAGACGTTTAGTTTTTTCTTCTCCTTCAAACAAAAAAAAATAATAAAATAAAATAAAAATAGACTCTTACCACCAAACATAAAGGACTAAATGAACTCTCCACCTAGTGATGGGTGAAGTGTAATATCTTCTGGAGATGGACTATAAATGTAGGCAGCAAAAGACAGCAGATTTAATATTTGTAAAATGACTTATGCACACCTCATACCCATTCTCCAGGTGATATTTAGAAAAGTAATAATGTGCCATGTAAAGTGATCTCTGCAGTGTGTAGGTGTAGGTATCCATTTCTCTGTCAGTGTTGGAGAAAATGGAGCAGATAAGTGACAGTGATGAGAATGTGTAGGCCATGCAATCTGTTTCTAATAAAGACTGGTGTCAGTGAACGGTCATGAAATGTGACAGAGTCCAGCAGCAAAAGAGTAAGGAAAGAGATAATAACCAAAGAAGAAGGACAGGAATGTGTAAACAAGGAGAAGAAGGGGTTCATTGTTGCAACAGTAAGACGATTTGGAGCCGCAGTTGGATCCAGTCCTCCTGTCGGCTGATGGATTGATGGTTGGATGGTTGGATCAGTGGACATGTAGAGATGATAGAAAGAGGCTTAGACGTAAATGCAGTGAGTCACTCTGTTGGAGTGGATCTAATGATGCGCTAAGCCAGTCACAGACTCTGCTGAGAGGCTGCTACAAGTAAATGTTGGAGAATAGGATGGATCTGTAATGTTAAACATGGTATTTATTTATTTAGAGAGGGGTGTTGTTTTTGGTTTGTTTGTTTGTTTGTTTGTTTGTTTGTCAGCGACTTTATGCAAAAACAACTGGACCAACTTCCATGATACAGGACACTTTAATAAATTCAATCAAAATCCATCATCATCCATGACATTTTCAGGAGAAGTGCAAGGTGGTCCAGAATAGATCCAATTAAATGTTGGTGAATGCAGGTCAAAGGTCACACTCACAGTCACTAATATGTGTTTTGACTATAGGGTAAATCAGGTAAAATGTGCGTGAGGGAGCGAGGTTTATTGTGCCTGGCATCACTTTTTTTTTTTTTTTTTTAATTACTTTACCTTTTTTTTAATCCTTATATTGAGCTACAAGGTGGTCCAGAATAGATCCCATTGAATTTGAGTGAATATATAGGTCAAAGGTCAAAGGAGCCAAACTGTGTTTTCACAATAAGAGATAAAATCAGGTCAAATGTTTGTCTCTTTAGCAAAAATAAGTCTACATTTCTGTCCAGAACTAGAACCACACCTTCTCTTTAATATTATGGTATCAACAGGTTGAGGGACATGAGACACCTTTTGAAGAAGGTGTTTGAAGGAACAAAAGAGGCTAAGTTCACACAGTGGGACATCTGTCACTGGTGGAAAACTATCACACATGCATGTATGCATTACAATTTTTTTCTGCCATTTGGAAATACTGTCTGTAAATACCCAGGCCTCCACTCTACATCCTTCTCAACCTAATAATACCTGTATTGACACCATTTTGTATTAATATAAATCTTTATTCCCTCACTGTACTTCTAATTGATGTCTTCACAGATTCTCCTCTGAATAAAAACTTATCACTTGTCATGTTACATGTTATTATGTCACTACTATCATCAATCAGAATACACATGTACACAAAACATGTATTCATGTAGCTTGGTATGAGAAAACTAAATATTTTGGAGAATCTTGACTTCTGGGAGACTTTATGGAAGAAATTTGCAAACACTGTGGGTTTCAAATGTGACCAAACCCAACACAGGAAAATAAAGACTGTCCTTATTTGGTTGCCATCACCTTTTGTCCCATGGTTGGTATTATGTACATGTTTTTTCAACTTTGACCCCATATGACCTTATATGGACATGTATTGTCAGCTGGAAAACAGTGCCAGCTTTGTGCCATGCAGATTTTATTGTTGCTGGTTTGACAAATTGTGACCCATTGAATCCCAAGTCTACTTTATTTGTTCTGCAAAATTGCAAGTTATTATTTTTTTGTTCTATAATCTTGAAAATATTTCATCAAATTGCAGAATTCAGACAGGTATTTCAAACACTGCTGCATGTAAAACTGGATTATTAATTTCCATTTGCCACATATATAACTTATTAATATTTTGTGTTTTTCAGAATAAGAACAAAAAGTGTAATATTTAATCCATGTAAACATGCAGACACATATAGTGTTCGAATGGTTTCTTATCCTGTCAATGTGATGAGCTTTTTCAGACTACGGTGCTTAATCTATCGTAATAGACATAACATTTTGTCCTGAGGTTACCGTTTGTTCCCAGTAGGACATGCCAACTTTTCATTTAGGAGAGTGGGGGTAAATCTTCAGCGTCTCATTAGTGTGGATGAAATAAATGCTCTTCACAATCAGTGTGTGTTTTTCTTTTCTTTTTTTTTTTTAACCATAAAATCTTGCCAAGTGCTGCTTTAAGAAGATTTCCTGACAGAAATCCTCCCTGATTCCAACGAGAGTACGTCCTACTGGAGGAAAAAAGATGAATGACTGCATGTAGGGATGGGAAAAAAAAAAAAAAAAAGGAGGGATAAATAGAGAAATGAACAAGGCCACAGGGATCACATTCATAACATTCGCTCTTCACCCTTAATTTGGTCAGCAAGGCTTAATCTCTCCCGCTGTGGCAGGTCTGAAATCCACTCTGCACGTTTCGTGACAATTGGCTTTAAATATTCCATGGTGACTGATGGCACAGCAGATGGGAGCCAGTTCGCTCAGTGTGAAGAGAATGAAGGGAGTAATGAGGTCTGGACAGGGCTGACTGGAGGTAATGGGGGAATTTCACTAAGTCTGCTTTAACAAGGTGTTTCATGGTTATGTGGACAATCATTCATTAATCTTTCTGTCTCTATATGTGAGTGTGTCATCCACTTTAAGATCATTTAAATGCAGATTTTCAGGAAGCAATGATGAGTGCACTCAAGACCAAACTCTGACAGGTCCATGTCCAATTATCTCCCATTTTTATCCACTTTTAGATCATTTTTTACCTTTGTGAAGTTGCCCCTCCCCACACCCCCACCCACTGAAAATCTTTGGATAAATAGTCTCATTTGTTTGTGCCCTTAAAGGTGTCGTTCGATGTATTTTCCATTGTTGTGTGTTGTTTTGTTTCCAGTTGTTTTTGCACGGTACAAAAATGACTAGAGGTCGAACAACAGAGTTTTACCGGTACTTCCTCATATCAGTGATGAGGCGTCTCTGATTGGTTCAGAATGCGTGAAGGAACACCCCCCCCCCTCCTCCTTCTCGCTGTAGGTGTATGTGTTTACCTTTACCCAAGCAGCATCCAGCTAGGTTTTGTGCTGTTGCTTGTTCTGAAAATGTGCAGGAAAAATTCTAGGCTTTATTTCCACAGAGAGGACATGAACCATTTTGATCCGCCATTTTTTTCCCATTTTGTGCAGCAGCTACTGTGTCGCCGTCTTCTCTTGTAGATGCTAATGCTAATGCTACTTCAGATTCGCTGCAATGGGGGACAGGTTTAACCCCACGTGGGTGACGCTAAAGTGTCAAATGGACCAGCTTTTTCTTGGTCCCTCTTATTGTTTTCTGTGAATGCAGTATGCAGCCAGTGGAGGTGATAAACCACTTTCAAAGGCAACATGTGTTGGTAAGTCGAGGTGACCCATCATTCCAAAACGAGTGTGGAAAAGTGGTTTTCAGCAGAATGACACCTTTAAAATTATCGTTTGTTCTATTATCGGTTTTTGAGTTATTAACAACAGTACCTGTATATGTGTCGACATCTTTAGCTCTAACACATATTTTACTTTATGCTATCATGTTTTTCTCATGTATTTTTGATCCCAAATAAGTCAACATAAATGTTTTGATGCTCCCACAGTCATTTAATATTTATCTGATTGTAGAAACTGAACATGATTAAACGATGAAGTCAGTGTTTGTCATTATAAACCAACTGATCCTGATGTTTGTGGTTTTCTGTGTATGCTTCTGAACCTCCTAATTACAGGAAACAGTTCAGATGCAGCCTGTTTATGCATACAGGCCTCGCTATAGATAAAACAGTGGCATTACATGTGGCGTTTGATGAAGATGACCTGAGCGACGGTCTTTCATGGTAAAAAAAAAAAAAAAAAAAAAAAGCTGGGTGGAGCTGATCTATTACTTCCTCTGTTGCTGTTATCAGCTGTTTTTTATGTTAATTGGTATAAAGAGATGTAAAGAAAAGGGGATGGTATCAGGTATGTTGGGTTGGTTGTGAGTTTTCTGTTAGATAAAAATACTCATGTTAAGTATTTAGAACATCTGAGGTGGAGGAGACACTTCTGAAGAAATGTAACACATCACTGAAGAACAAGAAGCTGGAAAAAAAAAAAAGATATAGAAGATACAGAGGACAGACACCGGACGTGAAACTGTAATCTGGAAGATCTGAACCCTGCTGTCCACTCTCTGGAGTCTGGGTGGAGATGGATGCCATGCTTTAAACTGAGATAAACTATGAGGCCCACTCATGGGACAAGTGTCCCACTATCTGTAAATGTGACTGTTGTACAAACACACACTATCAAGAGGAAGATGGAAGTAAAAGAATAAAGCAGGACTAATTTCACATAAATATATCAACCCATACATTTTGTAATACATTTTGTAATAACAGTGCATTTTGTAATAAATGTCCAAAATGTAATAGATTTTTCATTTCATTTTGTAATAAACTGCCGCATTTTGTAATAAATTTTGCCGCATTATGTAATAAGTTATTTCATTTTGCAGCAGCAGATGTTAAATGAAGGAGCTATTTGGGAAACATTCCAAATGGTTTATGTCTTGGCTGGTAATTAGACATATTAGTCATGGACAATTTGAAATTACGGATATATTTTGGAAATAGAAATGTTGTTTAACCTTTTAAGGCAATTTCGTATTTGTTTAAAATGAATCTTAGTGGATAAATTATCTGGTCACAGCAGCTCTGTAAACAAGCAGAAGACACTTTTCTGGCAAATTCTACCTAAAATGCATGGCCAAATTAAAGTAAAATACAATTAACAAACAAATAAACTATGCTTTACAATTGCTTTACAAATGTTTCTGGAAAAACTGTAATGAAATGTTCCTGTGTGTATTACTGATTGTAGCAACTCATAACGTAATAACAGCTCATAATGTAATAACTTAAATGTAATAAAAGTTCATAATGTAATAATCAACTCATAATGTAATAAAATCATGAGTACATAATGTAATAAAATTTTTGCACATAATGTAATAAGTTATTATATTATGAGTTCAGTTATATAGTAACTCATAATGTAATAAAATCTCATAATGTAACAATGCCTTAATAAACTACAGGATTACTTCAAAAGCATTACATAAAAATGGTTAACCTTTCACCAAAGGTAAAGGTAAAAAAAAAAGGTGATAATGTAAGTGTTAAATGTAGAGGGAAAAAAAACAACATATTGAAACGGCTACGAAACTAACACTGAACCTTTATGGGTTAAAGACAGAATTGACCCCAAATCAGTTGCAGTGATATATTTTCCATTGAACACATCAAGTGCTAATGAGTAGTTTAGAGTGCAGATGAGACTGACTAGCTCAATCTTTATTCAACTAAAAGGAAAAAAAAAAAATCAATACCTGGATTTAATTAATCCATATGGGATCATTCAAATGAAGATTGATTTAGTTTAATCTGAGGTGTTTGTGAGCTTTGTGGTTTTCTCAGATTCACAGATGCTGAGTTATTTCTGATACTTTGACAGTTTGAAGGACGACATTATGGGATATAAGGACTCCATGAAACTGCAACGACGTCAATGTTGAAGGTGTCAAAGAACTAAAATACTTTCGATCTGTATGAGAGCATGACTAACCAGTGGATAAACAGACTGGTGGATTAAAAAAGGAAAATAACAGAATATTTACCATTGTTTTCACCACTGAACACAGCTCTAAATGAAAAGAATGGAGTTTGATACTGAATTGAAATGAAAGTATAACGTTATTATGTGATGTTTTTTTTTATCTTTACTTATTTACTTTGTTTGTTTGATTCAAAACACCACCTATCGACAACACCAACTGAAAAGAAAACATCTGTCTATAATTCAGCAAATCTCTGTCTGTAATGTTCTTGTTTGTAGAACATCTAACACCTGTACAAATGATCTGAAATGTAAAGGGTGACTTTCCAGTACTATGTTGGATTGCAGTGCAAAGTTTCACACCATTATGACATATAACAATGAAGATATTAAACTAATTTAATTGCTCTTTCTAAGTTTGCCAAGTCCCACTCCCTGATTTGGCGACAGCTGCACTGGGCTTTTTTTCCTCCCAATGTGATTCTGTCATTCTCGCTCACAAACAGAAAATAAGCGAGAGAGTTGTGTACTAAAAGTCAGTATAGGTATGAAACCACTGCAAACATTAACAGGAGTAACTAGACCGAAATTTAAGGCGACTTTAGGTACCACGCATGCAGCTGTTGTTTAATTACACCCTGTCTTCACTATTAAATTGAAGCGTACACACGTGGCAGTGCAGACAACATCATGTCAAAGGTGAAGGTGAAACGTGCAGTTTCAGTTCACAGGAAGTTTCAGATACTTCCATATGCTACAGGTGTTCAATACATTTACATGTAAAACCTGGAATACATCTAATTTAATGAAGCATTTGGTGACACAGTGTTTACTCGAGCCTCTGTGAAAAGGTACGTAAGTAGCCTAGCAATAGCACTAGCCTAGCACTGTGCTAATAGAACTAGCCTAGCACTGTGCTAATGTAAGAGTCAGGAGTTAAGAGGATTCATATGTGTTAAAAAATAATATATTGACTTTGTTCACCCAATAGACTATTTACATTTATGTTTAGAGAATTATTATTTACACATTTAATTATTTTTATTTGTTGAATTTGCCTTTCTGTATCACATTTGCTAATTTGAGGTTGCTGGCTCCTGGTTGGCTGGTTAAGTCATGTGAGTTGTTGTTGTCAGGAAGTGAAAGGCGTTCGCTATGTGTCTGCCAAGTAAAGCACTGCTCTTCATTCTGCAGTTTCATTTTATAAATAGTGCACTATAAACTACAAACAAACCCTCATGTTACACTAATAACACACTTGGAAAAGACAGACCCAAGAGATAAATGTTCAGACCCGTTACTGTGCAGATAATGGACCATGACCATGTATGTGAATTCCTCAACTGGTGATATGAGATGAAGTGTTTGCTTGATAATAATAGGTTAATAACAATGATGATGATGATAATAACAGCCTAATGGGAGGTTGATAATTATTAAAGTCTTTCTTTCTGCTCATTTCAACTCATTTCATCCACTTCCACAACACATTAGTAGCAAACAATCTCATATTTTTCTATGAGCTCTGCACTAGTTTGATTTGATTTGTGGTTTTACTGTGGCTGTTTTCTGTCTAAAAACAGAGCAAAGCTAACAGAACTATAATGTAAACTATCAGCAGATGCAACACATGGAGATTATAAGACAATGTTCATGTGAATGACAAGATGATGATGAAAAAAAGCTCAGTATGTGGGTTTTAGTTTGAAGAAAAAAACATGTGTAAACCCTAACCTTTTTACTTTCATTCATTCATTCATTCTTTCATTCATTCATCTCAGCCTTGTGTTTTCCACTCAATCTGTGATGTTACATTTAAATACCAGCTTTAGTTTGTAGAGAAAAATCAATAATTTGTAAACTGTGAATGGTAAAATTAAACAGCAAAACCACTACATACAGCAAACAGGTTTGGTAAATATTTAAGGGGCCACTTTCATTTTCCGCTCCAGTGAAGTTTAACCGCCTTCAGATATTTTGGTAATACCATTATTTCTAGCAGTCATTATATACCAACAGTAGGATATTTTCCCTGTAAAATCTGATGACATTTAGCAGAAAGACATCTTGGAACTTACATATTTCCACCCACTCATTGTGTACATTAGTTAAACATTCACATTAATAGAAACCTCTTGGCATATTCAGCTCTGAATTATTTAGTCAAACACACCTAATGTCTCTCATTCACAGCTGAAAATGCCTCTCCTTTCACCCTTTACCTCTAATGTGTATATGGTGTATGAATATTTGATGGCTCACATTTGGAATAAACCAACAAGTAGTGCATGTTGTGTCTATCTGCACAGCTAGTGACACATAGATCAACTTAGCAAACCTTATTCTTTCTGAATAATTGCAATTTATAAAAGCACTTAATGTAGAATATCAGATTTATTTCAAGCAAGTGCTTGATTGCTTGAGATATATATATATATATATATATATATATATATATATATATATATATATATATATATATATATATAAAACAAAAAGTCAGATTTTTACATTTAAAGTGTGGTTCAGATGCAGTCAGGGTCTTTCTGTCAAGTATAACATTAGCGGCACATTTACACAAAGATGGAACAAAAGCATTTCATCATGAATAATAGATATGAGAAAAGTGAGGAGAGAAAGAACAAATGATTACTGGGGCTGTGGTGCAGTCTGCATGCAATCAGCTCCAGTTTAAGAAAGTGCTTTAAATCCATGTCAGAACAAACTATTTCTGAAGTTGTGCATAAAAAGGAGAAGCTTTTCTATCTGTTACTGCCTGGTGCTCACTGGAATTCCAGAAAGAGAAACAAGTAACGATATAAAAACTAATGATCGACCGATATGGATTTTTTTGGGGCCGATACTGACTTTTGAATCTGTATTACTTTAGCTGTAGACCAATACAGGCCACGTTTGGAGCTAATACAGATTTTTTTTCTCTGTCAAATGAGAACAAATGTCAGAAAATCTTCTTTAATTGCAATTAGAAAATTCAAATTGTGACACTTAATCTAATAAATATGAATAAATGTACACCTGTTGTTTTTTCTCCTTTTCTTTTTTCTTTTTCTCCTTTTTTGTTTTTTTCTTCTTTTCTGCTTCCCCTTTTTCTTCTTCTTTTCTTTTTTTTTTTTTTACCTTTTTGTTTTCTTTCTTCCTTTTTGCCCACCCTTTTTTTCTTTAGTTTTTCTTCCCACTTTTCTCTTCTCATATCAGCCAATGTAACAGGCCAATACCAATACAAAAAAAAACTAAATAAATATCAGTCCAATGTATCAGCCAGCCAATATATTGGTCGATCACTAATAAAAACATTGGGATAAAAATGTGCTGAGGGCCAATATCACTGATCCATCTGTCCTCCATAACAATGAACGGCTCACTTTTCTTACTCCTCACACAACTAATGGCATCAAATGAGAGCAAATAATAATAATTAGTGCTGTCAAATGATTCAACATTTTAATCAGAGTTGCTTTGGATTCATTTCAATTTATGATGATTAAATAATTATTTTTTATCTATATTAATTGTGTTTCATTTTGCATCAACAAACAGATTCAAGAAAGAAGAACATACATCTTTTAACATATAAATAGAATAGAGAACAATAGGCTGAACAGATGTATGGTATGCTAATATAACACATTCAGCTAATGTTACATGATGCATAAACAATATGAGAACGTGCCTGATATGTTAATGTAACATATTAACACTTGTTTAGATAACTATCCAGCTTGTAAGTCGCTACGTCATCATTCTATATCTGGGTAAAAATGCCACAGTGTTGTGTACACCGCTGTTTAAATAGATCACAAACCACTACAAATGGTGACAAGAAACTGTTATTTCATTTTCCAGTTGATGAGAAAGAGAAAAGGAGATGGCTGAAATTAATAAGACGTGTTTTTCTATTATTATTATTATTATTATTATTATTATTATTATTATTATTATTATTATTATTATTATTATTATTATTATTATTATTATTATTATTTTGTTATAACATGAGCAGCAGCTGCCCAGAAGAGCCTGCTGGTTAGCTAGCTGTGAAAAATAAACCATCTGTTGAATACTGAATATTATTAATGAGTGTCGATGAGTCTGTCACTAAATGAGTCATCTGAATGTAAGTGAAAATAGTGTATAGTAGACTGTAGAAAACTTTGTGGTTGGTCAGATAAGTTAAACAAACACCTATTAACATTTTGTAGTCCACTCACGAGGCGAGAATGAATAAATTCCGTCGTCCTCCTGTGTCTTGTGTCCACACAGTTAATGTTGGTTAACAGTAAAAACACAGAGTGTAGTTAACTGGATAACAGATACAGACGTCCCATCAGTAAATCTACTCTATTACTGTTCTTAGTAACTTTGTCCACATACAAGCGACTGTATTAGGCTTTAAATAATGGAGTAGCAACACAATACAAAAACTAAATTGCATAATGTTGACGTAACCATAACTAACTGCATCAGACAAACCATAAAAAATAATCACACTGACACTAACAACACGGTTTGAGTTAAAAGACTCCAGAGCCTTTCCTACCACTGTTGGTACCTCACTAAAAAGGAGGTGATGGTGAATATGTTTACTGTGTGTCATATTAAGCGAATGTGTCGTTGGACTCATGGCGTGTGACGTCAGACTTATAAGGCCAACAGCATAAGGAACATGCTCATGCTCAACAGCGCCCTCTTGTGGATGTCAGTGTGAAAATAACAGGCAAATGTGTAAATAATTCACTCCAGACTATAAGTTGCACCCTCAGCCAAACTACTGTATGAAAAAAAACTGCGACTTATAGTCCGAAAAATACGGTAACCATTTTTCCAACGCTACGTACCACCGCGAGCCATTTGGACCTCACAGAAATAGAAGTACCAGAACCTACACACACATATACATATATATATATATATATATATATATATATATATATATATATATATATATATATATATATATATATATATATATATATATATATATATATATATATATATATATATATATATATAGCGTCTGATTCACACCAGCTCGGGGCAGGAGACGGAGGCAGAGCTCATCATCTGATAACTGTGTGATTGCCATTCCTTCCAGGATAATTAAAGCTGAGATACTGCAGAAGGGACTCAGAGAGAGAAGAATGTGTCGTCTCTGTCCTCGAGCTGCGCAGCGACCAGCCAGTCATCAAGTGGAATACGACAAAGAGAGAGAGAGAGAGAGAGAGAGAGAGAGAGAGAGAGAGAGAGAGAGAGAGAGAGAGAGACGAGGAAGAGGAGAGAAGCATCTGCTTAATTGGTAGAACAGAGATAGTGTGAGCAGCGAAAGGTCCGGCTGGGTCAGCAGTGTGTACATGTGTGATGGTGTGAGTTTATGTGGATGCCTTTCCATCCGTCTGTGACACCCAGCTTCTGTGGACGTGTGTCAGGCTGCATATTAAATGATAGTGTCTGGATTCACCCTAAAGTGTACAGCATCTGTGTGCTTAGCAGCTGATGGGCTCCATGTCCTTGTACATTGTGTGACTGTGAGTCCATTTATGAGATCATAAAAGTCTGAGAAATGGGCAGATTTTTGGGAGGTGTCAGGTGGGAAATGATGGGTGGGAGGGTTATCTATAGAACTATATAAGCCACCATGTTTACTCCATGCAGGTTTTTTTTTTTTTTTTTTTTTTTTTTTACTTATGCAGGGTGTTTCATAAGTCTTCATACAAAGGAAAAATAAATGTTTATTGACATACATTTTTTTAATTATGTTTATAATATGCTATATATGCCTGCATGTCCTCCACTGCTGAAGAACACTTGGACATCTGGAAGATCTGAAATATAAAGAAAGAATAGAATAGAATAGAATAGAATAGAATAGAATAGAATAGAATAGAATAGAATAGAATAGAATAGAAGTTTTGTAGCATCCACCCCCTAGACCACTCCCACCCAATCCCAAATTTTTGGGGAGATGGGGGGGCAGCAGTGTATGATTTGTATGAGTGAACCTTGGTTCACAAGAGGTTGACAAGAACACTCTTATGCATTTAAGTCAAATTTAATATATTTAATGTAATGTAATGTATTGAGGTCATTTCATAAGTTGTATAAATTACTTCCATAAGTTACAATATATTAGATGTTTGTTAAAATCACTTAAAATGTAGGTGGTTTGAGAATTGATAGGAGTGAGATGTCTTCTCCTTACAGATCTTTGTGTTCGCTGTGTGATACAGTTCAATACAAAGTGAGCGATATTTTCCAGAGATGAGCTGCGAAGTATTTGTACCGTTCGGTAAGGAACTTGCGTTTTCTCAGCAGTTGAAGTTTACAAAAACTCATTATTCATGTTAAATGTGCTCTTCCACCTTTGTGCCTGAGAGAATTTTTATCTTTTAAATTGTACAGGTTCAAAAAGTTAGATGTTACTTATGTACTAGTTTGAATCTGTTCATAACAGATAAATATATGTATTTTATACTCCTTACATTGTCAGAATACAGACATAAAAATAATGAGAAAATACATTTCACAACTAAAAATAGCTCTAAAGTCTCCCTAGCTTCTCATGGTTATTTTGTTTAGATCCACAGATTAAATTAGTTTGATATTTATTTGCTCACATTTCTTAAAATTATGCACTATTCATACTGGTATAGTACCTATAACATTCCAGAAATTAACCCCCATCTGACTTTTTCTAAATAATACCGAAGCTTTTTGCACCAATTTACTAAGTTTGTCCTTGGGATCAGTTGTCAGTGCTCACTATTAATAGGCTAGGACTTACAGAGATAGAAAAAAATGGCCTTCCTGTAGCTGCCATGAATGTCATCATATCAGGAGATTTCACATAGCGAGGGACTAAATTAGCTCTTACAGTGAATGTTCACACTCAGATTTGCATTTAAACATTCCTTTCATAATGAACGGTGTAGAATCCATATTTACCAACAAGGAAACATGCAGAATAAATGTGTATGAAACTAAAATATTATAAAATCACTGTTCATATTGGACTATCCTTATCATCATCTGTGAGGGGAGTTCATTTACAGTGGACTTTTTACATGAGAAATTACTGAAATATGCTCCATGTGCTCGTCCTGTTTAAATAATGCTGCAGATGTTGAGTTCAACAATAGTTTCTTCTACAGTAAATTGAAAGAGTTAAGTGTTAATTTCAGGGATGCACAGCATGGCTTCACTGAAAACCAATTCAATTATCTGGAAAAATTCAAAGTGCAACACAAAATGGAGTCAAGCAGTGAGAAAGTATTTTGAGGAGTCACTTTTTTTTTTTTACCATTCCCTGGTTACCACCTACAGAAACAGGTTCAGCTCTTTAATTAGACTGAAAGGACAAGGTTCCAATGATCTTTGCTCATGTTTTACATTTTTCTGAAAAACCATCCTGTGTTTCATAATCCATCTCAGTATTCCTGTCGGACCTGTTGAATACTCCAGAAATTATCACAACCAGGGGCAGCTCTATGGGCGGGCCTAGGTGGGCTAGGCCCACCCTGATTGATTGAATTCCAGAAATGCTATTAGGTTGTTGTTATACGTTGACCCCCCCCCCATTCAGATCAGGGGTGGTCAACCCTAGTCCTGGAGAACTACTATCCTACATATTTTAGGCTAAGTTTACACTAACCCGGGTTAGTTGCCTTTGTTTGTGCCTTTTGCAGATTTAAAAATATTAATAGAATGAGCTTTTGTGACGTACAATGAAGGGGTTGTTGAGCATTTGGAGGCTGTGAAACTAAAGAATGAGACAGAAAAGGGTGGAAATAAATGCAAAAACAAACAAAGACTGCAAAAGGAGAAGCAATGTCATCTGTACTGTATTGTTAAAGCTATAGAAAATACAGCTTTTATACAAAACGGGTACTTTGGTGATGACCCGTGCAGTAAACTACCACATTTTCACATCACAAGACAAGAAATGGCTTAAATAATTGTTTCATACACTGAGAGTTCAAGAAAGTAATGTCATTTTTCTGCATTATTTTCTGTGTAGATGCCTCAAACAGAACTGTTCAACTCTTGTTCTGAAATTTCCTGCATTTTTAAAAATGTGCTGCATAAAACATAGACTGCAAAGTGTCTGCCTGCTTCGATTATATACTATGTAGAGTAGCACGTCAATGCCTTTCATGAAAAAACCCAACGATGAGGGAAACTTGGCTGCAGACGACTGGGCGGAGCATGTTCATCAGTGGGAGAAAATTGGCTGTGAATGTGTTTTTTTTTTTTTTTTTTCCATCCTCACCATTAGTTAGTCAAACAGATGTCTGTTCATCTTCTAATGATGTGATTTCAGAAACAATAAAAATGGCTGGAAATTAAAATGAGGCACATGTCAGTTGAAGTTTTTAATTAGAAACTATACACTGACCAGGCATTACACTCACACACACTTTGTCCATGTGACATTTCGACACGATGTTCCATATATATATATATTTTTTTTTTCTGTGCTTGTTTGATCATACATTAATGCAGTTCTCAGTTTCCCTCATGTTCTTTCAGCTTGGCCTTCATCCAGCAGCAGCGTACTACATTCACTGTCAGGATTGTAATTGGTCATTGTGTGAAGCCTTTCATTAGCAGAACAGCGATAGAAGTCAGAGACAGTGATGAAAAAAAAAAAAAAAAGGATGTCAAGGACACAGAGGGCTGATGGGACTGTACTTTAGTAATAGATTTGATCCAGTTTGATGATTTTGAGCTGAGGATTGCAAAAGAAATGCATTGGAATCAAGGTTTTTTTTTTTTTTTATTGTCAATGACGACTAAGGCCACAAGTAACAAACATCACTTTAACTGTGATTTAAAAAGAGTCCAACTTTGAAAGCACAAAAACTGGACTGAACAACAGACGAATCAAAAGAAAATCCATCTACAATTCCATTCAGTCTTAGATTCTGCTTTTCAAACTGCAGCATAAGCTTTCCTGCTCCACTAGCATTAATGTTGTAACACTGATGTGTTCACGACAGCAATGTGTTGTGGGTTGGTTATAACATTTAAGTCTTCTTTTTACTACACTCTAAAAAGTGTGACTGGGCTTAATTAATATTAACTACATTAACTCGAGATCAGGGGTGTCAAACTCATTTTAGATCAGGGGCCACATTCAGCTAAATATCAGTAAAATAAACCCCATAATAATGTTTAAACTCCAAACTTTTCTGTCTGTTTTAGAGTGAAAAATGTAAAATTACATAATGAAAACAAACAATATTAGGCTTTAGTTTATCATTTACACATATGCATTCTAATTTACAGTTCATAGTGGATCTACAGATATGCTAAATATTTAGTAATAGATGGAATATTGTGAAAATTCTACTTACTGATGCTTCTCTTAAAACATTTTGGATGCAATTTTTCATAATTTTTCTGATTATTGAGATTTTATATATATATATATATATATATATATATATATATATATATATGTATATATAATTGAGTAATAGCATGATATGTCTCTGCGACGACACACACACACACACAAACACACACACAAGGTGATTACAATAATCTCACCCAAATCTCTACAGTGTGTTACAATGCTTTCATAAAAGGCGGCGTTTGTTGTGTTCCTTCCAGGTAATTAGATAAATATTGCAATAAAATAACTCCTAAATGATGCAAAACTACACTAGACAACAACAACAGAAAAAAAACCCTCAGGAAAATATACAGTAGAAAAGTGTTTATAGTTTAATTAAGATAAAAGATTAACTCGGCGACTGTGACTTGCTTATATTTTACAACAAAAGATAAATAATTGTGATTAACAACATGAGCATGACTCTCCTTTTAATATTCTTTTTATGGGTTAGATGGAAAAAGACCAGTTGATAATAAAACTATTAAACGGTGGGAAACACCACAGAAACATTACTATGTGGATTAACATGAAACTCTATAACAATAAAAACCCTCAGATGCAGATCTTCATCATCATCATCATCATCATCATCATCATCCTGGAGCTGGAACATATTATTGTTTAATATGAGTAAGATGAATCCACAACCCAGTGTTTGGCATTTTAAAACGGTTAAAACCCAAGTGGCTTCATTTTCTATAGCTACAATAAGTTTAAAGTTCAGAAGCAGCTGCTGAAATGTCAGATAAACAACCATGTCATGTTTTACAGTAAACGTCACAGCAGTAATGAGTTGCCAGGATACTAGTATTTATCATGTAAATAGACGTCATAAGTAGAGGTGTAGTCCAGGGTGGTATATGAAGTATAACTACTTATTTTTCAGCCAGCATTGAGTTTGACCCACATTCAAATCCTCCTGATTTTGTGAAATTGTCCATTTTTTCCCCCAGGATGGTGAAGTCATGTCCCACCTCTGAGTGCCCAGGACTCACTGTCATCACTGATTGCACTGCTCTACAATTTTTCAGAAAGTATGTACTTCAGATATTAAATGTGCTAAATCTTAATGTAATAAGATGAATCAGAAAACAAATGACTTTAGTGTTGGTTAGTTCATGTTTTTAATATATATGATGGTGTGTTATTCTACATATATGGTGGTTTATATACATGTATACAATGGATTAGTAAATATTCCACTAGAAAAAACCTGTAAAGTGAATGGATCATAATGTGCAGACAGTGTTTTGAAGTAGATCTGAGACCAATATTCCTTTGAACTAAAACCTATTCTCTTGTTCATTCTAAAAAAAATCACATTTTGACCCCAGACTTATCTTGGAAACTTGAGCCAATCAGTATTTAAGACTTGAGTTTTCTTTATTAGTAACACACATCTGGGAACATTTTATTAATTTTATTCTGGAAGCATTTTACTTAACATTACATTTTAGTTGAACTAACCGTATGGAAAACTAATGTTATCCTAAATGTACCTCATGTTAAATACATTTACATTCATGCAGCTGCTTGTGTGACCAGTAAAACCTACAAACTGCTCCTGATCAAGTCATGATAATAATACTACTGAGGGACTTTTGGGGAACAACTAAATCAAGTATTCATCAATGCCATTGTCATCATAGGGCATTTTTTTTACAGACTACTTGTATATACTAAAATGTATATACCCACTTCTCTGATGATGACTACAGCACTGGGAATAACCTGGATACTATTGAAAATCTCAACGGTCATTATCAGAGCTCTGCAGGAGAATCCATAAGCCCATAAAAATGTAACCCCCCCCCCCCAAATAAAAAACACATAAACTCCTGAAGAAAACCAAATGAAATCCCTGATGAACAGTTTAGCCTGGTAACTTATATGTAAATATAATCATATACTTGTACAATATTGTCATAATCGCATTGCAATCAGTGCTTATTAATCCTTTAAACTTCCAAGGATCCACATATAGGCTGGAAGTAGTCGCTCAAAAATGTTAATCATATCACCCACACATCAGAAGATATGAACCACTTTTAGATAAAATAACCACCTTAACTCTAACAAGCACTCATTTGTTCAAAATACAAATGTCAAACAGCAGACCTGAACCTTTATGTCTCTCAATTATCCAACAAACGCAATCCAACTCCAACAAAAAACATCAAAAACAAAACCAAAAAATTCTCCATATGTCCATATGTAGTCCAAAACACATCAGAACATCAGTAAATATCCACAAATATTTTATTTATTGCATCATTTAACAGGATCCACATCCAATGTCCCAGTTTTCATCTGAATATTTTCATTTATAATATAAGCAAACACCAACTGCATGTTATTAAAATGGTTTAAAAGCAGCATTTAATTAACTTTATCAAGATATTTAGGCGGAATTGAGTAGAAGTTTAAAGGGTTAACACTGCATAGTCCAGGCTACAGGCACATTCCTTCTGCTACATGAAATATGAATCAGCCATCTCATTTCCTTATGCCACAGATTTGATATTCCAGTGCGTTGAGCAGGTTTCTGATAGCATTGAGCCCTTTAGCGAGAACAGAGAGACTCTGTTAATTGGAGCTGGCTTCCATCTGATCAAGACATCATGGGAACTGGGGGAAGACGAGGAATTACTACAAGTCTGTCAATCGACTCGCAGTTCTTACTAAACATGTGCCGCGGATCAAAAACCCAAAAGCATCCGTCCAATTTTATCACTTTAATCTGGTGACGAAAACAATGGCTGCTAAATTCCAAATCCAACTGTAGAAAAAAAGGGGGAGGGAAAGTAAAGTAAAGTAGCGCCTGCAGCTGCGAATACCAGTAAAAGTCTGAAAATTCACATCTTCCCCACACACACACACACACACACGCACACTCCCACCCTCTCTTGCACACCATGCTTCCTCTGCATTGTGTGGACGATGGCTGGGAGGAAAAAGCTGGGCCTCCTGATAGCGCTATGATGAAGCATTATTCCAGGATTAGCCTGTTTGTCTTGGTTGGTAGCATTAAAGTGAAGTTCAGTAGTTGGAGTCAGACGGACAGGAAGTGACACCAACAACTTTTGAAACACTCAAAGTACATTCTAATACTGACCTTCACCCATGCTAAGAAACACAATATAAATGCATTTGACAATAGGTACAAATATAATGTATATTTAGGTTTAACATCCTAATTTATCTGCCTTTATTCAGGTTTTGGTGCAAGTTGGGCAAGAAAATATCAGTTCTGTAATATGTCATATTTAATTTAATGATACTGTATTGATATTAAAAATTATTGTATGAATATTTTGTTGGTATTTATTCAAATGCAGGTATGATGGGGTTTATATTTTTATATTTATTTTTTTATTTTTTATATTTAGTCATTTATGTATAATTACTTACAATGTTTTGCATCTGAAAGAGGCAGAAGTTGAGGTTAATTTATTAACTCTTTAACGACTAGATTTACTTTTGCCGTATGCTTATTTTGTTTATTTTTCTACATTTTGTTTTGTTTTATTATTTTTTCTTAAATCTTTAATCCTACGATGTTGATGTTATTTTTTTTTAGTTTATTATTCATTTCTGGGTTTTTTTTCCTTCATTTTGTTGCTTATTTTATTCTGCTAAACTGCTAAATTTTCAGACGTTAAAGGGTTAAAGAATATTTAACTGCTAAATACTTACATACTTAAAAGTTCAGTACATTTACTTCCGCTTCTCCCATCATGCATGATCGCTTGTTAATTATTTTTCATCAACTTTCAGTCCAAGTATGTGGTGTTAGGGTTTAACAAGTTAATTAAGTTGGTGGGATGTGCACTGAACAGGTGATTTATCAGAGTTCTTCATCAATCAATATACCACACACTATAAAGCCAAGGTGAGATCACTTCCATTTGTCAACCCCTGACACATGTACTCACTAGAACAGAAGCATATGATCACAACAAAGATAAAACTATATGAATACATTTGGCTTTTTTTGTCCCCCCCCCCCCCCCCCCCCCCCCCCAAGATGTTAACATAACGTCCATCCAAACAGTGGCCATCTGGACCAATCGGTGATGAATCTGTTACCTTGGTTTGACCTGAAACTGGGCGGCTGCCTGGGTTAATCGCTGTCATTTAGAAATTGCAGAAGCGTGACTCGACATCTCCAGTATTTATTTAAAATCAGATCGACGGTGCGTGAGATGTGACAAACAAACTGGACAGCTAATGATTAAAGGAACGGATGGAAATTGAATTACAGTATTCCATTGGATTACACAAAGCATGTTTTTCTTTGTCTTAAACAGGACGTGTGGACATGAATGATAAGACCGCCATTAATGCCCGAGATGCTACTATGAGTGTAGGTGGGAAAGATGGGGAATTCTGCGTCGTTGTACTACACACACACACACACACAAATGAACACAAACGACACACGCTTGATTTGATTTGTCCGGGGAGACGGTGATAGCAGAGCAGATCAATCTGGACAATAGCAAAAGATGACAAGTGACATGATCTGCTCCAGAAAGCATCGGATCAAGGCGAATTCAAACCACGATCCTCACCTCCTTCCACTAGAATATGACGATGAATATAACTGTGTGTAAAGTGACAGAAACAAGCAAAAAAACAGAGGTGTGTGTTAGCACATAAACAACACCTAAAAAATCTGTGCAAAACCACTACTACAATTAGTAATAGGCCTAATAGTCCAATAATAATAATAATAATAATAATAATAATAATAATAATAATAATAATAATAATAATAATAATAATAATGATGATGATTGTAATGATAATAATAATAATAATAATAATAATAATAATAATAATAATAATAATAATAATAATAATAATAATAATAATAATAATAATAATAATAATAATAATAATAATAATAATAATAATAATAATAACATAGCTCTCTGATTTGAAAATGCCTTTTGGTTTAATTTTTTTCAGTTCATATTTATGTCAAATATACTGTCCTATTGTCTTAGGACAGTTGTCCAATTATCAGAATACACCCCATATTCAAACAAAGCAACTAGAAAACAGTTTTGATGATTGTTCTGCCCCTTACAACATGATATCAAATAATAATTAAAGCTATAAACTTTGCAGATATATGCTTTTTATTAAAAATCACCACCAGCATTTATTCTATCAATACAAGGGTGGACAGGGCATTTGTCAGGGGGGCAGGACTTGTCCCTGAGGTGGCAGTGCCCCCTCAGTCCCCCCGTAGCAACGCCCCTGCCATTTAACCCCTCGTGTGTCAGTGCTGACATGTTTTGAATTGATAGTTTAGTTTAAATATGGAGAAAAATTCAACCATTTTTTTAAGCTGTTTTTACTGAGTTTTGTTTATGGAACTTGACGTATGGAGATAAACAGGTGTCAAAAAGCAACTGATTTATAAAAAGAAAAAGCCAAAACAAAAAACTACTGGAACCAAATTACTGTTGTGTTTTATTTTTACTTAACTGTAGTTGTTTTGTTCCTAGTTATTTATTATTTTGTAAATATTTATAATTTTTTGTGCATTTTGTTGGTTATTTTGTTTATTTTTCTACATTTTTATTGATTGACTTCTTGTGTCATCTCACGATAATCAACAAATCATCATATTTGTGATTTAATTGACAAATGACACACTTCTGGTTTTTATTTTTTAGTAAATATTGGTATAGTTTTAAACATAAATCCAATGGAAAAGCGACTAAAAGACTAAAAGTCAATTATAATATGAATAATTTTACATTTATAAACTATCTATAGAGACTGTAAATAATCTGCAATAACTGCTAATGTCATACTGTAAGAAAAATATTATACAAAACTACAATATCAAATATCATAAGTTTTGGTATAAGAACATTCATTGGAAGTGATTTAACATACTTTGTTTATTTAAATGTTTATTTGTTAGTATCCTTATAATTAAGAGTCAAAACATGAAAATATATGATGATTTAATTTGGCCAGGAAGATGGTGATAGCAGTACATATTCATCTGGATAATATTGAAAGATGACAAGTGATATTATGGGATTCAACCCAGGGTTACACCAACATAATCCTCACCTTCCACAAGGTATATATGGTGGCAAAAAAAAAGCTGGTGTACTGAGATTAATCCAGGAGACTGGTATCATTTCTCCACTTTAATCAAAAGAAGGGAAACATTATGGTATGACGTGACTCTGTAGTGTCAAGGAAGATGGACGCGTATGTGCAGATGCCCGTAGCTGACTGTGCCGTGTGTCAGTGGGTACCATTAAAGAGATGCGGTGGCATGGTTGGAGGTTGACAGGCGGTTAAGTGAAAACGGGAAGGATGGGATTCTGCTAGAGATGACTGGAGTCAAGTTCAGCTATATCACGATGTGAAACAGTTATGATAGATGATTCTGTCGTACATACAGTCCTGTTTAGCATGTGTCATATGTGTGTGTTCGCTTGTGTTATCCAGGCATCAAACCTGTTCCATAATGCAACACTGGCAGCAGCTACAAACTACGCTGCTCTACTTTTTTTTTTTTTTTTTTTTGGAGGATAATCTGCTTCAGACATTAAAGGTCTTAAATCTTACATACTTTAATAAGGTGAATCTGAAAACAAATGACAAAAGTGCTGGTTAGCTCATGTTTTTAATATGAATGATGGTGTGTTATTACACACACACACACACACACATATATATATATATATATATATATATATATATATATATATATATATATATATATATATATATATATATATATGTATATAAATATTAAAGACAATACCGGTGGCTGGAAAAGGCTGGACTGAAGGACAGCACAGAGACACTACTCATGGCTGTGCAAGAACAAGCCCTGAACACCAGAGCAATAGAGGCTGGGGTCTACCACATCAGATAGGACCCCAGGTGTAGGCTGTGTAGAGAAGCCCAGCATATCACAGCAGGGTGTACGATGCTGGCAGGCAAGGCATAATCAGGTAGCGGGCATACTGTACAGGAACATCTGTACAGAGTATGGACTGGAGGTCCCAGGGTCAAGATGGGAGACCCCCCCAAAGGTGACAGATAACAAGATCCTGTGGGACTTCCAGATCCAGACTGACAAGATGGTGATGGCCAATCAGCCTGACATAGTGGTGGTGGATAAACATGGGAAGACAGTAGTGATAGATGTAGCAGTCCCCAGTGATAGCAACATCAGAAAGAGGCTTAAGAAATAACAAGGGTTGAAAGAGGAGTTAGAGAAAATGTGCAGTGTGAAGGCAACAGTGGTACCAGTAGTGATGGGGGCACTAGGGGCAGTGACCCCCAAGCTGGGAGAATGGCTCCAGCAGATACCAGGAACAACATCAGAGATCTCTGTACAAAAGAGCGCATTGCTAGGAACAGCTAAGATCCTGCGCAGAACCCTCAGGCTCCCAGACCTCTGGTAGAGGACCTGAGTCTGAAGGAGACACCGCCCACGTGGGGCGAGAGTAATTTTTATATATATATATATATATATATATATATATATATATAGCAGTTTATGTACATGTACAGGGTGTCCCATGAGTCTCTATACATAGTAAAAATAAACATTTCTTTACATAAACCATTTTTATCTATATTATATGCTTTATATGAATGCCATTTTGTCGGGATGATTTATTCAAATACATTCTTTGGGTTATCTGAAATATAAAGAAAAACATGTTAAAACCAAACATGTATGGAATGCATTATGTCTTTTATGTATGGAGACTTATGGGACACTATGTATACAATGGATTAGTAAATATTCCATTTGAAAGAACCTGTAAAGTATGAATGGATCATAATGTGCAGACAGTGTTTTGAAGTCTGAGACCAATATAACTTTGGACTAAAATATATTCTCTTGTTAATGCTAAGAATTTCACATTTTGACCCCAGACTTATCTTGAGTTTTCTTAATCAGTAACATATGTGGTAACATTTCATTAGTTTTAAGTGACCTTACATTTTAGTTGAACTAACCTTACAGTATAAAAGACTAACATTATACAAAATTTACCTCACGTTAAATACATTTACATCACATTATTTCAGAAGCATTTTACTTGTAGACCAGTTAAATTAACTTTGATTGTGTCATGCTGAATCATTTTCTAACAAAACCTAAAAATCTCATGTCTTGTTTTGTTTGGTGATTTCCTGTTTTATTGTGAAACCTACCTTTCCTCACATTTCAGGTCACTTACTACTTCCCTTTGTGTGTTTCCCACTTGTCACCTTTGCTCTCATTGTGTCCACCTGTTCCCCATTACATCATATATATATATATGGTCTGTGTTCCCCCTTGTCCAGTACCAATGTTTTGTCCTGTTGATCACCTCAGCCAATTATCACAGCCGTTCCTCCCAGTGAGTGTTTTTTTTTGTTTGTTTGTTTTTGTAAGTTTTGATCCCAGCGATAGTTTATTTTCATAGCCTTTTGTTTTCTTTCTATTTTTGTTTGTTTTATTTTTCTCCTAGATATAGTTACGTTATATAACCATTGTGTTACTCCTTTTTTTTTTGTTATAAATGTTCACAATGCTTAGTGTTTTCCTTCCTGTTGGAGTGATTCTCTGCTCTTATAACTTTTCTTAGCATATTTTATACAGTAGTTGTATTGTTCTCCTCCCTTTTTGGAGTGATTTTATGTTACCCTGTTTTATAGCCTGTTCTTGGAAAAACTGTGAATACATCTGGTTATGGTATGCCCTGTATCTGAGTCCTATTTCCTGCGTACCGTTCTGACAACAAAAGACAGAGGAAATCTGGGGAACATGAAGCGATGCAGTGATATATCCTCCTGACACCCAGAAAAGTGCAAGTTTTATTTCTATTTTTTGCATTTAATAGTTGTATTAATTGGACATGGCATAATGCAGCAGTTTTTCAGATACATTTTAAAATGTGTATTATTTTTTAATTAGAGCTGTCAAAATGAATGCATTAACAGAGACTAATATATCATGGTTAATCTGATTAAAACATTTTAAAATGAACAATTATTTACAGATTTATTGACACTTTTGAAGGTTTTGCATATCACTTTTTGAACATGTTTCGAAGTTTTCATCACTTTTTGTGTTATTTCTTGTGGAGTTTAGCATGTCTTATATATTCTTCTCTGCATTTTTTTTTTTTTTTACATTTCTTAGTGTATTTTGTGGGAAATTTGAGTACAAATCCTACTCCCTGAGAAAGAACAGTCAACCGACATAAAGTATTTTGATCATGATTAATCTCAATAAATCCAAAGTGTCTCTGATTGAAAAGCTGAATCATTTGACAGCCCTATTTTGGTCAATGTCCTTAGCAAGGAACAGCACTTTTCAAGTTGAACAGTCAAACTTGTGTCCCCTACAAAGGACAAAATGTATTGCTGGGTCTCAGGAGGATATACTTGAAACAGAGAAGATGATGAAGGAGGAGGAAGATGTGATTTTTTTTGGGGGGGGGGTAGATGAAAGTGTTTTCTCTGCCTCTGAAGGAGCGGACAAGGTCCATAATGACGCCATTTGGTCCTCCCATGGTGCAATGCACAGGCAGCGTTAGGTCCGCCTCCTCTCTCTTAGAAGTAGCGATGGCAGATGTTAATGTTTGGATGGTTAACGCAGCAGGTGACGACTACACCTGCCATATTTACACCAAAGATATTACTGGTGCGCTATGTTCACAAAACCAACCTCAAGTCAAATATATTGCTTATTTTGTTTTTTGTTTCTTTGTCTTCTTCAAATGTGGACCGTATCATATTAACTTATAAAGACCTAGTGTTACTTTTGTGTCAGGTTACAGAATTTTTCTCTTTATTTGATTTTTCTTAAATGATTTATCACCATCTATTACAATATTATCCTCTATATTTCATGTTTTTTTAAGTGTATTTTCCTTAATGATGTTAATATATATTTATTGCATGGCCTCTGCACTAATCCTATCAATATATAAAAATATGAAAAACTGTATTTTACACCAAGTATTTGCATGTATTGATAGGATTAGCAGAGCAACATGTATTAAACATTACTATGTTTGTGTCAGTTTACAGACTTTGTTTTCTCTCTAGCCTTTCTTAACCCTCCTGTCATATTACTGGTCAAATTGACCTTTTTAAAAAGTTTGAACATCAAGGAAAAATAGTATTTTTTTTCAGAATGAAAGTTCTTCTACTAGCCTTAATGAGTGTAAACAGATGACTCACATATTTGTCATCACGCCCTTTGTTTATATCACATAGATACTGTTTGGGTTCATTTGACCCAGCAGTCAAACTGGAGGTAAAAAGGCGTCAGAAATGTCAGACTATAGAACTGAGACATATTATGTGATGTTTTATAGATTGGTCTTTTAAAAGTAAAGTGGTGAAACTTTAAAAATGTTTGAAGGAGTGAATTCTCCTAATTAAATCATTACCTGTTAGAGGAAAAGAAAAAGCATTGCACTAAATATCGATAGAATAGTTAGTATTCAAATTACTAATGACATATTAATAGTGCTTGGGATTTTTTTGGTTTGTTTGTTTCATATATGTTTTGGATAATTAAACATTCACTGGGTCAAATTGACCCATAACACCATTGCTATTCCTGACAAATGAACATAACAGGTGATAAGTGATTCTTTACCGTCTATTATAATATTATCCTCTATCATTTGTTTTTTAAATGTATATTAGGTATTTTCCTTTGTTATAAAAAAAGGACAGTGTTAATATGTTTACATATTAACAGTCATGTTTCAACATGAAAAGATTGCAAACTGTATTTTACACCAATTATTTTCATGTATTGATAGGATTAGTACCATTTTAGATCAGTAGAAGCTTTTGTTTCCAAGACTGTTTACAGATTTGTGACTTTATGTCCAAAATGACGCCTCAGTTACTGGAAAAAAAATACATGTGACTCAATTTTCGCACATTCCCAAACACTTAAGGGAAGAATTTCAAGTCTTTCACACAAAAATCAAGACTTTTCAATGTTCTGGAAAACAGTGTTTAAGAATTAAATACTTTTTTTGACTTTTCAGATCTACGCAAACACTTTATTTGACCCTAAATATAAGACGAACATGTCCCAGGAAATGCATAAGCATCTGGATTTAAATAAAATATGAAACATAGAGGGGGAAAAAAAAAGATAAATACAAGGATATTACTAATCCGGTACATCTCAACTAAGGTCATATAAATATGTAAGCATGTATTTATTTCGCTACTGCTATTTTCAAACATAACATCATGCACTGTGTTTTCAGAATTTGGGTAACATGTGTGTGTACTTTTACCCAAGTATTACTTTCCTGTACTTCATGCAACACTAGTGTCAAACCCAAACAAAGCTGCTATTCCAACTAAAATAACCATATGATCTTAAATCAAATTAAACTAGAATGACAGTGTTGATACTAAACCACAAATCACTAAATCCTCATAATTCACCTACCTTTTCTTCACACTGATTCCCTGAAATTTTCTTCTAATTACGATTCATAGCTTTTGCATCTAATTTGAAATGTTTCAGATCTACTTAGATGTTACTCTTAACTAAAGGAGATGGGATTCTCCTTAATTAAAAGCCCGGTCTTGCACATCCTTGAAGGAAGCAATGAACAGGAGTGGGGGATGACGTTAAGAATTGCAGATAAGGACGGTGCAGAAGGTTGGACACAGGCATTCATCTTGTTTTGACAGAAAGACTGATAAGGTTTAAAGTTGGGGGGGGGGGGGGGGTCGAATGGGGAGTGAGGATGAGCTTGTCTGCCATGTAGCGGTGCTAATTGGAGATGTCCAACTATTTTATATGTTAATTTGAATCAACATGGCAACACAGAACAGTGCAAAGTTTGACTCCGTGGTTAGAATATAATCATCAACTGTGGTTTAATAGAATAAAAAAATAGTTAGTGTTTTGCTTTGCTTTTCTACGTCCGCTAAAAGTACAATCAAATATTTAGTTTTTTGTGGAACTCACTGCCTCTAAACTTAAGATTTCTCAGTGATCTGTCCTTATTTACACTAAGTCTACCTTTTTAGACTGGCTTTTAACCAATAAAACTGTGCCACTTCGAGGCTAAACTGGTGGAGGGTTTTTTTGTTTGTTTGTTTTGTTTTTATCTGTGCATTTTTACACATTTTTAAATTATATTATTTCTCTACATTTGAATCTAGACTCAAAACTTCTAAATCCTCAGGGCTATTTTCCTAGCATAAAAACAAAAATAACAATATAAAACAAAATTCCTTCCTTGCTGCCTTTACTCCACATTTTAAACATTTTGAAATCTGCTGTTTTACTTATTCTGTTTATATTCTGTTGTATTTTATGCTTTATATTTTACTCTTTGTTGTACAATGTGTTTGAGTGACTTGAAAGGTTCTTAAATAAAATATATTATTACTATTATTAGTAGTAGTATTAGTAGTATATTTGATTAAGTTGTATTATCCTGTATTTAACTTGTATTTTAAATGTAAAGTATACAAATGTGCTATACAAATAAAATGTGATTGATTCATTCATTCATTTTCTCTTTCAAAGAAACTTTTATTAAAAGAGCTTAAATAAAAGATTCACTATACAAGAGGACGAATTTTGGATTTTTTTTTTTAAACAACATCCATCCATGGCAGAACATAAAATCCAAACAAGGACAAATACAAACAACCATTGACAAAGTTAATGAAAAGAAAATAAATAAATAAGTGGTTCCAGGCACAACAAACTCTGTTGCATTGCACACATTTGTACCTGATTTGCCCTATCTCTTAAAATTGTGAAAACACATTTTTGGTGACTGTGACCTTTGACCTACATTCACCGAAATTTAATGGGATCTATTCTGGACCACCTTGCACCTTTCCTGAAAATTGCCTGGAAATTGGTCTGGTAGTTTTTGCGTAAAGTAGCGGACAATCAGACAGACAGAGAAAAAATACCCCTCTCCCCTTTTAGAGAAAATTAGATAAAACTAAATAAATCAAGAAAATATATTTTTTTATTTTCCCACATGATGTCATAAAACTTTAGTGATGCTTTTGGTAAGTAAATACACACACACACACACACACACACACACACACGCGCACACACACACACACACACACACACAAACTCAGTGTTAATCCTCTTTAGTCGCCTGCTGTAAAGACTCAAATTGAGTGTGATTATTTTATGATGTTGTAACAAGTTTAGAATATTAAGCACTCATTCACGGAGCAGAAACAGAGGATTTCATCTCAGAAGTTTGGTCCTTAAACTGTCAAACACATTCTACATAAATTCAGAGGGAAGTGGAAAAATAATACTCATTTAACTGTACTTTGAAAATTACAACCTGGATTATTCTATTCTAGGTTTGGATCATTTGGAATTTGTCATGATCTACTTTTCAGAGGGAATTAGCAACAATATTTAAACACTCCTCATTTTTTAATTTGTAGTGTAATGTAAAGAGGTGAATGAAGACTATGAGTGATTGCACTTGACATTTCTCACACTCTAGTATTAATTATAATTGTATTTTATGGACTTTGAACGCCACACCCCCGAGGACAAGGGTAGTGAACCCCAGTGACCTACACATGTATGTATATATATATATATATATATATATATATATATATATATATATATATATATATATATATATAGTAGTGATCAGTACTACTTTCTTACTCCGATCACCAGTAGTGATCAGGGCACTAGGGGCAGTGACCCCCAAGCTGGGAGAATGGCTCCAGCAGATACCAGGAACAACATCACAGATCTCTGTACAAAAGAGCGCATTGCTAGGAACAGCTAAGATCCTGCGCAGAACCCTCAGGCTCCCAGGCCTCTGGTAGAGGACCCGAGCCCAGGTGGGGCGAGAGGAAATTTATATATATATATTACATAAAAACATGAACTAACCGGCACTTTTGTGATTTGTTTTCTGATTCATTGTATTAAAGTATGTAAGATTTAGCACATTTAATGTCTGAAAAAAAAAAAAAAAGACAAAAGTGCTAGATAGTTCATGTTTTTAATATGTATGATGGTGTGTTATTCCACATATATGGTGGTTTATGTACACACACACACACACACACACACACACATATATATATATATATATATATATATATATATATATATATAAATAAATGATTTGTATTCCAGAAGAAAGATCCTGTAAAGTGAATGGATTCAAGTAGATCTGAGACCAATATTCCTTTGGACTAAAACCTATTCTCATGTTCATTCTAAGAATTTCACATTTTGACCCCTGACTTATTTTGGAAACTTCAGTTACACACATGGTAAAATTTAATTCATTCTATTCTGGATGCATTTTTCTTGTAGAGTACAGTGATATTAGTCATGTTGGTGTCATCAGAATATTCTAATAATATCATATACTGACAAAAAATCCATCAGAAGCCTAAAGCTCTAAACCAGGAAAAAAACCAAACATATTTAGCAGTACTTCGCCTACATTAGAAACAAAAGCAGACTGGCCTGTAGCAGTCACTTCATTGGATTCACTTGACTCTATGCCATAAGTTCCATTCTCTTCCATAAAATCCATTCCAAACAAACATGAATCACAGCTGTGACATTTCCCTTCATTACTGTGACCACATGTTTTGACTGAAGCCCACATATGCCTTCCTGTTGCCGTAAATACTCAGTAGTACACTAAATGGCTTCTAACCTCTAAAAATAGTGCAACAAATCTATTACTAACACTTGATTGTGGAAAGGTTATTGTGCGTTTTCCCCCAGTACTGTATATGTCTTTAAATAGAAACGTTGGATTGGGACTGAGTTAAGATAAGAGAAGTATTCAAATGTTAGACTTGAAGACTGATTTTCATCAAGATTAAAGGTTGAATGTGTAATTTTGCACATGCTCATTTGTGTTAGGGAGTGTGAAGGAGCTGGCTATGTCCTGATATTAGCCAACTCCATTTCTATGCTAATGTTGAATCATGTGGTAGTTGCCAACAACCCTGATAACAGTCTATTGAATTGATTTTTTTTTTTTTTCATTTTTTTTACACTCTAGATTTCCTGCTGGCTCCTCAGTTCTTTACTTTCTTACACAGACTAGATATATCAAGAATTATGTCCATCCAAGACACTAGTCACATGAATATTTGAAATTCTCACACATATGTTTTTTCCATGTGCCTTTTTCTCAATTTTTTTTTTTTTTGACATATTTGAAGTTTCACAAAAGACTGAAAGGAAAGACTCAAAATTAATCCCCGGGTAGGCAAGATATCACAAGCTAAATCACTAAATATACAATTGTATGATATAATATAATCACTTTTTAGCTAATTTTGAGTGTAATGTATGCATGTATTTTACTACATTGAACCCCTTAACAGCTGAATTTAAATATAGGTTTAAAAAAGTAAATGCTAAATTAAGTGGAGGTAATTCATTTGACTCTAGAACATACCATAGATAGATATTTTGGTATGTTACGTATTTGCGACAGTAGGCTTTATGGGGTTAAATCACTGATCATGTAGATGTTCACTAACCCTCCTGTTTTCATGGTGATCAGATATGATGTGTAGAGGTGACACAGTAAATATATTAATCCTGTCCTCTTTTACAACAAAGAAAAATACCTGATATATACAAAAAAAAACTAAATATAGAGAATAATATTATAATAGATGGTAATGAATCATTTAACCCTCCTGTTATGTTCATTTGTCATTCGTCTGACGTCAGATGGACTTTAGTGTCACCCACGTGGGGTTAAGCTTTTTTTTTGTTTTTTTTAAATAGAAACAACACACAATGTATTCAATAACAATGGAGAACACAGTAATATAGTAATATGACACTTTTACTTTAACACTCCTGTATTTATATAAAGTAGAACTGATACCATTTAATGTAAATGCAGCATTAGTTCCCTGACATGGCGTCAAAATGATGGTATCCATGGCACCGACATGAAAAGGTGCACAATGAACAAAACTGTGGAGATATTTCTGCACATTTCATGCAAATTATGTTCCACGTTTGTCATATTATTTCATGCCTTCATTTGTGGAACCAAGGGTATTTTAATGTAATAATATATAGACAGTTAGTGTTAGTGCCTGTATGTGAGATGGATGTTTTATTATTTTTGCCTAAACTGCAAAACTAATCAACCTACAGGTACTAATAAAGTAACCTGAACCTCATTAACTTATTAAAAATGCAATAAATCCCCTTCATCAGTCCATTGTCAAATCATGTTTCTGATCTTAGTGTGTTTCTGCTGCAGTTATTTTAGTTTTTCTTCAGTTTTTTCTCATTTGTGTGGCAGAGTGTTTATAAGCTTCAGTAATGACGTGAACTGATCAATCCTGTTTGTCTGTCTGTAGCAGGATTACAATCAACGGGTTTTAAATTCCATAAATGTGGGTGAGATTTCAGAAGATTTGAGAAGGAGAAATTATTGTACATTATGATTGATTTTAATTCACTTTAAAACTTTAGAGATTTCCCTCGTCCATGTGATTCAATTTAACCCTTTAACTCCTAAGATTTTAGCAATCAGTAAAAAAATTCAGATAAAATAAAATAAAATGAGCAAAAACACAAACAAAAATTAATAATAAGCTAACAAAAATAATTGGTAACATGAGCAAAGTAAGACACAAATGGCATAAAATCAAAGAAAAATAAAATCCAACAAAATCAGCAACAAAATGAACAAAAAACATTTACAAAATGAAAAAATAATGTGAAAAAATGTGGAAAAAAAATACAAAAAAAAGAAACTAGTATTAAAATTTGCTCCCAGCAGTTTTAATTTTGCCTTTAAATTTTTTTTTTTAAATAATAAAAAAAAAATTGCTTTTTGACACCTTTTCCATCCACAAAACTAAAAGAGAAACATTAGAATTTTTTTGAATATTTAAACTAAATCATCCATTCAGAATGCATCAGCGCTGACACCGGCCCTCGAGGACCGTAGTTTGACACCCCTGTACTAGATCTAATTTTCTTCCAATTGATTGATTTTTATTTTTCTCTTTCTATGAATAATATTTATGAACATTTAATTTGAATTCTCACTTTGTTACCATCATTTTTTTCAGTAGACAATGGTCAAACTTTTCTGAGTGTACTGTACATTCATGTGCTTTCTGCGTTACATCTGATAACATCCTGCTTCCTGTTCCTATAGAAGACATTGGACATCCTAATTAGAAGACTCACAATCCCAGGGAACAACTGTGGGGGCGAGGGGGGGTGGGGGGGGGCATCAGAAACAAACAAAAAGCTTCAGTGAGGCGGGAAGTGAGAAGCAAAGTTCACTGTCCCTGGAGGAAATGGTTATTTTGCTGTTTTGCTTTCTGATACCACCCCCTCCCCCCCCTCACCCCTCACCCCTCACCCCTCGTCATTCAGCCAGGGGGGAAAATATGTGCAGCAGAGTCAACTGATCGGGGGCGAGGGGGGGTGGTCCCAAAAATTCCAGTGATAAATCAGCGTCCTTGGAATATATGTTAAATATTCGCCTCAAGAGACAGTGTGAAAACAGAGGAAAAACTGTCCCCAGAGTCTTCATGACAAACTATCAAAGAGACACTTGTGGACATCCGTCTGTGATAAAGAAAAAAAAAGCTAAATCTCTCAACTGTGAGGAATTGTTTATGGAAAAATACCAATTTGCTTAGTGTCAGATCTCCCGTTGGCAGACTGCCACGACTGACGACTGAAAGCAAAGACTGAAAGTCGAGTAAATAAACACCTTATTATAACCAGAGGTGGAAAAGTATAATTACTTCATTACTGGAATTAAATAGATTTTTTTTTTTTTACGTATATGTACTTTACTTGAGTATTTATTTTTCTGGACACTTTTTTACTTTTACTCGCTACATTTTTACATAAATATCTGTAGTTTATACTCTTTACAGTCTCACAATAGATGAGTTACTTTTTCAAAATAAATACTAATAAATAATTTACCGTAAATTCCGGACTATAAGCCGCTACTTTTTTCCCAAACTTTCAACCTTGCGGCTTTTTCAGTGATGCGGCCAATTTATGTAATTTTCCTAACGGGCGCCAGAGGCGCTCAAGTAGAAAAGGTAAGATTTAGACCGGTGGAATATATGCGTAGAGGAAGACTGAATGAAAAAGGAGGGGCGGAACAAACGCGGGGTGACGGGTTTAAGTAGGAACGGTAAAGGTGACGGACAGGTGTACAAAGTTGCTTAAAGAAAAACCTGCGGCGGTGTGTGAGAGAAGACAGAGGCTCGACCAGACCCTGTGGATTATTTTTGCACGTTGGCACGGAGGAGTTTGACCTGAACTCTCTGCGAAAGATTAAAGTTATCACTGACTCTGCGATAGATGAGGCGAGGTGGCGACCAGCCACCTGTTTGTGGACGCGGCGGACAATAGTGGATATATATTTTTCCCTCCCTTACCTTTGGAAATATACACTTTTTTTTCCCCTTGGATTACTTTCAACGGGACCCGGACTCTGCAGGCCTGCATCAAACCTTAAGTGTCATTTTCCGTTCATTTTGCCGGCTGTGATTTTTGGACTGTGGACTTTAATGAAGGACATTTAGTTTCATTCGCGGGACTTGAAGTCGGGTTTGGGTTAATTTTGTGTTTGTGTTACATGTTTTAATGTGGGTACATGCGGCGTATATACAGGTGCGGCTTGTGTATGTACAAAATCGGTTTTCCTCTTAGAATGAGGTGGGTGCGGCTAATAATCAGGTGCGCTCTATAGTCCGGAAATTACGGTAATATAGAAAAGAAGTGAAGGAGACATACTGTGACTTTATATATTATAGTGACTTTTAATTTTAAAAAATTTCACATTTTTTTCAAATTATAATTTTTTTAATCTCATATTTAAACTTTTTTTTTTTTTTTTTTTAAATCTCATGATGATTTTTTTTTTTTAATCTCAATTGTGCCTTTTTTCCTAAATGTTCTGCCCATATCTACAGATATTTCCTGGTCAAATACTGTAAATATTATTGCATTCATGGCAAAAAATATTACAATTCAGAAATTTTCCTTTTTTTTTTAAACTTTTACTTCAGTAAAGGAGTTGAATCAGTACTTCTACTTTTAGTATTTTTTTCACACAAGTACCTGTACTTCTACTCAAGTACAGAATGTGAGTACTTTGATCACCTCTGACAGTAACTAAGTACAAATACTTCATTACTGGAATTAAATAGATGTGTTTTTAAATAGGCGGTAGGTGTTTTAGATACTTTACTTGACTATTTCTATTTCTGGAACCTTTTTACTTTTACTCCCTACATTTGTGTATAAATATCTGTACTTTATACTCTTTACAGTCTCAGAATAGACTCATTACTTTTTCAAACTAAATGGATGTGAAGTTACTTCAAGGGGAAAATCAGTGGCTTTCAACATAATAATTATCATGATTATAACTTTGTGTCATAATTTTCACTTTTTATCTTATAATTTTGACGTTATCTCACAATTTCTGTGGTTGATTGTGTTTTTTGTTTTGTAAATCCCTGTGAGACGACATTATTGTGCTCTATAAATAAATAATAATAATTAGTTTGTTCGTTTTTAAATCTCATAACGATGTTTTTTTTTTTTTTTTAATCTCAATTGTGACTCCGCCCCCTATTTTTTCATCATTTTGTGTCTATACTCACAAAACTGAGCATCCTGACCATTTTTAAGGGCTTTATTTTTGGATACTTTTGAAACTTTTCAGATTTTTCTTGGTTAAATAAATATTATTTCATCCAGGGAGAAAAAAAAATGCAATTTTCCTTTTCATTTTTGTACTTTTTCAAACTAAACAGATGTGACAGTTCCAAAAATAAGGTGCTTCAGAGGGAGAAGCACAGGGTCTGAACACTTTTTACTAACTTTACAATCTTCTACTTTTTTTATTTGAACATCCTTGGACTCTACTGTACCTACACACATTTTAAGTTTTCCCATGAAGATTCCTTTTTTGTTTGGTTGGTTTTTTTTTTTTTACTCATCCCTTCATGTTTTTGTGGATTACCTGTCAGGTATCAAACCCAGTACAGAATTATTCATGACAAAAAAAAATGCACTTTTAAAGGGTTTATTTCATATACTTTTGAAACTTTTCAGATTGTTCCTTATTAAATAAATATTATTGCATTCATAGAGAAATATTACAATTCAATTTTTACTTTTGTTAACGTAAAGGCGTTGAATCAGTACTTTCCCCACAAGTAAATGTATGTAAAAGTATGTAAGATTTAACACCTTTAATGTCTGAAGCAGATACTTTAAAAAAAAAAAAAAGAAAAGTAAACCAGTGTTACAACACATGTACACACAGGTTTAGCTTTATTTATTTATTTTTTTTGTGCCTCTCTCTCAGCGTAAAAGCAAAAGAAAACTACTTACGAAACTCAACCAGTCTTTTTTTTTTTCTTAATTGCACAATAATTCAACTGGAATAAAAATTTTAAAGGGAGGAAGAAAAGGATAAAAGTGCTATTTGAATCTTAATGTGGCCGTGGCCTTGAAAGTCACAATTGAAAGTTAAAATAAAACCCTTTAATCTGAGGAAATGAATTAAATGTGTGGGAGGCTTCACTCACCTTTGTTGTAGAACTACTAAGTTCACTTTGTTCTGTTTTTATAAGGATGATTTAGTCGAGTTACACCTACACTGATTCATTATAAAACATCTTTATAACTTTCCTTTTATAAAATTTAAAAGTCATATTAATTAAAACATCTTTTGAGGTAGAATCATGGTTCATTTCTTTTCTCTCACAGTGTAAGAGCTGCCCTCTTCTGTTTTCCTTTGATATTCATGTTTTATCAATTGTGTGTTTTTAACTTGTCTCTTTTTTTTTTTTTTTAATTTTTGGAAAACATTGTGAATTGTTCTGTGTATGCATTGTGCCTTAGAAATAAACCTTGTTTGATAAATCATCTTTAAATCTATAGGTGATGGTATTAGCAGTGACGCTAACGCCAGCATATTTACATGTATATACTGAAATGAAATGTAGAAATGTGTTCATTAATGTGGATTGTACCACTTAAATAAAAATAGAAATGATCACAATTTTCATAATATCCAGCAAATTAAGAACTAGTCCACTTTTCCCTGCACATACTCCTGCCGTGTTTCTATTAATAAACAGACTGTGGTGGTATCTGTTGAAAAATAAGTACAAAATCATTTTATTTATCATGACATAATGTAGAGTATATTTTTTGATTTATTTTATCCACATTCTCAGCTAACAAATGAACAGTTACCTATGCTTGAATAATTTAGTTTTCAGACACATTAGTCTTTTTATTCCTTTTACAAACATCTATAAGCACCTTTAACCAGGTGTAATGTTTACATACAGTCCCAGTTACATTTTTATCAATCAAGAATAAATCACAATAGTTCTGTTTACATAGGTGTTTTTATTCCTGTTTACAGTAATTCCAAATAAAAGTTAATTCTGCTTTTAAGATGACCATATAAACACCTAAATTTAATTATTGAACGTACTTCCAAATAAAGTCACTGGTTTATTATGATCTTAATTCTGAATTCAATAATTTTTGTGCCATATAAACAGTTAATTCTACTTTAAGATTATTCCTGTCATTCTGCTATAAAATGTTTGGTGTATTTATAGACTGATAGACTATAGTTTGATCTGGAAGTTATCATGCATATGTATAAATGACAAAACTAGGCATAATATTGTTAAAATTGCACTTTATTAATTGATTTGTTTGAAGAACTTCCAGGTTGTTCATATTTGTTCCTTATATTCAAGTATAGTTTATAGATATAAACATTTTCATGATAAAATTTCACTTTTTTCATTCAAAAACAATCGAGAAAACTTTGGAGTTGACATTATTTATAAGTTCTTATGTTATTATTGATATTATTTTACCAGTTATTAGAGTGTATGTGACCTATGGACTAAAACAAGTTTGACACCCCTGCTTTAAACTGTGAATAACAAATAACTTTACATTTATCGTGATAATTATCAATATAAGATGAACACTTTTTCACTTTTGACCTGGTTGTTGAAGACCAGTAAGTAGTTCGGTGCAGCTAAAATGACTTAATGACCCGCCCCTCCCCCACATGCCTTCATGTATGAAAAAATGTAATATAATAACAGCAATTGTGTCATAATTATATATATATATATATATATATATATATATATATATATATATATGTGTGTGTGTGGCTCTTCTAGACTTGTGTGAGCATGGTATAGAAGGAACCCCCTGGACAGAGACACTATATTTACACTTAATTGCTGTTGTTGTTGTTGTTGTTATTGTCGAGAAGAATATAATTACCCAGCAGCCCCTGCCACGAACGTAAAGCCAGACACATTAGTGACACTGAATCGAGTCCAGTCCTAAACTTTTGTAGTAGGATGTTAAAAAAAAAAAAAAAAAAAAAAGATCAGACATTGACATTGTTACTGTTGCTTTAATATGGATCACTTCAGTCATTTAAACCTAATGATGAGAAATGATCTGTTCATTTAATACTGAGGTGATTAAATGAAGTTGACGGCCATAAAATAAACGACTGCATACAAGGACACTTCAACAAGGGCTCGTAAAAAATGTTATCATCGCTAAGCTCAATGTGAAACTCTTAGAAGTGGTAGATTTTTATGAATCTTTAATGATTTGAGTCATTAAATTTAACATTAAATGCCAACGGTATTATAATCATTACACATTCTGGAAATATATAGATCAGTACTGTGAACAGTTATTATCCCCTCAGTGAGATGAATCATAAAAATATATCTTTTCTTTACTGATTCTAGTTTAAGCTCACACTACCATGTTCACATCCTGGCTTTGATTATATGTATATTTTTTATAGCAGGGGTGTCAAAATCATTTTAGTTCAGGGGCCACATTTAGCTAAACTTGATCTGAAATGGACCGAACCAGTGAAATAATAACAAAATAATACATAAATAATGTCAACTCCAAATATTTCTCTATATTTTAGAGTGAAAAATGTCAAATTATATAATGAAAATGGTTACATTAACAAACTATTATTTCAAACAATGCGAATAACACGAAATAAATGAAAGAATAAGCCCAGTTTGAACAATTATGCTTTTGTTTATCATTTCCACATGTTCATTATAACTTGCAGATCATAGTGGATCGATGTACAAATACATAAACGATTTCGTCAGGCAGAAAATTGCACTGACTTCTTTTGAAAACACACTTTGTAATATATTTGTTCAAGATTATTCAAATATTTTGTGAAATTATACTTTGTTTTAGTGTAAATATGTGAAAATATTTACATTTATAAAGAGAAAAATTGGAGTTGTGATTATTTATAGATTATTATGATAGTATTTTAGTGGTCTGACCCACTTCAGATTGAATTGATCTGACTGTGGAACCTCAACTGAAATGATTAATATCTTAATATCTGTTTTTGCGTTTCACAAACTCATCCCAAGGGCCGGATTGAACCCTCAGGCGGCCCAGATTTGGCCCCCGGGCCTTATGTTTGACACCTCTGTTTTATAGGCTTCTACAGTGCCTTAACAACATGTTCTCATTCATACCTGAGTCCATTTTTGTTTTTGATTTTTTTATTGGGTTATAATGTCAAGTCTTTTCCATCAGGTTCAGGTCTGGACTGGACCAGTCTTTCACAATCTGATCCTGATGAATCCATTTTTTCTGATCGTCACAAAATAATAGTTATTTAAGGCTACATTCAGACTGCAGGCAAATGTGGCTAAATCTGACTTTTTCCTGCTATTTGACCTGATCTGTTTAAATTAAAAAAAAAAAAATAAATCCAACCCAGGCCACTTTTATACGTGGTACTAAATCTGATACGTATCTGATATTTTACAATGTGACTTCAATCTGAATGATCATGTCCAAGGCCAAAAAAATAATAAAAAAAAAAAAATCTCAACAGAGCAGTTAAAGAACAAGAACACTTTACTTTTTCCAATGTGCAAATTCAACATACACATACACTATGTATGTCAAAACATTCATGATAAGAACTAAATAAATAACTATTATTGGGATCTTCTGTATTATGCAGCAAACACAAAGAAATTAAAAACAAAAAAAATCTGCACTTCAGATAAATCCTGCAATCTTTACATTATTGGGATACTGTGCATTTAAGAGTTAAAGTCTTTGCCTGTAATCTACTTATGACAAGTAAAACTACAACACTCCAAATTACACAGGGTAAAAAAAATAACACACGTAGCTAAACCTCACACTCTGAATGCAATTAATTTTGTTATTGTACGTGATTCTGTACGCACTATACTTACAGCCATGGTAGACTATGGTAAAATATGTTCTAATATCCTGTTTTTTTTTCGGTGCCATTGTCTCTGGAGCTACAGCATTGAAATTTGGATAATTACAAGATTCCAGTACATGGACGTCTGTTGTTCTTCTGACTCGCACCTGACTGACAGCAGTGCCTCACGAACCATCACTCTGTCGCAGCCAATAAACACAGCGGATATGGGTCATCATATCATCGAAACAATATCGGAACGTGGCAAAAACAAAAACGTGAACAAATGTAAAATAATTTTTATTAATGTTAACATATGTGTAGTATATTGAAAAAGTATTTCAAAATTTTCAATGAATGTAGATTTTTCCTATATTAAATTCAAATGACAAATATTGGTAGGGACTATTTTACAATCCCCAAACATTGGTTGTGACACGTCACGACCCTCTATATAGAAACCTACGCCCATGGTCATGTGTCATTTATCCAACTTTTTCAGTTACTACTGTGATTGACACAACAAACATAAAGACCCAGAGGTATGATATTATGACTTTATGACTAGTTTAATGTATTTACAATTCCCACAGACACATAAAAATGTGACTATCCACAGGTTGACCTTTGACCTTTAGTGCTACAGTGTTTTCAGTCAACAGTCTGTACATGACTAAACCTTGAACCAGTCACAATAAAACTGTTTATAGTTGTTAAATGACTTGTTCTACTGTGTAGTAACTTATGCCCAAAACCAGACAGTGAACTAACTGTATGCAGGTTCAGGGGGGCGGGGCCAGTGGGTACTGGTGAATCCATATCCTTCATATCTCTGATCTTCTCCAAATACCTTCAGTCCATCACGTTAAGCTTCTCTCTATATGAACTTCTTGTTTTCACCTCTGCCTTATACATTTTTTAATGTTAAATCTTGATGTATTCAGCTATGTCCTGCATGTTAATGCTACACTGTTGCCCATAGCAACCACTAGCATCTTAGACTTCCAGATATGTCACGTACTATGCCATATTTCCTCATTTGTCGCGCAGGCAGATCACTTCAGAGACACATTCTGTTCACACTAAAGAGTGATAAAAGTCACATTTAATGTGTAATATGAACCAACACAAACAAAAAAAAAAAGATTTCACAAAAAAAATCTGAATTGTGCATTAAAACCTGCTGTGTGAATGTAGTCTAAGAGATGAGAAACTCCTCGTTGCATCAGATAAAAGATGAAATAAAATTTTTGCTGCTTAAATATTGTATTTCATTAGTGTTAATTATTATTATTATTATTATTATTATTATTATTATTATTATAACTACCATATTATATAGTCTTCCTATTCCTTTTCGATCATGCAAAATTCAGACTTGCATGTACTCAATAGATTCTGTTCATTCATTTATATGTTATTTTGTCTAAAATAATTCTTATTTTGCCTTGTTTTGTTGTATTACTTTCTTTGCATGTTCAAAATAAATAAAAATAAAATAAAATAAAATAAATAGATTTGAGAAAAGCAGGTCTAGATGATTACATCTGAGTGTGAAAACATATTTAGTGCATGGATGGAACATAAAAGCATGTGGATCAAGGCTAGAATGATAGGTTTTCCTCTCATCTTGACTGCACTCATGGTTGATTGGGTTAGATGGTGGGGACTGTGAGTTAAGCCTCAACACTGCTAATCCTATCAGCGTTCAAAGGCAGCGCTAAAGGTAAGACTCCCCTAAGAGACAAGCACATCTGGCGGTTGGGTGGAGAAAAGATGGAAACAGACGGACTGGGAAGAAGAAGCATACATTCTATATACAGCTGAAGCGTGAGCTGACATCCACCTGATAAAAGTCAGCTACGGACTCAGCTATAAATAAAAATGAGTGACAGCAAACGCATCACTATTGGAAATCGATATGAGCTGCCAGAGTGAAGACCAACAGCAGAGTTAGACTGTTGGTGACAAATAAAGACTCAACGTGTCATCAAACCGTTGACTGAGATAGAAAAGAACAGAAACTCAATTAGTTAACTATGAAAAACAAGCTGCAGGAGGAAAACTGGAATTAGCATTGGAGGAACAAAACTGCAGCTGATAGTTTGTCATCAATTACACTGATCTACAAATACAATGATACTGGAATACAATAAATATTTTTTTTTTTAATTCATTCCCACATGTTTTTGTAGGTTTCCTGTCAGTACAGAACTGTGGGCAGTACCATGCACTGTGGAAATTAAAAATTTAATATTTTCAAATTTTTTCCTGGTTAAATAAATATTGTTTCATTCATGGCAAAGAAAATGAGAGGTGGTCAAAGTACTCACATTCAGTACTAATGTAAAAAAGAAAAAAAAGGACAATTTCACAATTTTAATACATTTTGTCATATTTTTTTTTCGCATTAATACTTATTTAACCAGGAAATATCAGAAAACCTCTAAAAGTATCTAAAATATAGCATTTAAAAGTAAGTTACAGTGTAGATAATGTGTTTGATAGGGTCACTGTACTCAGTTTTGTGGGTATGCACAGGAAATTTGTGAACAACGGGGGGAAAAGTCACAATTGAGATTTTAACTCATCACAAGATTTAAAAAAAAATACAAATGAGATTTTAAAAAATGCTAAATTTTAAGAGAAAAAGTCAAAGTTGTAAGACAATAGTCATATAACTATAATATATAAAGTCACAGTTTCTCTCCTCCACTGCAGTGACTCATTTTTTGTACTGTCACATCTGTTTAGTTTAAAAAAGATACAGATATTTATGAAAAAATGTAGGGAGTAAAAGTAAAAAGTTGCCAGAAAATAAATAGTCAAGTAAAGTATAGATACTTAAAAAAAATAGAATAGATCCCATAACATTTTGGGGAGTGTGATTACAAGAATTAAATTAAATTAAATTAAATTAAATTAAATTAAATTAAATTAAATTAAATTAAATTAAATTAAATTAAATTAAATTAAATTAAATTAAATTAAATTAAATTCAGAGGCCATATATTTCAGCAGTAAAGCATTCAGATCATATACCCAGGTCACTACAGAAGAGCAGTCGATTCTATCTGAAGTCAAACCAACAGTCAGTTAGTGTCATCAGAATACACTGCTCTACAATTTTTGTAAAGAAAGTATTTGCTTCAGACATTAAATGTGTTAAATCCTACATACTTTAATAAAATGAATCAGAAAACAAATGAGTTTATGTTTTTAATATATATGATGGTGTGTTATTCCACATATATGCTGGTTTATGTACATGTATACAATGGATTAGTAAATATTCCACTAGAAAGAACCTGTAAAGTGAATGGATCATAATGTGTAGACAGTGTTTTGAAGTAGATCTAGTAGATCTGAGACCAATATTCATTTGGACTAAAACCTATTCTCTTGTTCATTCAAGAGACTTATCTTGGAAACTTGAGACAACCAGGATTTAAGACTTGAGTTTTCTTTATCACTAACACACACATGTGGTAACATTTGATTAGCTTTATTCCGGAACCATTTAACTTGTAGACCAGTGTTATTATTAATACTATCAAAAATGGAACTGCAGACAAAGAAGTCATTACTGCAGAAAGTCCTGGGGAAAATGACATCACTTCCTGTTGTTGCAGGTAGAAACATAAAGGAAAACCACAGGATAGCTCATATTATTCAGTAAAATCCAAAGTAGGAAGTGCAGTAAACACCAGATCAGAGCAAAAAAAATATACCTGTGATGTGGATTATACTGTCTTCTACACAGTGTGTGCTTTATACTGGATATCTGCAAACCAAGCAGTGGATGGAAACTGCACATGTAATAATGAATATATAGACTAAGTGTAACTCCTTTACTTTTATAGACAAAAATAATCTATGAACAGATCTATGCTAGTTGGTTGCAATTCTATCAGCATCTAAAAATAGATCCACAACTCAGTCAGATGGAGTTCATGGCACTAAATATAGTATAGTATAGACTTTACTGTCATTACAGATACAATGAAATTTCATTTGGCATCCCTCTACATCAGCACCATATAAAAACTATATAAAGACAACAACATATAGGAGCAGGAGTAAAAGCAAATACACACACACATCATGGATAAAATACGTCCTGTTAAAAATATTTCCTGTTTATAAATACATAAAAAGTGCTATTGTACTTAAAAGGTGGTAAAGTGCCAAAGTGCATTAAAATACATTAAAAGGAGGTGTTGTGCTTTTCACTTCCTGTGGGTAAAAGCTATGTAGCAGCCTATTAGTCCGTGGCCCCAGCGCTCTATATCTCCTATATCTGTTTAATCAGCTGTAATATTTGATAAACGTTAATACAAAGCATGTACATCTGTTTTTTTGTAGCTGATCTGGTGTGACCACACTTGCATCTCACATAGTGGTAGTCTTTGGAGTTTTTGTTTTTTTGGGTTTTTTTTATTAAGAAATCATTGTGTCATGGTCTCATTTTTAAATAGATTTGTAATTAAAGCTGCATGAGTAAAAAAAGAAAGAAATTAATAAATAAATAAACAGAAATCGGAAATGCATTTTTCTGTGTTTTTTGCTCAAAAACAGGTAAATATAATACTGTGCACTGTGACTAAAGTTGTAATTTGCATTTATCAGTCTTAGATGAAGCTCAAATCTAGTTACACGTAAAGTATGTACAACAGGAAACACAAGTGTCAGGAGTGAAAACTTTGCATTCAACATGTCAGATGTTTCTAATTGTTTGTGCTGCTGTGCTGTAATGGGGTCAGGGGTCAAACTAAACAGTGGTTTTAACCTTTACAACCCTTTCAGTTATGTCGTTTGTGTGTCTGCTTTTAAGGCTGTGCACATATTTAGAGTATTTTGTATCTGAAGAAAATAGAATGAGAAATAAATATTATTTTAACCCTAAAAAACAATAAACATAAAGGTCAATTAAGGCTTTTCAACCATGCTGCTTATACTACATTTAAATGTCAATATATATATTGGTGTGCAGAGGTAAAAGTACTCACATTCTGTACTTAAGTAGAAGTACAGCTACTTATGTGAAAAAATACTTTGGTAAAAGTAGAAGTATTGATTTAACTCATCTACTTCATTAAAAGTGAAAAGTACAATTTCTCAATTGTAATAAAGTACAAAAGTAAAAAGTAAAACTACTTTTTTTTTTCCATGAATGTAATAATACTTATTTAATCAGGAACAATCTGAAAAGTTTCAAAAGGATCGCAAATAAATCCTTTTAAAGTGAGTTACTGTGTTGAAATTGTGTTTGATCATGTCACAGTTACTCAGGTCTGTGGGTATGGGAAGGAAAGGTAGGAAAAATGAAAAAAAAAAATCACAATTGAGAAAAAAAGCCATCATGAGTTATAAATATAAGATAAAAAAAAAATGCATAATTTTAATATAACATGTTGTAAAATGTGAAATTGTGAAATAAAAAGTAATAGTCATATAACTGTAATATATAAAGTTTCTCTCCTCCACTGATTTTCCCTCTGACGTGACATTTGCATCTATTCAGAGAATGTAAAGAGTATAAAGTACAGATATTTATACAAAAAAGTATGGAGTAAAAGTAAAAAGTAAAGTACAGGCACCTAAAAAAATCTACTTAAGTACAGTAATTAAGTACTTTTACTTAATTACTTTCCACCTCTGTTGGTGTGTATGAAGTTAATTAGATGTATGTTCTCAATAATGTGTATATTTACATAACAAAATGATTTAGCAGAATGTATGTCACAGCAGGAAGTGTTTCCTCTTCTCCCTGTTTATGTCCAGAGTTCACAGTGTAAAAAAAAAAAAAAAGACAGCTGTTCAGTGGACGAGTGAAGGTTTTAAGGCTTATTCACATGGAAACATGGTGGACAGTCTATGGTTTGGGTGTCTTATGGTTTTATTTGTAGTCTTTTGTGTGTGTGTGTGTGTTGGATATTCTATTGTCACATATACACACAAGGTATCACGACCACAATGGAAGCTCATTCTCCACGTTAGCATGTCCGCAGTAACACAGATAAAGTACAAATGAAGTGGTTGGTTCCAAAACGTCATATCTAAAAATGTGAAAGACCGCCACAAAATTCTGCTTCATCGCCGGGTTATGTTTGTAATATATTTAGTTTTTTACAAGAAGCGATAGACCATATTTTAAGGAGTTCCTCCAAATAAGTAAGGGATAACAAAACACACACCATCATATATATTAAAAATATAAACTAACCAACACGTTTGTCATTTGTTTTCTGATTCATCTGATTAAAGTATGTAAGATTTAACACATTTAATGTCTGAAGAAGATAGTTTCTAAAATATTGTAGAGCAGTATTAAAATCCAGTCCTTGAGGGCAGGTGTCCTGCATGTTTTAGATATTTACCTCTTCCATGTGATTCAGTTTAACCTTTTAATTTCTGAGAACTAACAAAATAATTGGTAACATGAGCAAATGGCAGAAAATCAAAGAAAAATACTACAATAAAAAAAAAAAAAAACATTTAGAAAAATAAACAAAATGAGCAACAAAAACTAATAAATATTTACAAAATGACAAATAATGTGAAACATTTTGAAAAAAAATTACTAAAGAAGAAAACTACTATTGAAATTTGGTCCCAGCAATTTTAATTTTGCCTTTTATTTTTATTTTAATGTTTAAATAAAATAAAATAAAAACTCTTGCTTTTTGGCACCTTGTCCATGCACAAAACTAAAAGGAAAATGGTTGAATTTTTCTGAATATTTAAACTAAATCATCCATTCAGAACACATCAGCACTGACACTTAAAGAGTTAATAATCAGCTCCTCATCAGACTGATAATGATGCAATGACCTCCAGGTGTAATGGAAGAGGGAAACATCGAAAAACATGCAGGACACCGGCCCTCGAGGACCACAGTTTGACACCCCTGATGTAGTGGAAACACAGCATTACAAACTAGAGATGTAGCAAATATTCACATTAAAAAAAAGAAAAGAAAAATGCTGTTGAAAATGAAAATGAAGTGGAGAAATGAGACACAAAAACATGGATTGAGAAGAGATTACATATGACGTGAAACTGTGCAGTATACAAGGGTCCTGTGACCTTACAGCAGAGGTCAAATACATTCACTCTGTCTTTTTCTAAATGGTATGTCAGAGTCGGGGTGAACGGTCGGCTAGAATCAGAGCTTTACAATCATACAGTCCAGTCTGAAACCAACAGGTAACCCAAGAGGTTACGTGAGAACGGTTGTGATGTGATCCGTTCTGTCAGCCTGGACAGACCGGCCGCTCTGCTTTGGACACTTGGGAGATAATAAAGACTCAACACAGTACGACGAGAAATGAGAACGACTTTCTCCACTTCACCGAACAAGGAAATGGATTCCAGACTCAGTCAGTTTCATTTTTAAGGTGTTAGTAGTGTGTATAATTTGACCAGTTCATCCACATAAGGATGGATCATAAAAGAGCACATTTTCATTTTTATTAAAAAAAAAAAAAAATTACCACATGGAAATTACATTTTGAATTAATATTTGATAAAAAATGCTTAATCTTTTTTCCATTTATTTAACCTTTATCCACATTTCCATTCATAGTTTCTACTTGTATTTCATAATTATGTGATTATGGAATGCTTTGTTACTAAATAATTAAGTTATTTTGTACAGACAGACAGAACGATAGAAAGAAAAATCAGGGCTATCAAAATTATAACACATTAATTTGTGTTGAACCTTTTTAACACATTTTATGCACATCAGCACTTTTTAAGTAATATATTTTATGGCTGCATTGGAGCTTTTACTTTATTCATCTGTTGTGTATAGATAGATAGATAGATAGATAGATAGATAGATAGATAGATAGATAGATAGATAGATAGATAGATAGATAGATAGATAGATAGATAGATAGATAGATAGATAGATAGATAGATAGATAGATAGATAGATAGATAGATAGATAGATAGATAGATAGATGTGTGTGTACCAAGAGCATTAATGTCTTTGAGGGTTAAAAACAACATGTTAGTATGGAGAGTTGTTCCACTAATAAATAAAAGTAATTCAACCGCATTTTGCAAGAGAAGCTAAATAAATGCAGCTTATGAAAAGATAGAAGACACATGATATGTTCAGTTTACCTCAGGAGCCTTTAGTAGGTCAGTTCTTTTGTCCATGTGTGACTTTTTAAATCATGTTGGCAGTAATAGTTATATTATTATAGCTATATTATATGTACAGGCTTGTATTTCTTTTGTTAGAATCCTGTCCTCCTGTCTGCAGGTTGATATACTGTACTGTAGTTGCTCTCCAAACCCATAATGTCATTTTTTTCTGGCACTATTACAAACTTCCTGACACATTTTAAGTGGAAAAAGTTCCGTTTCAGCCTGGTACATTTATAGCTATAAATTGCACCCACATGCAAGTAATGAGCAAAGTGAGCTTAACACACGCTGCCTCCTAGATAATGATCATCGTCTCTTCTTTAAAGTAGCACAAGTAGCTTCTCCAATGCAATAATACTCCCCACTTCTCAGTTACACAGTTTCTTAGAAGCAGCTCTTGTTTGATCCACTGCTAAATACTACTGGCTTCCAGGTACGGCCTCGCGTTTTCTAAATAAAGGCTTTGTACGAGTTGTGGCTTGTCCACGACACAGAATCCCGCAGGACAATGGACAATGGGTCCCGACTCCAGTTACCAAGCACCTGTATGCTCATGTACTGCAGAGTAGAAACAGGAGACAGAAAGTCACACACTCTTTCCATGAATTCAGACCCCCGCTGCCCCTACGCCAGCCACCATAGCAGGGATCCAGTTGCAGGAAGGACGGGCGTGGTGCTGGAGACACACTAAATTAACATTAGCACTTCTGACTGAACTGGAGAGTAGTTTGCTTTCAGTTTGATATAACCTCCAGAGGTCTAAGGCTATTTTCTTCATTTTCACATACTTTTTTTTTTCATTTTATAGTTTTAAAACAGCAGCAGAATAATGTCTGACTTACATCAGAAATTAACCCTGTATGGGACTGTCTAATTTATAAATCACGCTTAAAAAAATGGCGTTAAAAAGTAACAACTAACTAATCATATTGTGTCATAAATTATAAAAAAAATTTGTAATTTTAACTAACTGCAATGCTTTTGATTTTTGTGGGGGTTGAAACACATTTCATTTGTAGTCGTGCATTCAACCTGTTCAGATTTCATTGTTAACACTAATATTGGGGAGGGAAGTAATTCAGGTGCATAATTACTGAGACAAATGGTTTAATGATAATTAGGCTATTACTGGTGTTTTACAAATTTTAATTCTCTATTGGACTTATTAAGGAAATTATTTTTAAAAAAAAAAAGAGAGAGAGAGAGAGAGAGAGAGAGAGAGAGAGAGAGAGAATGACATTTGATTTTAAGTGTATTAAGGCCTATTATTTCTATTATTATATTATTAGTATTATTTCTGCATATGACTACCTTTGCCACCTCTGATTACACTGGTCTAAAAGTAAAATGCTTCCGGAATAAAACTAATAAAATTTTACTACAGGTGTGTTACTGATAAAGAAAACAAGTCTTAAATACTGGTTGGCTCAAGTTTCCAAGATAAGTCTGGGGTCAAAATGTGAAATTCTTAGAATTAACAAGAGAATACGTTTTAGTCCAAAGGAATATTAGTCTCAGATCTACTTCAAAACACTGTCTGTACATTATGATCCATTCACTTTACAGGTTCTTTCTAGTGGAATATTTACTAATCCATTATATACATGTACATAAACCACTATATATGTGGAATAACACACCATCATATATATTAAAAACATGAACTAACCAACACTTTTGTCATTTGTTTTCTGATTCATCGTATTAAAGTATGTAAGATTTAACGCATTTAATGTCTGAAGCAGATACTTTCTTTAAAAAATTAAATCAGTGTTACATATTAAGCTTTATTGGATGTGACTCTTAAGGGTTAACACATCCACAGAAGGTTGAGAAGTATTGATCAGTAACCTGCTTGCTGAACAGCTTCTCCATGTGTCACTTTTCACGTGATCTCCTGCAGAACATGTATTTAATTTTTTACAATAACATAAGCTGTTATTCTTCACCAGACTTGTCCCTCTCTATTGAGATGTAGACAAGACAATATTTATTTAGTTTGGTGGCAAAGTGTTATCGGTGGGATTGATCACAGCGGGATGGAATTGGTGGTAGATGGAGGGGAGAACGACGACAGGAAGGAGGAATGTACTGGAAGGTCTTATCTGGGAGCGGCAGGCCACAGTGACGGGAAGTGGAATGTCAGGAGGGGAAAGAGGAAGTAGGCTAGGATGTAACGCACAAACACACACAGAAGCAAAGCAGGCGTGCTCGAAAACACACAACCAAGCATGCACGCAATCATTCCCGCCTAATCTGCAACGCTACAAAGATAGACCACTCCCATCTTTCTTCTGTCTCTGTGATTCCAGTTTTATTTCACTATCTCCCTGTGCTTTGTTTTTGTTCCCTTCATCGCTCTCTTCCAATTTCCCTGCATCTTTATCAGTAGGGTTTTAGTCAGAACGAATCAAACATGGGAACAAACAGAAAATATATATATATATATATTATTGCAGATGTGAAGGTCTATTGAATATAGGTTTTATTGAATGGACTACTTTCAGTTACACAAAGGAAGATTTAAATGTGTTTGTTTCCAATATGAGGATTACATAAAAAAAAAAAACACTTCTGGATGTTTTATAGGCTGATCCATAATAATAATAATAATAATAATAATAATAATAATAATAATAATAATAATAATAATAATAATAATAATAATAATAATAATAATAATAATAATAATAATAATAATAATAATAATAATAATAATAATAAAAAGTATTTTTTTTTTAATGTTGGAGTATCTGGGAATTCCAACTGCCTGAAATAGTCTTAACAAAGAGTTTTGATCATTGCTGTGAAATATGGTTGGGAATTTTAGTTGAAAAACTGATATGATATGCAACTTGATACAACATCTACAATCCGATATATTACGATATGATATGATTCACACCCAAATCACCATTCTGACTAAACACATTAATTTTATTAAAAATATACAATTGACTGAGCTGGATTATTTAAAGTACATGTTCAAAAACCACATGTATTTCTCCTCCTTCTGTCAGATTCACATTCAGACTTTACAGTTTTTATTTACTGCTGTTTTAAACTTATGTCATTTATTTTTGTAAGGAACCACAACGGAAACGAGCGCTTTATGCTTTTTTTCACTATCCCAGTTTTAAATGTTGTCATTTTCATATATGTCACATTTTCAGCCAAATAAATTAAATCAAATCCACAGTGCCCATACTGTCCTGTACTGTGAACATATCTGCTAATCCACGGTACACGTTAATGTGGGTCTATAGAAAAGAACAACTTTTCTCAAAGAAAAAGAAGCACTTTTAAAAATATATCCTATTGAACAGGTTGAATTTAATCGCTACAGATATTCAATAACCAAGGCATTGTGATATAAATTTTTCATTCTTTCGCAGCTTCTCTACAAATACACTCAGATCGTGCACATGCATGTCATAGCAGTACATATCGGATAACCTTCTGTACTTTGGATTTACTATATATTTCATACAACCTGTAGCCTATGTACTGTACTGCGCTGTTATAATTTTGAAAACAGCAAAATTATGTAGAATATTAATGAACTTCTGAATAAACATTACCAGTTTTCTCAAAAAAAATTAGTAATTCATACCGTAGGTGGTCAAACTCTACTCATGACAAAATCCATCAACACCAGTGAGGTGTAAAATGAGAACGATGAGTTGTTAAAATAACTGTTTACCTCAGCCATTCAACCATAAACCCATATTACCATTTCATCCACAATTACAGTGTAAATCGAGTGCAGCTACAAGCTAATGAGGCATCGTTTTTTTCATATGAATTCATTGACTTTTCATCCACGCCTTCACACACACATGCAGTATAAAGGTTAATTGGACTGTACTTCCAGCAAATTGATCATAATGTGCACAGAATATGAGATATGTGTGTAGAAAGTCAAAATGAGACTGAGATGATCCAGAGGTGGTCTGTCAGTCGCTACCCGACTCATGAGCTTTGGTCGTTGACAGGAGCAAGAGCTTAGATGGGTTTGGACTAATTACTGGGTCAAATGGACAGCACAGTCGAGCAGTAGTTAGCGTTTCCGCCTCTAAAAAGGAAGATTACATGTGTCATTCTAAGTTGGAGGTTAACTTCCTTTTTCTCTTACCTCCTCCCATAAAATAAAAACAAGTGTATGTAGTTTCTTCCTACCTTCCAGAGCCGTGGAGCGTGTCTGTGCATTAGCTAATGTGCTAAAGCTAATTGATAATGCTAATGCTAGGTGCTATGAATAGTAGCCTAACCCTATATCAAGCAACTGGGGTCTGTGAGGTCTAATGTGGTCTACAGTGTCTGGAAGGTCTAATGTGGTCTACAGGATCCGGAAGGTCTAATGTGGTCTACAGGATCCGGAAGGTCTAATGTGGTCTACAGTGTCTGTAAGGTCTAATGTGGTCTACAGTGTCTGGAAGGTCTAATGTGGTCTACAGGATCCGGAAGGTCTAATGTGGTCTACAGGATCCGGAAGGTCTAATGTGGTCTACAGGGTCTGTAAGGTCTAATGTGGTCTACAGTGTCTGTAAGGTCTAATGTGGTCTACAGGGTCTGTAAGGTCTAATGTGGTCTTCAGGGTCTGTAAGGTCTAATGTGGTCTACAGGGTCTGTAAGGTCTAATGTGGCCTACAGGGTCTGTAAGGTCTAATGTGGCCTACAGGGTCTGGAAGGTCTAATGTGGTCTACAGGGTCTGTAAGGTCTAATGTGGTCTTCAGGGTCTGTAAGGTCTAATGTGGTCTTCAGGGTCTGTAAGGTCTAATGTGGCCTACAGGGTCTGGAAGGTCTAATGTGGTCTACAGGGTCTGTAAGGTCTAATGTGGCCTACAGGGTCTGGAAGGTCTAATGTAGCCTACAGGGTCTGGAAGGTCTAATGTGGCCTACAGGGTCTGGAAGGTCTAATGTGGCCTACAGGGTCTGTAAGGTCTAATGTGGTCTACAGGGTCTGTAAGGTCTAATGTGGTCTACAGGGTCTGGAAGGTCTAAAGTTGTCTACAGGGTCTGGAAGGTCTAAAGTTGTCTACAGGGTCTGTAAGGTCTAATGTGGTCTACAGGGTCTGGAAGGTCTAAAGTTGTCTACAGGGTCTGGAAGGTCTAAAGTTGTCTACAGGGTCTGTAAGGTCTAATGTGGCCTACAGGGTCTGGAAGGTCTAATGTGGCCTACAGGGTCTGGAAGGTCTAAAGTTGTCTACAGGGTCTGTAAGGTCTAATGTGGCCTACAGGGTCTGGAAGGTCTAATGTGGCCTACAGGGTCTGGAAGGTCTAAAGTTGTCTACAGGGTCTGTAAGGTCTAATGTGGCCTACAGGGTCTGGAAGGTCTAATGTGGCCTACAGGGTCTGGAAGGTCTAAAGTTGTCTACAGGGTCTGTAAGGTCTAATGTGGCCTACAGGGTCTGGAAGGTCTAAAGTTGTCTACAGGGTCTGTAAGGTCTAATGTGGTCTACAGGGTCTGGAAGGTCTAATGTGGTCTACAGGGTCTGGAAGGTCTAAAGTTGTCTACAGGGTCTGGAAGGTCTAAAGTTGTCTACAGGGTCTGTAAGGTCTAATGTGGCCTACAGGGTCTGGAAGGTCTAATGTGGCCTACAGGGTCTGGAAGGTCTAAAGTTGTCTACAGGGTCTGTAAGGTCTAATGTGGCCTACAGGGTCTGGAAGGTCTAATGTGGCCTACAGGGTCTGGAAGGTCTAAAGTTGTCTACAGGGTCTGTAAGGTCTAATGTGGCCTACAGGGTCTGGAAGGTCTAATGTGGCCTACAGGGTCTGGAAGGTCTAAAGTTGTCTACAGGGTCTGTAAGGTCTAATGTGGTCTACAGGGTCTGGAAGGTCTAATGTGGTCTACAGGGTCTGTAAGGTCTAATGTGGCCTACAGGGTCTGGAAGGTCTAAAGTTGTCTACAGGGTCTGTAAGGTCTAATGTGGTCTACAGGGTCTGGAAGGTCTAATGTGGCCTACAGGGTCTGGAAGGTCTAAAGTTGTCTACAGGGTCTGTAAGGTCTAATGTGGCCTACAGGGTCTGGAAGGTCTAAAGTTGTCTACAGGGTCTGTAAGGTCTAATGTGGTCTACAGGGTCTGGAAGGTCTAATGTGGTCTACAGGGTCTGGAAGGTCTAAAGTTGTCTACAGGGTCTGGAAGGTCTAAAGTTGTCTACAGGGTCTGTAAGGTCTAATGTGGCCTACAGGGTCTGGAAGGTCTAATGTGGCCTACAGGGTCTGGAAGGTCTAAAGTTGTCTACAGGGTCTGTAAGGTCTAATGTGGCCTACAGGGTCTGGAAGGTCTAATGTGGCCTACAGGGTCTGGAAGGTCTAAAGTTGTCTACAGGGTCTGTAAGGTCTAATGTGGTCTACAGGGTCTGGAAGGTCTAATGTGGTCTACAGGGTCTGTAAGGTCTAATGTGGCCTACAGGGTCTGGAAGGTCTAAAGTTGTCTACAGGGTCTGTAAGGTCTAATGTGGTCTACAGGGTCTGGAAGGTCTAATGTGGCCTACAGGGTCTGGAAGGTCTAAAGTTGTCTACAGGGTCTGTAAGGTCTAATGTGGCCTACAGGGTCTGGAAGGTCTAAAGTTGTCTACAGGGTCTGGAAGGTCTAATGTGGTCTCCAGGGATATGGAACTAAAACAACAAACCCATGAATATATAAGAGAACAACTGTAGAAGTGTCCACTATAGTGACCAGTATGCATCAAAGGGTTAATATATATGTCTTGGATTTTTTTCCCCCTGCTGTTGTTATAATAATAGCGTTGCTTTCTGTCTGTCCTGGTTTAAAAATAATTTCAACCTCTGACAAAATGTGTGTAAAATTCTTCTTGTAAGAGGAAAAGTCTTGGGTGAATTTCCTATGAAGCTGTGTTTGCATTAAATACGGCGCTGATACATTTGTGCTGTTTCTTCTCATTACTGGCGGCTGTTAAACCAGTTTAGAGATGCACATTCACCAGGTCTGACAGTTTAATTTCTTCCACTTGAAAACATCTGCTGAGTGGAAACAAAACACCTAATAGTTTGGCTTCACATCAAACACTAAACCCATATCATCTGATGTTTTTTTTTATTTCTCAGTACTGTTGTTGAAATCTCCTAATATGTTTTGTCTTTATTTTAGTAAAATCTCACCATAATCAAGATCTCATTTGCCAGATAACTGAGCACAACACATATATTTACACCCGTATTTATAACATGATTCCATCGACGAATGCAGCAAACACACACACACACACACACATTAATGAAGACGTAGCAAAAACAACCTAAAACAACTCCAAGTGTTGTTTAATATAAAAGTAGAGGTCTGTAGAACTGAATGATGTGTATGTATTTACAGGTATTAGGTTCAAAAGTCTAGAAACCTTGTTTCAGTGAATGGATTCTTTACATTATATGATTTTAACTCAAGGGTGACATAGTGGTGCAATAGTTAGCACTTGCATCTCATAGCAAGAAGGTCATGGGTTCAATTCCAACACCAGTCAGTGGGAGCAGATGTTCTCCCCGTGTCTGTGTCTCATCAAGCTCTGCAGAAGATTGATAATGACCGTCAGGTGTGTTGGAAGAAGGATCTAAAACATGTAGTGTAGTAGCTCTCAAAGACAAGGATAGGGTTTACTGGTTTACTCTTTTGTGTATTCATTTTGTGTTGCCTTCAAGGACGTCTGTTTGTCTGTATATATATATATATATATATATATATATATATATATATATATATATATATATATTAGGGCATTAACTAAAATATTGACTAGTCGACACGTCGACTTTCGTAGCACAAGTCGACTTAAATTTGGAGGAGTCGACAAGTCGAATGTTATTCTTTCTCTCCCTGCCTCCCTCCCTCTCTCTTGCTCACTCGCGCACGAGCGTAAACACAGACCAGACGTAAACAAGACACCTGCAGGTAAGACAGTTGTGGTGGGCTAACACAACAATAGTGACACACACACACATGCATGTGTGGAAATACTTCAGTTTAGATGAAAAAAACAGCACGGCATCTGTTGAGGTATCGACTAATGTGAATGATACAGTAGCATTAGCTAGCTAACCTGTGATAAGCAACCTGCTTTATGACAACACGCTCTTTTTTCCTCCAAACACATGATATGGACAGTGTTGTGTTCCTCTTGTTGGCCTTAAACTTATTACACGTAATATAAAAAGTGAAGACGTGTGACAGACGTGTGGACAGTCCAGTTTTAAAGCCGTGGGTCCACATGTTCACCTACTGATGTTCAATTACATTTAACAGAAAACTCTTTGCTAACGTTAGCCTTTGTTTTGTTATAGTTAAGGTGCTGTTTGTGTCTTGTCAGTGGACATTGTTACGTTGCACTGAACTTTAATACAAGTTGCTCATTACTGGACAGACATGTGTCTGTGTTTTTTGTTTTGTTTTTTTACCCCTGTGTCTGTTGTTTGTCCGCTGACAATCTGATGACGTCATCATGACCCAGTCAACGCAACGTGACTTTATTGACAGATAAGTCAACTTGACAAAAACTGAAGTCGTTACTGCCCTAATATATATATATATATATATATATATATATATATATATATATATATATGTGTGTGTGTGTATTTATTCATCTTTTACTTTCTTGGTATGTCAAATTAGGTATGAATGGGTATGTGCTTGTGAAAATGATAAGTGAATTGATCCAAAGGACTTGATTTTTTTTTTCAAATATTATGTTGATACAAAGTTAAACTATATAGACTGTTTTGTAGAGAAAGGGTGGGATTAAATAAATTCTACTTCCACTGGTTTATGAAAATGCAAATGAAGACATGTTTTGTTTATCATGTACATGTTTTATTTTTGGTTTTGCATATTCAAAATGAATTGAACTGAATTGGGTTATTTATGTTAACACCACACAGTTGTTCTATCCTGAGTATTTTTCATATCGCAGGGTTAAAAAAGAAAAATGTAAAATATCATGCAGCCCTACAGTGTTTTGTTCATCCATGAAGTGTCGAGCGGTCGCAGGTTTTCACACGCAAACACACACATGCATTAGGAGGCGTGCGCCCACATCGACACACCTCGGTGACACCCCGGCGTCTGTTGACATTTGTGCTTGTGCGTTGGGCTGTCACTTGCTGTGTGAAATAATGCATGGGCTCCTGAGCAGGGCCACTTTCTCCCCCAACCCCCCCACCCACCACCACCCTCTCGTTCTCCTGAGTGGCCTGACAGCAATGGGCCGGTTTTGTCACAACAACCAGCTCGACTTAAAAACCTCTTTGAAACAAAGATCCACACTACTTTGGACACGAGGATGGTTAATAATGGAACCTATTGGACTCTCTCTGACTCCATTTCCATGAAGGAAAAAGTCTAAAGGGAGGAGGTGGAGAGAAAAAAAATAAAAATAAAAAAAAATACAGAGACACCAAAACTGGCAATCTACGAACACGCTGCGATTTGTGCTGACGGCGGCAGAAACAACAATGACGCCTGACAGCAGCATGTGATGAAAATAACAACCACCATGTATAATGCAAGACACTCTCCTTTCAACTGAACCGAGCACTCTGGACTCCCCCAGACACTGCTGTCCCTTCTAAAAAGCCACTCACCATTTGGGACCTTTGTAGTTCCTGAACGCCCCTTCATTGCCAACAATCATCCAACAGCACCGGGAATCCACTGGGAGGGGGGGGGGGGGGGGGGGGGGGGGTTGTAATTACGCGATGGGGGTGATAGTGATAACATGCCCGAGTCTTCAGAAGTAAAATGCTCGCACTTGATCTGCCTGGACGTCCCATGGGTTATGCAGAAATTACCCCGTCATGTCGCTTAACAGTTAAACAAACAAATCAGCAAAGTGAAGAAAGACAAGGGGCAGTAAAAGCCAGATAGGATCCAGGGCTTTTAAAAGTATGCGCTTTAAATTTGGAGATAAGTTAAATCATATCCTGTTTGTGTTTCTGTGAAACACTAGGTCATGATCTGTCTTTGGGAAGATAAAAAAAATATATAACCTGCTGAAAGACGCCATGTGGCTGCTCATGAGTTTGTATTTTCTGTTGAAAAATCCTGTTATGTTCATTTGTCAGAAAAAGCAAAGGTGTTCCTGTGTCAATTAAAATTTTACAAAAGACGTCTGTTAACCTCACAAATGTAATAACCTGCAAATGTGAGGAAAAAAAATGCAGCTTTCAATGTAATAATCCCATAAATGTAATAAATTTGCCACAAAAAAAGCAGTCGTCGACCGATTTTATTACATTTGTGGGATGGCAAAAATCATTAACTTCCCAAATTTTAATAACTTCCCACAAATGTCATAACATGGTAGACAACTGCTATTATGTTTGTGGGAAAGTTACTACATTTGTGGGATTATTACATTAAAAGATGCACATTTTGCAGGTTATTACATCTGTGTGAGTTGTGGCGTTAGCAATGTCCAACACAAATGTCTCCTTGTGGGACAATAAAGTATATTGTATTGTCCAAAACCAAAAAATCCTAACAATCACTAGTTAATATTTCATTACTTAATTCCATTGCTAACTATTTTATGAATATTTAGTGCAATGGTGTTCCTTACCTCTAAGGTAATGGTTCAATTAAGAGAATTCACTCATTTTTCATGGTGTTCCATACGTCTTCATATATAGGAGACATAATATATTCCATACATACTGTATATGGTTCTAACATATATTTCTTTATATTTTCATAACCCAAAGAATTCATTTGAATAAAGTGCAACAAATTGAAATCATCCCCATGGCTAGTTCAATATTATATAAATAAAAATGGTTTATGTCAAGAAAAGTTTATTGTTCCTATGTATGGAGACTTATGGGACACCTTGTATATGTTCAAAACATGTTTAATGTTTCATCACTTTATTACTTTTGAAAGACCAACATATAAAACATAACATAATATCTCATACTTGTAAAGAAAGAAATAGTCTGACATTTCCGACAACCTTTTCCCTCCAGTTTGACTGCTGGGTCAAATTGACCCAAAGAGTATCTATGTGAGATAAACATGAAAAGGGATTATCACAAATTACACTAAATAAGGTAAGCACTGAAATATTTTTAGTTATTTTTCCCATATGTTTCAACATTAAATTGGGTCAATTTGACCTGTAACATAACAGGAGGGTTAATACTCTTATCATTCTGGGGTGATTTTGCTTAAAATGCCTGAAAAATACCTCTTTAAATTAAAATGACAACTGCTCTTCGACTGTTTGGAGTAAAGATAAAAGAATGGGCTCTTTGTAAAGGTAATACCTTGTAGTTTGGACTAAAATATTCACTTTTACTGTTTATTAAACAGGTAAAAAGCTGTAGAGTTAGAAACACCAATACATTTAGTTACCCCCCCCCCATCGCCTTAACCCCTTAACGCCTGAATTTAAATATAAGTATACTGTATATAATATTAAAAGAAAAGAAAACTAGGACTGTCAAAATGAACACATTAACATGGATTAACCCATCATCATAATTATTGTGATTGTCCAAGTTATTTAGTTTTTCTAAAAATTAATTAGTTGTCCTATGAGTTAGTGCATTATTTTTAATGACTGATTATTCTGAACCAGCCTTTTCACACTTTAAATAATATAATTTTTCTTAAGATCTTCATTTAATCTTGGTCTTAACTAAATTTCTAATCTTGATTTAGTCTCAGGATTGAAGAAGATATGAGTTTAAGCAGACATACATTTGTTTTGCCATGAATTTGTTATTTTTGGTGGAAACCTTCATCACATCTTCATTCTTCTTTCCTCAGACCCTCATCCTGCTTCTCATTGCTAATATAAATCACTTAACCAGGGTCAAATATATGGAAGTTATTTGCTGTACAGTCTCATTTTGGCTCAGTTCCACACTCTCTTGACCTGGTCTCGATGCTTCAAAGTCTGAATCTTATCTTAGTCTTGATAAACTATGGCTTCGTTAATGAACTAATCTCAGTTTAAGTCTTGACTGTGACAGTATTTCCAGTACAAAACTCCTAATTAAACAGAAAACCCTGACAGTACTGCAGTTATTAATTAGACAAAGGTAGAAAAACAATCTATCATTTAACTACTGAGGAATTGCAGTGTTAGGGATGTGATATTTAAACTCAAAATGGCAACAAATGACCCAGTTCCCATTGATTCTCTCCCAGTATCTACATAGGTGTTGCATATTTTAAAGGCATTCCATATTGAGGGAAGTGATATAAAATATATCATAGTACATTTAGAGCAGGGGTCTCAAACATGCGGCCCGGGGGCCAAATGTGGCCCGGCAAAGGTTCCATTGTGGCCCCAAGGATGAATTTGCAAAGTGCAAAAATTATATATAGTCAAAGCTGTGGAACTGATTTTAGTTCAGGTTCCACATTCAGACCAATATGGTCTACAGTCAAATTATAGCAGAATAACATGTTATTCAAAATAATTACTCTATATTTTCTTCTCATTTTGATGTGAAAATAATGTAGATTATGCCTATATATAATAACAACTTCAAATTTCTGTCTTTCTTATAGTGGAAAAAAATAACATTAAATTGGGAAAATATTTATATCTACGAACTATCCTTGTAACAATAAAATGAACGAATATGAACAAACTGAAATTTCTAAAGAAAATTAAGCACAATTTTAACAGTTAAGTGTCTTTGTAGTAGATCTGATCCTTAATGCACATGCGTAAATGATAAATTCAAGCATAATATTGTTAGACTTGCATGTATTTTTCTTGAGATATTTCATTTATTTTCATAGTTTTTTTTAAAGCAAGCTCATGAGGTAATAGGGTTTGTTTGCACTAAAACAAACACAAAAAATTGGGATTGTAATTTTTTTCTAGCTTAATATGATATTATTTTACTGGTCCGGCCCACTGGAAAATGAGGCCCCTGATTTAGAGCACAAGGAAACTGCAAATTAAATAAATAGATAACCAAATAAATGAATAAATAAATAAATAAATAAATAAAAGGGAAAAGGCATTACGGATGCAACAGAAAGACAACAGCTTTTCTTAGGTGACATTTTCATTAAACTCTGTGAACTAGTAAATCTAATATCAAAATGCAGATATTGATTTGATAAAGAGGTCCAAGTTGAACACAAAAAAAAATGTGTTTTAAATATTTTACATTTCATGCAGAGTCTTGGAAAGAAAAAACAGTGTTATGGATGTGACACGCCTGAAATACACATGTCATCTGTTCTTAAAATCAACAATTTAACCACCATAAGCCTTTGTTCATACAAAGAAAATTCAGAATATTCGTAAAAACCTCCTGTAAGTTCTTAAATAACATTCAGGATTGCTGCTATTTTGCTGTTTTATTGATGTCAGTATAAATGTATGTTGTAGTGGCTTCAATTTATTTTTTAACAATTTAAAATGAATTAAAGTAAATGTATTTTATTTACAATTTACAAAATGGTTAAACTCATTTACCTCTGTAAAATATAAGACTAGGTGATTTTTAAAAAAAAAATAATTTGGTTTTATATGTAATTATATGTTACATTATTATTTTTTTTGCTCTACTGAAGTCTCTCCATCTTCATCTACCAGCCTCAGATAAGGACATTAATGAAAGCAGTTCAGTTAACAGAACCTATTCTTTAAAAATATAAGTTATTGGAGGACAAGGTTTACAAATATACTTTTGTATTTAATAAAATATTCCCTGTGAGTCTAGGATGACTATTAAAACCTTCAGCTGCACAAAACTGGCTATTTTATGTCACAGAGGAGATGCAATAAATGAAATAATGCAATGCTCAATAAAAACACACAAAACACTATAAATCAGCAACACATAAATGAACACTATGAGGCACAAAACAACAAAAGTAGTAAACATTATGAAAATAACAAACATTAAAAGTGAATTAAATGTTGAGATAAATTGTAGCAATACAAAACCCAATGAACTCAGTAATAGTCTGTTCCCCTAAACATATTTAATGTGTCTTTTGATGTTTTGCAAAAGAGAATGTTTATAGAAGCAACTAAATTAGGAAAAACATATGTGGATTTTGTAGGTTTTTTTGTTCACTTTTATGCAAAGAGTAAATCTATGTAAAGGAACTGTTTCACCAAGTTCACTAAACTGCAAAAATCTAAATTATACCAAATGTATTTTTCTTATTTCTAGTCCAAATATCTCATCAAACTTAAAATAAGACAGAATCACCTGAAGAGTAACTTGTAAGTGAGGTATAAGGACTGACTTTTAGACAATAGATCTTTAAAGTCTAACATAATTTCAACAGACAAATAATGTATTATTATTTTTATTTTTATTACCCCCCAAGGGGAGAGGGGTAATACTGTCTTTGAGTCAGTTTGTCTGTCAGCAGCTTTACACAAAAACTACTGGAACAATTCCTATGACGTTTTCAGGAAAGGTGTGAAGTGGTCCAGAATAGATCCCAGTGCATTTTGATGAATGTAGGTCAAAGGTCACAGTCACCATAAATGTATTTTCACAATGATAAAAGATAGGCAGATCTTTGTTTTGTTTTATTTGTTTGTTTTGCTTTATTCAAGCAATGGAGCAAGGTAAGGCTGATTATTTCTAGAGCACATTTCATGTACAAGAAAATTTCCATAAAACATCAAAACTGCATTACAGCAACAGAAGTATAGGCATAAAACAGGTTTTATTTAAAGTAGATAAAACAAATAAAACAGGTAAATTAAGTGTAGATCTAAACTGATGAAGAAACATTACTCAAATGCACCTGAGAACAGACAGGATTTTAAATGTTAAATGTCTTTTGAATGTTTTTATGGCTCTTATTTTAATTGTCTTATATGTTTCATGTAAAGCACCTTGAATTGTCCTGTACATGAAATGTGCTATACTGTACAAATAATATTGCCTTGCCTTAAATAAACTTGTGTTTCAGCTTAAAGTTTTTTTCAGTTTGTTCCAGACATGTAATAATAATAATGATAATGATAATGATAATAATAATAATAATAATAATAATAATAATAATAATAATAATAATAATAATAATAATAATAATAATAATAATAATAATAATAATAATAATAATAATAATAATAATAATAATAATACTTTTAATTTATTTTTGTACTTTACATTTAAATAATCTCAATGTGCTACATAGACAATAAAATATGTGGAGACATGTGGAGCATAGAAGCTGAACGCAGCTTCTCTGTTTAGTTCTGACTCTATGGACTCTAGATCTAGATGACCTGGTGGGTTCATGAACACTTCTGTACAATAGCTGTCCACTGCAGTGACCACTATGCACAAAGGGGTTAAGGATTCATTCATTCATTCATTCATTCATTTATTCATTCAAAGACTCAATAAGACCATCTCTTAATCGTTTGTGTCACACTTTTTCACTAATCCATGCTGCCAGACAACATAAAAAAAGAGCATTAAACAAACACGAGCATTTGTTTTCTGCTGGGATTCTCTCACAAAATGACTACCCACAAGCCCATGGTGAAGAATGATGGTGTGGCAGGTGCAGATATGAGATGATGTCTGGACCTTGTTAGTCTGGGGTGGCAAACAGACGCTGTGGTTTGCCACCGATGGACTGTGATTCAATTGGGCGTGTGGTGGCGGCAGCGGCGGACGTGGGCCGCTCGGCTTTAAAGGTGCTACTGTAGAGAACCAGCTTTTACGTAAGCAACTTCATGCTGTCCTCTGTAATCCCCATCCCCCCTCTTTCTACACACACTCTTTCACACATCTTTGAGGCATTAATAAGTTATAACTCAGATGTTTTGCTCTCCTCTACACCCCATCCATCCTCATTTAAACAGAACTACACTCAGTCATACTGTAGCAGCCAGTTCCTAATTTTCTCGTGAAGTGCTGCTTTACTTTTGTTGTGGACTGTACGGCTTACGGGGCATGCACGTACGTCTTGTCATTGTTGATTACCCTGTGTATGCTGGACTCACTAGACTGTTTTGTGTGTTCACAGGCGCCTGACCTACCTGTTCTGATCAGGTTTCATCGAGTGCTCACAGGACTGGAACTACTCACTTTAGGTTAGGCCTGTGCTGGAGGGGAACGCTTAGTGTCTCCAAGCACTTACAGCCCAATTGTTATAGGGAAATGCCTCAAAAGATACTACTTAAAAAACAGAAATGTACATTATGTTCTCCATAGGTCATTACCCTTTTAACTCCTGAGACTTGAGGAGTTGCAAAGTACAAAAAAAAAAACCAAACAGTAAAATAAACAATAATATGAACAGAAACAGCCAAAGTGTTCAATAAAAACCAACAAAAATGCATAATGAACCAATAAAATAGAAGTTTGTGTTATTTAATTTACTCCTCTTATAGATGGGCATAAAAGCTCGGAAGAAATTAAAATATTGTATCAAAACAGAAAGAGATAACTTTAAAAAAAAATCTATATATAACTTAACTGAACAGAAACATAAATCTCCAACCCTTCTGATTTGTCACACTGCATCAGTACTTTTTAGGTGACATTTTAAAAATGTTGTTTCAATGTGATTTTATTACCATGAGGGTACTGCACTGAACAAAAACTACTAACACTATGAAATCATCAATGACACTGCTGATCTCTGCCACGTCACAAACACTGTCATATAAAATAATGCCTTATGGCGCCACCATGTATATCATATTAGTAGCATATTTTAGGAAATGAATCAATGTGTGTAAAAATGTTGCCAAACTCTCGCATAGTCTGGACCCAGATACAGATTTGTTCGGCATCCCTCCAAAGATGAGCGACTGCATCCATCTGTCAGAATATTTACCCACTCAACTCAGATCAGCACTGAGGTTCCAACAGTTTTGCTACCAATATGTCAAGAGCATACTGCACAGCAAAGATTCACTGCCACTAGAAACCTAACAGCACATAGAACTTTTTGGGCCATATATCGTGGTTTAAAATTTGTCATTTTAACTAAACCTGAATGAAGGTTCCACAAAAATAATAAAGTAATAGTCTATAATTATGCTGAACAACTGAGATTTAACAAAAAAAAGGGGTTGTAATTAGGCCTGCCACGATATTCAATAAATCAATTCATTGCAGGAGAATTAAAAATGAGCTCCATAAGTTTGCTGGAGACACTGGATAATGAGTTACCTTCACCATCGCCATCGCGACTGAGTCCTAAAGAGACATCCTCAGTGTAATGAGGTGTTTAACCCTCCTGTCAGTCACTCTGTGTGTGGGGAGGCGGGACATCCTCCTGTCAGTCACTGTATGTGGGGGCGGGACATCCTCCTGTCAGTCACTGTATGTGGGGAGGCGGGACATCCTCCTGTCAGTCACTCTGTGTGTGGGGAGGCGGGACATCCTCCTGTCAGTCACTCTGTGTGTGGGGAGGTGGGACATCCTCCTGTCAGTCACTCTGTGTGTGGGGAGGTGGGACATCCTCCTGTCAGTCACTGTATGTGGGGAGGTGGGACATCCTCCTATCAGTCACTCTGTGTGTGGGGGTGGGACATCCTCCTGTCAGCCACTCTGTGTGTGGGGGTGGGACACTAAGAGTCAGTGTGACAGCCTGTGATCAGAAAAGGGAAAGTACGTAGCACCCACTGATGCATTAGGGATTAAAGGGTTAAAAGTCACCAAAAAACACAAAACTGTTCCTCAACATCTCAAATCATAACCTGATTCAATACATTTCTGGATGAATTGTGTGAGGTTCAAAATCACCGTGACCTTTGACCTCTGACCACCAAAATCTTAACACTACTTCTTCTTAACACTTCCTTGTATCTAATATGTTGTCAGAATCTGAATGAATCCAAAAAACAAAAACCTGTGACGACACAGGCATTAATGTAAATATTGAGATATATATATATATATATATATATATATATACAGAGATGTATAAAGTACTGGACTAGAGGAGTGGAGTAGAAGTACAAGTACTACATCAAAAAACTGACTTGAATAAAAGTTGAAGTGTTCTTCAAGCATCATACTCAAGTGAAAGTACTAAAGTATCCAAAGAAAATTGTACTTAAGTATTGTAAGTAGAAGTATGTAAAAAAAAAAAAAAATTCCACTCAAGTACTGAAAGTAAAAGTAGAAGTAAAATTACACGTAGAAGTAGTGAAAAAAATTGTACTTAAGTAGTGAAAGTAAAAGTAAAATTTAAAAGTACTGTGTAGGCCTATACTAAATGAAAGCAGTCACAAGTTTGAACACATTTATATATTTAATATGAAAGGCACAACTTCAGCTGAGGCAGCAGTAGTACAAGAACATACCAGTTCACTTACAAGTGTTCATGAAAAAACTAAAACTTTCAAAGGGAGAGTATTCCAAGAATATGGCCAAGTGACAAACCAAATATTTCTTGTGTAAACACGGTGTAGCAGCTATGCATGTAACGTTGCCAAAAGGTCGTAACATTGCCAAAAGGTCTTATTATGTAGTGTTTGATCGCTGACTCGTCCAATGATGAGACACCATCATCAAACCAGGTGACAGAGCCATTTATGGCTCTGGCATTGATATGCTATGGGTTTGGTATGTTTCTGAACAATTTTAATAAGAGTAACGAGTAACGATTCGGCACACAAAAAAATGTATCGGAGTAAAAGTATAAAAAAATTTTTTAAATATGTAGTGCAGTAGAAGTGGAAGTAGGCGAAAAAAATTATACTCCAAAAAAGTACAGATACTGCATTTCACTACTTAAGTACAGTACTTAAGTAGTTGTACTTCGTTACTATACATCTCTGTATATATATTATGCTGCAGCGTCAATCTTCCTTTTTTATTTTACACATTGAAATTTAACATCAGTGTAAGAACTTAAGCCTAGATCCATAAATAAAAAGAAAATCTTGGGTTGCATGAACAAACTGTAATATTATTAAATGCTATAAGACACATTTTCTATAATATATCAAGAGTTATTTTCAAAAGAAAAACTCTTCACCTCATTACTTATATATACATATACATTTATCTCCTGGACATGCATACAGGCACTCTCACTGCCGTCTGGTCAAATGCTTTGGCTTTGTCCGCCTCTCAGATTAAAGCTACCAGGCTAATTTGCTGCTATGTCATAATTCCTACATAATCCGTCTCTAATCCTCACCGACTCGATTAAACAGTCAAATCTCCAGCTCAGTATCTGGCAGTATCTGGCGCACTCTTCATTTGTGCTCACTCTCCTTCAGCCTCTCTATGCCCTTCTTCTTTTTCCACGCCCTCCCCTCCACCTCTCCACTCTCAACAAATCTTCATCTTCTTTATCGTCTTTGCTTCGCCGTCTCCTCCTTCGGGCTGATTCTCTGCTGTCTTTTCTCTCTTGTGTGTCTGTGATGCTTTTGTCGCATCTTCCTTATGATTCAGATAATAATTAAACCGTGTTTCCCCTTTTAAAAAATGAGTGACGTACTTTGTCGACTCTTGGGTGTTCCTTAAATTCTCAGTTGTCCTGAAATTGTCTGTTATAAAGTTGTCCTTGTGAAGACATGAGTCGATTTGGAAGTCCTTCAGTTTATATAAAGTCGTCTTCAAGAAAAATCCCCATGCGTATAGCTTTAAGAGCTTAGACTTTCAATGACTTTAGTGAGTCACATCTCTCTAAAATATAGGGAAAAAAATTAACTACATGAGTTTCCCATCATTGCTGAGAACAGAAGTGATGATTATGTCTTTATCGGGCAAGTGACTATTTCTGGTTGTTTCCAAATACATTACAAAACAGTGACAGCAACAGATGTAATGAGGATGGTGAGACAACAATAACATGTGCAATGTGGACTATAGCAGTGTTTTACAACCAGTATGCCGCAGTACATAAGTGTTCCGGGAGATATATACAGTATACAGGTATATCCACATATAATTGTGTGTATATATATATATATATATATGATGTATTTTAAGTGTGTTTGTTTTTGTAAATTTCTTCCTGCTGTATTTTTATTTCTTTATTTTACTTTTTTTTGTTTTGACATTCATATTCAAAATAAATCCAGAAAAAAATAACTAAATTATGCAGTGATATAGTGATATACAGTTAAAAGTAATCAAAAATGCTAGTTATGCAATCAAGTGCTAATTCCTGAGTACATCATGTGACTAAAACAAACGGAAAAGAAAACATGGAAAGAATAAAAGCACTGTTTTTGTCAGTACAATGACCTAAATATTGATTTAATAACTGAAGTGATTTATGTTATATTAAATAAAAACATGAAAAATGGCGAAATAAAGTCACATAGGCTATTTTTGTTATTACATTTGTCTAAACAAATGTTCCTTTAGTTGTACCAGGCATTAAAAGAAAAACAATTGGTCTAATATTATATGTTTTCTGCGACTGTATGTTTGTAAAAATAGTCTGACTTTATCCTCTTGGCTTCAACATTGTTCTCGCATCACTACATGTTGCCTATAAAACTTTATTATTGTAAAACAAGAACAACAGAAAAATAACACTGGTCTACAAGTAAAATGCTTCAGGAATAAAATTAATGTGTTACTGATAAAGAAAACTCAAGTCTTAAATGCTGGTTGGTTCAAGTTTCCAAGATTAGTCCTCAATAAAATTAATATTAATAAGAGTTAATGCTCTCCATCAGCTCCCTACGTTTCAGTGGATAACTGGTACCATTGCATCCCTCTTCTATATCAACATTCATGCTGTTGAAATGTTAAAAATAAATAAATTAAAAAAAATTTATATATATATATATATATATATATATATATATATATATATATATATATATATATATATATATATATATATATATATATATGCTCTAATGTTTAAAAAGTTTCAACCTAAATTGATTTTTCTTGTTTGTTTTTTTGTTAGTTTTTTTTGTAATTATTGGATTAATTTAACTTATTGGACAAAATATGGTCATCACCTAGATTTCCTACATAATAACTATATATTTTTTTTTAAATTATAATTTAATATCGTATTTTTCAGATTATACGCCGCAGTTTTTTTTTTTTTTCATAGTTTGACTGGGGGTGTGACTTATACTCCAGAACGACTTATATGTAAAATTATTAAGATATTATTATATAATTTTGCATGTTATTTTCACACTGAAAACTGCAAAAGGTCGCTCTTGAGCATGTTCTTTATTCTATAGTTATCTGAATAACTGTTAATATGTTACATTAACATACCAGGCATGTTGTCAGTTGTATAACATTAACTGAGTGTGTTACATTAGCATACACCTATTCAGCCTGTTCTATTCATATTTCCAATTGTTTTTCAATATGAAATGTCTGTTTGTTGGATTTTATGAAATACATTTCACCCCAAAAATGCGACTCATATTCCAGTGCGATTTATATATGTTTTTTCTTTCTTTCTAATACTTTGGAGTGACTTATTGTCCAGAAAATCCAGTATTTCTATGTGTTCCCAGGTTGAAGCTACAGGTGAAATTACGCAGGTTTTTTTGTGTGAGTCCAGATGCTAAATGAAGAAACTGATTCATTCCCACATTCTGATTCACTCATCTCGCACACTCACCTTTACTATTTAATATGCTCTGAGCTTTTTTTTTTTTTTTTTTCTCATACCACCGGTCTTTCTCTCCTCTGTGGGTTTATGATTTATTGAAAAGAGGTGGATGGTGTCACGCATCACTTCAGTGTGCATAACCTTGGACTGACATCAGCCCACTGAGGATAAGTTAAGGATAAGTGTCAGTGCTCTGTCACTCAGTCACCTGATAATGAGACGATGGACCTGAAGAGCAGGAGGGGACGGTGGGTCTAGGGCTATCAACAAACATGGGCACGTAGTAATGTCTCCCTAGGTAATGGAGACGATCGTTACTCCTTTAGTTTTGAGGGTTTAAGAATCTCACTGGACTTATTTTACTCTAACATGTCCATATTCTCCTCAGATGCAAGAAACTAAAGGTTTTACATTGATTGGAAACGGCATAATCCAACAGTTTTTTTCAGATATATTTTAGTTTTTATTTATTTATGTATGATTTCATGAAATGCCCTTTGCAATGGACAGCATCTTAGAAATAAAACTGTGGAACTTCTGACCCCTACCATGGACAAAATAAGGAGGCTATATTACTGCTGACTGTAACTGAATATCTATGAAAGAGACATCCATCCATCCATCCATCCATCCATCCATCCAATAACTAACCCTCAATCTAATTCTTCTTACAAGTCAAAGACAGTCTTTTACAGAGAACATGCAGCTGCTAGCATTAGCAATGCTAGGCTAAACGTAATGTAATTTTAACTCTTTTTATAGCTTCGTTCTGTACCTATAAGAGTTCATATTTATCAATATTAACTTGCAGAGTTTGTGTAATGCGTTGTTTGTCTGCTGCTGAGGAACAACCTTATAATAGACCATACAGTATGTTGGGAAAAAAAACTGTACTGCAGTCAACTGAAAGATACAAGTAATAAATTATTCCATCATTTACACATATGTTGGTTGGTCTTAAAGGAACCATTGTATTAACACTGAAAAATACTACATAGACTCAAATAAACCAGCATAAATACATGCGGGACAATATATTCAGTTAACCGCTTAACACTTAACAATTAAAATCTAAGTAAAAAAAAAAGGACATGCTAAAGTAAGATACGATAGTTTTCTTTGGTATGTTGCATATTTATGACAGGAGGTATTAAGTATTTCATGTGGTTAGTTGAGTCTTTTTTGCTTGTAGATAACTGCTGTTTCTTATTTTTATCCATTTATTTCTTCTAATACATGAATAAACAAAAGTGTTAGGTTCTTATTGCCAAACAATTGCTAAACAAAAATAAAAAAGATTGTAAATCGAACATAACGTGGCCCAAAAAAAATCCAGTCTTTTTTTTTTTTTTTTTTTCCAACATCTCGCATCATTGCACCATAGATTATCAATGGAGTTCAGGTCTAGACTCTGTCTCATGCTTTATCCAATAGAAGAATGTGAACTATTTGACAATTAAATCCAGGTGACTGTTTTTTGCTAGGATGTGTATGTGTATCGTAGGATGTGAATCAATACCGTTACATGAATTCCCATTAAGAATAAATGACTTCATTAGTTGACTATATTAACCTTGAACTTGATGATCTCCAACTAGGGCAATTTTTTTAAATTCTATATTTGTTACGAAATGCAGATATTAAAATCAACATTATAGTTCACTTATAACATTCGTCTCTCCGCTCAAAATATCTTTAAGTCCTTGCTAAATGTTTAAGGATCCACTGAACAATAGTCAAGCCTCGACAATAAGGGGAAAAATTCAACCGATATTTGCATAACCCATTCATCAGACACTGACGGGATGATAAATGAGTCATTCATTAATGATAACAATCAAAGATTAAAATTCCCTGTGAGTGTGTCTAAACACCGGTAGAAGCAGCTACACAACCAGTGCGAGCACATCTCCGGTCTTATCGTAATTATGCATGTTGCTTGTACCAATAATTGATTGCATAACTCCCTCCAAACTTGGATGAGCAAACACAAACAAAAGTTTCATGAAGGACAACGGTTTAATCAACCATCTCTCCTCCTGAAAGAACAGGACATTCTTTCCTCTCATTAAGTTTGTTCTTTGTACTTGTGAACAACCACAAAAGTACAAACAACCACAGTTTATATCTATAAAAAACTGAAACTACCGCTCAGAATAACCAGTTCTAGTTCTCGTTCTTAAATGTGTTTTATTCCAAAAACCATCAGGAGGAACTCTGGTAGTAGAACACACTTAAACCAAAACAAAGCAATATAACCAGACTGTATGACTCACTGAATAAAGCATAACGTCTAATGTTTCCACACATTTGTACTATGGTATCATCAACTTTACGTCTTCAAGCTAAAACTCATAGAAGTTTGCTTCAAATGACACCGTGTCTTGACCTTTTCGTGCTGCCTCGGCTGATAGTTTGCATTACGGCTCTGTTAGCTTAGCTCCGTTAGCTTAACTTTCTTTTTAGGCAGAAAACAGCCACAATAAAACCACAAAACATCTCTGTTTTCTGTACAATTTGTAAAAATATGTTTGGAATTGAACAAACAAGGTCCGAAGTATAACTGTTTTATCAGAACTGTGGAACAACAAACATATAACATATAATAAGGGCTAAATAAATTCTTATCTGACACTGCACTAAAGCTTTTTTGCACTGACTGATTTGTATTATTTAATAGTATTTGGTTTTATACTGTACATAGGTTTTTATATTATAGATATGTTCTTTTTTCTTCTGTAACTTATTAGTTTTTGCCACTTTCTACATTTGAGCAGCGTGGAATGATCATAAATATGAATTTCAAACACCACGTTCACACTTCCTTCTGTATTGTCTTTGTGATGTGACGTGGCTTCAGTCTGAGGACTCTAGTTTCTCAGTTGCCATGCAACAATAAAACAACATTGCCGTATAACACCAAGTAGCCGAGTTCCATTTAGCCGCTGAGTTCCATTGGACGCGGGTGCAAGAGGATATTTTGGCTTTTATTTGACTTTTGACTAGACTTAGATCAGCAGAGGATAATGATCTTTTCTCCTCCCAATATTTTTCTGTAAGTAAATGAAAGGTGACATGACCAGTTAATATTACTTGCTATGCATGACTATTTTAACATTATGTGTGGAATGTCCTGTCTGAAGTTATAGCTGGAACATGGTAGGCTAACATGGTAATCCACGGAAAGCACTAGCATGATCCATTCACTTTACAGGTTATTTCTAGTGGAATATTTACAAATCCATTGTATATATGTACATAAACCACCATATATGTGATAATACACCATATTATATATAAAAAATATGAGCTAACCAGCACTTTTGTCATTGTTTCATGATTCATTTTATCATGATTTTACACGTTTAATGTCTGAAGCAGCAAAAATACAACAACTTGTAGAGCAATGCAGTGCATTTTTCCCTCAACAGTATGAGGGGAAAAAATGCCAAATTATAAATAAATAAAAATAATGATAATAATGGTGGTGGTAAACCACATATGTTGTCACAGTTGCCCTGGGGCAGACTGACAGAAGCGTGGCTGCCATTTTGCGCCTACAGCCCCTTTGACCACCACCGAACATTCATACTCATTCATACACCAGTGTGAGTGACACTGGAGGCAAGGAGGGTGAAGTGTCTTGCCCAAGGACACAACAGACTGACTAGGAAAGAGCGGGAATGGAACGCCCAACCCTTTGGTTAATGGACGACCTGCTCTACCAACTGAGCCATGGCTGCCCTTAAATATGTGAATATATAATAAATGCATGAATAGATAGATAATTTATTTTATTATTTTATGTTTTATGTATTTCTTTCTATATTTTAATACTTATTAATTTACTCAATTATGCATGGTTTTATATATATATATATATATATATATATATATATATATATATATATATATATATATATATATATATATATATATATATATATATATATATATGTGGGTGTGTGTGTGTGTGTATTAAAAACCAACATTTTTGTCATTTTTTTTCTTATTAAGGTATGTAAAATGTATCACATTTAATGTTTGAAGCAGATACGTTATTTAAAAAAAAATGTAAACCAGTGTTATAGACTGTTAACAGCTATAATTGCGGCTTCATTCCTTTAGTTGTAAGCACCTTAGTTGACTTATTTATTTATTTATTTTTTGGAAGAGCAGACACACTAGCTATGACTGGCACACAGAGAAATGGAAAAACAGTTGGAAGTGACGAGGCCCACTCCGCTCAATCACGTGACCTGTAATGACCAAGAAAAGTACTGCAGCCAGCAAATTATGAACAGCTGAAGAAAGTGAGTAAAAAGAGAGGGAGAGAGGGGGAAAAAAATGCAGTCGGAACTTGACAGCTTGGGTCTATTTTTAACACGGGGAGGAGGTAAAAGACAGATGAGCGACAAGTTTCAGCGGTTAAGGGGAGTTCTGATCATTTCTCCTGTGCCTCGCTGCGTGATGTCTTGCTCAGTGACAGGTAGTGTCAGGAGGCGAGATGAGACAGAAACTAGTATTCCTCTGCGAGTTCTGTGTGTGTGCGTGCCGACACTGTTATTAAACGGAGTCTGTAAAGTTATTTTCCTGACGATAGTGATAGCGGAGGAGGTGGAAAAACTCAAGAGAAAACCATTATGGATCAGACGAGTCCTGCCTTTCAACTTCCCGAAGGATGTATGTGTTAAAATGAACAGGTTCATGTGTGTGTCGTTGATGGAGGGAGGGAGGGGCATATGGATCTACCATCATGATTAAAGTATTTCTATCAAGGGAATTGGTGTGAGTTGTGGAGAAAAAAAAAAAGGGTATGTGGGTGTATGGCAAGAAGCAAGAATAAGAGAGAATCAAATGGCTTTAGTGTAGGGGTCTCAAACTTATTAGTTTCAGGGATCACATTCAGCCCGATTTGATCTCCAGTGGGCCAGACCAGTAAAATAATAACTTAACAACATGGGAAAAAAATGACAGTTCAAAATTGTTGTCTTTGTTACTGCAAAAAAACCTCATTATACCCTGAAAAAACTGAAATATCTCCAAAAAATAGGTGTAATTCTAATAATATTATGCCTCAATTTATCATTTACACACATGCTTTATAGATCAGATCTACTACAAAGACACTAAATTGTTAAAATTGTGTTTAATTTTCCTTTAGAAATATTTGTTCATGTTTTTCACATTTTATTGTTACAGGATAGTTTCGTAAGTGTGAATATTTTCCTAATTTAATGTTACTTTTTTTGCACCATAACACAGAGAAATTTGAAGTTGTCATTATTTCTTGGAACAATGTCAATTATTTTCACATCACAATGAGAAGAACACTTGGAGTCGTTCTTTTTTTTGTATGTTATTCTGCTATAATTTGATTGTAGTTCCTATTGGTCTGTATGTGGAACCTGAACTAAATTGAGTTCCATAGCTTTCATCCCATGGGCCACATTGGAACCTTTGGCGGACCACATTTGACCCCCGGGCCGCATGTTTGTTCCTTAGTGCGTGGCCTGAGAGGGACAAAAAAACATGTTGTATCCAAATGAGGATTTACATTTAATATGACAGTGTGATGAAGACATTTAATCAGAGCTATGTGTGCATCTGTGTATGTAAAAGTATATGATCATGTGAATATGGCCTACACCATGTGACAGGATTGCTTCTGGCGCTACCACAACCGTCGAGGTCTCATTTTATTTTTTTTTTCTCCTTAATCTCCATTTTCCTCAAGTGAAGTCACATATGACTCAAATTTACATCTCTGTGTATCCAGGAGAAAGTTTCTTGGGGATACAGAGACAGAAAACAAAGAGGTCAATTACCTACCTAATGTAGATCACCCATTGCCTCCAGGACTTCATGCATATACATCCACATAAACAATCGGAACAACCCAAAATAACTGCACAAAAAAAAAAAAAAAAAAAAAAAAGTGAGCACTTTGCCTAATTACGGCTAATGTCTGAGGTTAATGGGCTCTTACGGATGGCTGGCCTTAGGAAATCTGTGAAAGTAATGACCAGTCACTAATGAATACTCAAAACATCAATGATGATCCACAACTGAAAGGATTTCTATCTACACCACAGAAAGAACCTATTTATCCAGAGTAGTTTAGTAGAAGCTGTCTGCAGTTTTAACTTGTACATGTTTCCAAATTCATACTTTCTGAAACAGAGTCAGCAATAAGACTAAACTGCCTCAAAACTGAGGTTTAATCCCGATAGATCCTGTTTAGCATTCGGTTGAGAGACTTCCACCTCTTCAAACACATGTGCAGGGGAGATTATAGGGGCTTTCTGTGGTTCTTCTGTACTGTACTTCAAGAGCCGGTGTACAGCAACGGTGTGAAACATGTGGCACGGGGGCCAAATGCGGCCCGCCAATGGTTCTAATGTGGCCCATGTGATGAAGAGCATAATAACTTATTGAACTTCAAAGGTTTGCCATTGTTTTACTGCAAAATATAATATTAAATTAAGAAAATATTTACACTTACAAACTATCCTGTAACAATAAAATGTGAATAACTTGAACAAATAGGAACAACCTGAAATGTCTAAAGAAAATTAGACACAATTTGAACCATTTTCTCCTTCTGTTACAGGGAGCTGAACTGATCCATAATAAAACACATGGACAAATGATCAATTGAGGCAGAATTTTTTTTAAATTGCTATTATTTTCCTTATTAAATTTGCATTTGGATAATTTATAAAAGTATTTTCATAATTTAATGTTTTTGGGATTTGTTTGCAATAAAACAATGGAGTTGTCATTTATACAGTACACTGTAGATTTTGCAGTGTTAATTTGGAGACAATGGGACCAAATACACTCTAGAAGAAGTTAAAGAAACTCTCTAAGTGTTGATTTAACACTGCAAAATTTACTGTGTAGGATATTATATTTTCATTTTACTGGTTTGGCCCATGGGAGATCAAATCAGGCTGAATGTGGTCCCTGAAGAAAATGATTTTGAGACGCCAGATGCATGAAGGGTTGGACAAATGTGTATTTGTGGCACTAAGGGACAATGCAAAGGCAGCTGTGACATTTAGGAAGAGGCTAGCAGTGCATAGCATTCAGTCAAAGTCAGTATTTCCTGTAGCAGAACATGTTGTGTACTATATTCTGACCAAGTCTGCCATTGTTCATGGCAGCAGATGCTGAAAAAAGAGCTTGCGTCACTTTTCTCTGTGGCTTAGGGAGTTTTGTAATTAACAATGGTGGACACTGATGCCTTGTAAGTGAAGACAGAAATGTAGCTATTTGTGCCAAATTAAACAGACTACATGGAAATTAGATTTGTACCGTTTTGTTTGCTAAAAGCACTTTGACGACTCACGAGTTTTCTCTGAGGGATGTTGTCATGTCGTGAAAATGAAGACAGAGAAGTCCAATTACAACTGTTGGCGGTGACACCCCACACACACACACACACACACACACACACACACTGCATAAAAAAAGGGCCATATTAACAGTGTATTACAACACATCCACTTTTAATGTAATAGGGTGCATTGTCTAAAAGAGAGTATAGGGGAGGTAGACGAAGTGAGAGATATTTTCAATAAATAGCAATTATATACATTGGGATATGGTAAGACTCAGCGGGTGGAGGCCTGAGGGTGAGCCACCTCTGAGCCATTATTGGGGATAATGACATCAACCAAGCTCTCTCCAGAGTGTAGTTGTGTGTGACAGAAAAATAGATAAGAGCTTATAATTACATACACCACCCAGGGAGGAAGGGATCAGTGAAGAGAGACGGGATAGATGGGGAAAGAAATGATTTGAAAGAATCCAGAGTAAACATTAGGAAGTTAGGAGGCTACAGGACTGAAGACACATAATGCATGCTCAGAGGCACACAAAAAAAAAAACACATTTACACAAAGAAAAAACAACAACACACACATACACTGGTGAAACAAAGCCTCCTGAAGCTAACCCTTTTGGATGACCTGAGACAAATTATGAATAATAATAATAATAATAATAATAATAATAATAATAATAATAATAATAATAATAATAATAATAATAATAACAATAATAATAATAATCTGGGTGCGATTTGGTGAGGGGGTGAGGGGGGGTCATAAAATACCCCCATAAAATACCTGAAGGAGGAACTTCACATACAGCAAAGTCCGAGCAGAGGGGGGACTGTAAAGCTCGCAGCCAGACCCATCAGCCACCTTCCTCCCCTGAGCCGGTTGCAGCACACCAGCACGGAGAAAATGAGCCCGATAGGGACACAAGCCACATCCAAGGGGATCCTCCCAGCACCGAGCGACCACCCAAACCCACTGAGGGAACCCTGGTTAGTTCATTTTCCTCTGCTCAGTAATATGCTGACACTCAGCAGGTCGTCTGGTCTGATTTGAGGGCGTAGTCAGAAAAAAGAATTAAGGGGGAAGGGGACGAAGGGACAGGACGGCAATCCTCCTCAACCTGACTCACAATGGCTCTACCCCCCTTCAAACATGACCCGTCTAGGGACGGGTCTCATGCACTCAGTTTGACCTGATGCCGGCCAGAGAAAGAACCGAACCCAGGTTCTGAGTGCACTGCTGTAGTGTACACATGGGCAGCAGAAAATACCACATGAACTGCATTATCAGAGAAAACTGTTGATTTTAAATGTTAAAAATAATAATTTAAAAAATAATAATAAATACAAAAAATACAAAATGGTTTGAAAGAATCCAGAGTAAACATTATGAAGTCTAGAAGTTGCAGGACTGAAGACAAACATAACACATGCTCAGAGGCACAAAAAAACACATTTAAACAAAGCAACACACACACACACACACACACACACACACACAGATACACTGGTGAAACAAAGCCTCCTCGATCTAACCCTCTCGGCTGACCTGAGACACTGATGCTGATGAGATGCTGGAGCTGGAGCCCTCAGGAGAGATGGGATGAAGGAAAGAAGGAGGAGGAGGAGGAGGAGGAGGAGGAGGATGGACGACAAGATGAAGAAGAATACAGGAGGGTGAGGAGTGGGGGCGGTGAAGATGTAATAACGCTGATAAAAGACATTCAGCAGAAAAAAAAAAAACGAGCAAAAAAACAGGAGGGGGGGGGTAAGTTAAGTTAAAAGGGGAATAAATGCTCAACAGATAATTTCGTCTGAGTCTGACACCGGCAAAAACACTGTTAATTAAATTGCTTGTGGGAGCAGATAAACATTTAATGCAGTGAGTGCTGAGATGACAGGAGGTCTTGCCCTCTGGAAAAGCTCAGACACAATCCTTCTGAAATATTGTGATCAATAGAGCGGCCAGTTTTCCATGCTAGTGGGCACAGGGCTTTAACGACAGAGGCTGCAAGAAGAGCTGGACGTGGACTATGAAAAGCCCCCGTTTCATTTCTGTGTCCAATCACGTAGCAGCGTCCAGGTTCTGAGGTGCTGAGACTATACTGCTATTGTTAGAGTGAACAGGTGATTATCACAAGTCAGACTTGGTATGTCTCTGGCACAGCTCTCCAACATCACAGCTTTAAAGATGTGGAATCAATAATGGAATCATTTATCGTAGTGTGAGACGATGACTTGGATAATAGATGATTATGAAGGAGACAGATCTAATGGAGTCAGTTCAATTATCTTCAATTAACCCCCCTGAACTTAAATATAAGTATATAAAGAAAATAGAGCTGTCAAAATTAATGCATTAACGTGGATTAATCCATTACCATGATTAATTTGATTCAAAAGTTTAACAAAATCTAATGGAACAGTTGTTTATAGTTGTGTGGTGCATCATCAATTATGTTTTGTTTTTTTTTTAGTTTTGTCTATGTTTGTTCATGTCCTGTTTTATTTTTTCCTGTTGTATATGCATCTTGTCTGACTTGTCTGTGGCTGTGTCCAAAACCCAGACCTGGCAGTAGAATCAGGCTGTTGGACGGGATTTGCACGACCTAGGGGTGGGCAATAGGGACATATTTTTGATTTGATTTCATGTATTTGATTTATTTTAACGTTAAAAAAAATAAAAATAATAATAATAATAATAATAATAATAATAATAATAATAATAATAATAATAATAATAATAATAATAATAATAATAATAATAATAATAATAATAATGAAAAAGAAAACATACAGTAAAAAACAACCAAGCATGTTCAAAAGGAGTGGGTGGAAGTTAACACTTGTAAAATCCCACCCCTTCTTACTGTATCAACTTTTCTAACAAAAATCCCCTTCCTCCAAAAGAAAAAGAGCACTATATTTATTATCTATTTCTGATCCATCCATCCATCCATATAGTACATACATACATACACACACACATACATACATATAGTACATACATACATACACACACACATACATACATATAGTACATACATACACACACACACATACATACATGTAGTACATACATACACACATACATACATACATACATATAGTACATACATACATACACACACACACACACACACACACACATACATATATATATATATATATTGTATTTCTTAGATTAACTTTCCTCCATCAGGTATCCAACTTGATACTGTGCCTCACAAGGGCGTTGAAAAGACGGGCAGACTAGAGTAGTCCATGAAGGTCCAGAGTACTCCAGCCACTCTCTGTTTCTGTACCACTGCCCTACATGTTTTAGATACAACCCTGCTCCAATCCACCTGATTCAAATGATCACCTCTGCTGAAGCCTGATAATGACTCACTGCTTTGAATGTGTGTAAAATGAATGTATGTGTGTGAATTATTAAAATGTGTGTAAATTGGTATAAAATACTGTTTCTTATGTTTTCATTGGTGACCTGTTTGGATGTTCAGAGGCCTTGTAGTGAATGTGGAAACACCGTTAACTTTGATTGATTCACCAGTAAAACTTGTTGAGTTGGATCAATGCCTGGTTTATGTTCAGTTGATGATGTATTTTAATGATAAAGTCACTTTCTCTGTAGTTTTCTCTGTTTCTGATATAATAACCTTCAACTTTAATCTGAGTTTTTACATGATCAGTCAATTTAATACAGAAAAATACCTGATTTATGGTGATAAAATACAAAATACAAAAGATAATATTCTATTGAACAGTGATAAAACTGTTAAGAAAGGTTAAATAAAGATCCAGCGCTACACAAAAGTAGCGCTGGGACTTTATGGGTTAAGGTGTCAAAGTACTAATCCAGAAACCAGTAGGTTAAGAAACAGCCCATGGTCAAATCAAGTACATTTTGACAGCAGATAATGATTTTTTTTTTTAGAGATTAACTGTTGCAGCCGAGCAAATAAAGAGTAGAAATAAAAGGAGAGGTTTTTTTTATTTTTTATTTTTGAAAAGCCCAGAGCCAGGGTCGCTCTGTGTGCAGTTTAATGTTAAAAGATACAAAAAAAAAAAAAACTGCACAAAATGTATTGTAAAGTCTTTATTTACTCTGACCTCTGACTCCATAATGAGAAGTAGTACAAACATTTACAATATATGACGTGTTGAATGAAGCCTGATAGAATAAAAATCTGAAAATGAATACAGTAGATCTCATATTGTCTGAACAACAAAGTTACAAACATGCTACGTATAAAGGAAGGTCACATTAAATATACCCGCTTTGATTTATAGAGCAAATTTTTCTACCATAAAACTTTTGTCTTTATTGTTTTATATACTTCATATACATTCAGATTGGATTTAAATGCTCAGACTGAGAAATGCATATGTACTTTAAACCAACAAACATAATGTTGGTCTTTTTGGACATTTGCACAGAACTGTATATAGGGTTAGATAAGAATGAGATGAAATCATATCAACCATAACTCAATAAAAGGCGCCCAGAAAGTCCACACAGCAGACACACAGCCTTCTACTGGTCCTACAGTTGAAATGTGAATGGGTTTGTTTATTAGAGGATCCAAATAAAGCAGAGCAGACAGAGTGACTCCTGGGAGAAAAAAAAAAAAAAAAAAAGCAAAAAAAACAACATAATGACTTAGCGTTTCTACAGACAAGTCATTACACTGATTTAAATTCCAAACGTTATTGTCTTGGTTTTTGAAAACATGATGTCTGAGATACCATGGGCTGATGGCAGGTGAAAAATATTACTTTTGGCTGTGGTTAAATGACTGAATGAGTTCAGCAGCACCTTATAACTACTCTAGAAATGTAAAAGGGGGAGATGGGGATCAGTAACAACAGCAACAGATTCACCACAGGCTGAGCTTAAAGGATTTACACCCAAATCTGACTGTGTTTCTATAAATAAATTATAGTACAATTCATATGCCTTATGTTTATTGCTTACTTTATGTCTAATGCAGTTTTATAAACCCTGAGAACCTTAGACGAGATTTCTTACATACGTGTTTTTATTCTTCTTTAGGCATGAAAAACACAGTTGCTACGTTTACATGATATATTTTAATTCCGAATTTATTCTGAATGAAATAATTCAGAATTAAAGCTATTTATTTGGTGCTTAAATGAACATGTTAATTTCAAATAAAGGTTTACATAGCAAACGGGTGTATTCCACTCTAGTTAATTGAGCTTTAAGAGGTGGAGGTACAGAGGGTTCTGATTGGACAGAACGGCCGCTTAACTGGAAGAAAATGATTATATCCATTTCCTGTTTTGCATTGATTTCAACTAGCAACATGCAAGAGCAGATACTATATGTGATTTTTGCATTTATTTTTGTGATAATTACAAAGCATCAGCTCGACTGATTTAACTGCAGGAATATGAATGTGTGTCATCGCAATGATAAAAGGAGTATGTGCAGAATGACAGGACTAATTAACTGTTTACATGACAAAGGAATGATCTAATTCAGAATTAAGAGTGGAATAAACTAGTGTCTTTATTAGGAATTTCTGACAACGAGAGCAACCCAAGAGTGAATCTCACTAATCCTTGACATGCGTTTTCACTGTACTACTTGATCGTTTCTGACACTCTCCTTAACGCACCTTTACTTTCACTTTTGACTGATGAAACCCTGTGACATTTTAACAGGAAGATATGTCCATCAGTTTATACGCTGCATTAGAGTAGAAGGTCTTACTTTACTGTGATGCTTAAACATCTGCAGACTTTAAAAATAACCACAAACTATCAAAATATTTCTTACTGTATACAGAAAATGTCCTAGTGACTTGACAGAAAAATTAACCTGAAATAAACCACCAGATCATTGTGTATTTGGACATCACAAATATACAGACACTGACCAAAAGCACCTTAATTCATGATTCCACAGGTGTCGCCTCTACCTGATATTACTTGATCCTTCTCGCTTCGGTGCGTTTCCACTACAAAAAAAGGACCTAGATTTTTGGTATCGACTCCCCTAAGGTTCAAAGTGATACTACACTCTAAAAAGTATGACTGGGTATGAGTATGACTGGGCAAAATACATTCTATTAAACTCATGGGGGAAAAAATGTTGAGTTAATGACATTTTAATTATTTATCAATTGCATTTTGCTCATTTTTGTTTGAATAATATCAGTTGAAAATCACTGAGTAGAGATTAATTCTATTTTATCACTAAAGTCAACAACGTATAAATCAATATCATCCAGATATTTAGGAATATGAATTAATTCCACCTTAGTAAGTCTAAATGATTATTACTTTTTTTTTTGCAAAATGAACAAAAAAGGGCCAAAGTCATCAATAAAATGAATAATAAACTGACAAAAATAATAAGTAACATGAAGAAAGTAAGAAATAAATGGAGTAAATTTAAAGAAAAAGAATAAAATAAAAAGTAAAATGTAGAAAAATAAACAATGAGCAACAAAATGAACAAAAACTTTGTCTTACTTTGTTCATGTTACTAATTATTTTGTCAGTGTATTATTCATTATTGTTCATATTTCCTTCTTCCACGTGACTCATTTTAACCTTTTAACTCCTGAAACTTTATCAGTTCAGCAGTAAAAAGAATTAAAATAAGCAACAACATGAACAAAAATGGCCAAAGTCATCAATAAAATGAACAAAAATGAATAATACACTGACAAAATAATTAGTAACATGAACAAAGTAAGACAAAATGTTTGTTCATTTTGTTGCTCGTCGTTTATTTTTCTACATTGTACTTTTCCTTTTATTTTGCTCCATTTGTGTGTTTACTTTCTAATTATTTTGTCAGTTTATTATTCATTTTTGTTCATTTTATTGACGACATTGCCCATTTTTGTTCATTTTGTTGCTTATTTTAATTCTTTTTACTGTGGAACTGCTAAAAATTCTGGAGTTAAAGGGTTAAACTGAATCATGTGGAAGAGGGGAATATCTCAAACATGTAGGACACCGGCCTTCGAGGACTGGAGTTTGCACACCCCTGATATACACCAATCTGAATTTGTTTAACACCAATATTAACAACACCCTGATTTAACAACATTAATTTAACAAAACCACCACGGGCAGTGTTTTAAATCAATATGTTAATACAACACCCTGTATTTAACACTGACACTAAATATTTACTCTGTAAAATAAAGTAGAGTTGATACCATTTCATGTAAATGCAACATGGCGTCAAAATTATGGTATCCATGGCACCAACAGGACAAGGTGTACAATGAACAAAACTGTGGAGATATTTATGCACATTTCATCCAAATTATGTTCCATGTTATTTCATGCCTTCATTTGTGGAACCAAGGGTATTTTAATGTAATAATATATAGACAGTAAGTGTTTGTGCCTGTATGTGAAATGAATGTTTTATTCTTTTCACCTCAATTGCAAAACTAATCAACCTACAGGTACTAATAAAGTAACCTGAACCTCATGAACTTATTAAAAATGCGATAAATCCCCTTCATCAGTCCATTGTCAGGTCATATTTCTGATCTTAGTGTGTTTGTTATGCAGTTATTTTAGTTTTTCTTCACTTTTTGTCATTTGTGTGGCAGAGTGTTTATACGCTTCAGTAATGACGTGAACTGATCAATTCTGTTTGTCTGTCTGTAGCACGGTTACAATCAACCTGTTTTAAATTTCATAAATGTGGGTGAGATTTTAGGTCATGAGAAGAAGAAATTATCGTACATTATGATTGATTTTCATTCACTTTAAAATCACTTTAAGCACTAAATCTAGTTTTCTTCCAATTGATTGATTTTTTTTTTCTACTTTCTATGTGTAACGTATGTAATGCAGATGCTGGTAGAGGTGAAAGAAAGTGAAGACAAAGAGTCTATATATTGATTCAAATATTTAATTAACTGAACATAACAACAAACATCTAAAACCACTGTCTTTGTTTAAATTGTAAGGGTTTTACAGGTGAAATCAATGTTGCATAAAGTGACAGGGTTTCTACGTTCGCTATGGAGCCTCTGGGTCACATGTGATGACCATGACAAGATGAAAAAAATGCATGTTTATGTTAATTATATAACTATAAGATTAGGGATTTCAAAGTTCTTAAAGATTCTAGATCATTAGATGGTTTTGGTTATTAACAGCTGTTTAGTTCTTTAATGTCATGGTAATGGATAAACTATACAGTAGCAGCAACAAAAAAATACTAAAAAAAAAAAATTTACGTTTTTTTTTTTTTTTTTGGTAAGTTAGTAATTTTTTGAAGGAAGAAAAAAGACGAGTAGACGGTAGACGTCTGGCTTCCTGGTTTTACAAAAACCTAAGGCGTCATCTAAATTCCTTGCTGTGAATTATGGGTCTGTGTGAGGTATAATTTTAACAATCCATTAAACTTGAGTCTCAAAACAATGTGAGTAACCTGGAAGGGAAACAAGTAGCACATTATAGAGCTGTACAATATTGGGGAAAAAACTGACATTGAAATGTTTTTATTTTGTATTTTTTTAACCATGCAATGTTAAAAAACACTCAGGGGTATATAACAGCTGTGTGGTGCTGATGCAAACAGTCAAACAGATTAGTGGTTGACACAGAACATACATTTCAGTATTATCCTTCTTGTAGCCAAAATAATTAAAACAAATGAATAATAAAAAAAAATAAAAAAAAACCAAACAAACATATAATTAAATAAAAAAGATAAATAAATTAAATAATAACAATATAATAGTCAAATAAATACAAATAAATCAATTAATTTATTAATTCAAATAAAAAAAAATGTAAATATATACAAATTTTAAAAATAATAATAATTGCAGGACCTGAAATGTAACTGTTACGCTCATGTACATTGCATTGTCGATGTTCAAACAATATATTGCGCAGCTCTATAGCACACAACTGTTGTTTTTTTTTTTTTGCCTCCTATAGTCTTCTTCACTTGTTCTGCCTCAGTGAGAACACCAATACAGCTTTGATACCCTAAAGGCTACGGCTTAATAGTGTGACTGTAATGACTTTTTCCACATAGCTGCCTGCTGCCACTGTCATCTCATACACAATTACCCCATCTGGGTTTCATCTGGGTCACTGTAATTATATTTTAGCTCATGTTCTTCCATGTACACAGGTGTCATGGGTTTTATCACTGAAATAAGTCAATTAATTGTCCGTGATGGGCTTTTGCACATGTACCTGCACACTCATTATGGCTGAATTCTTCTTAAAGTATTTAATAACCCATGGATTCATTATTTTTAATTCCATAAATAAAGCTCAGGTGGATATGAGACATATAATTCAGAATTATTGTGTTCCCTCCTTGTTTCACAGATTTTTTTGTGAGATTTTATGCATATGAACGTGCATTCACGTGCACGTCCAATTCTAACATATAAACCTTACAGACACTAATTAACAACAATTATCTGAGCAGATGACACACAAGTAATGTGGAGTCGAACTGAGCTGGTACCAGTGGAGACATGACATTAAAGCTATAATGTTTATTTAGTTTACATTCTCAAACAAATATTGAAAACAGGTTTGATATTTGGTTTCATTCTATAATACTGTACTTATTTTAAAATGTTTTTTTTTTTTAATCTATGATGGTTTGTGGTTTGAGTGTTTAAAGAAAAAAAAAATGGAATTTTGAGACAAATCTGTGGGTAAAATCCCACCAATGATTGGTTTTACCAATACTGTAATGGTTCATTCAAAATGCTTTTGGTAAAAAAATACAAAAAATAAAAAATAAAAACATATAGTCAGTCAATACATTCTAGTTAGTAGTACTATTTCTGAAACTTTTGAGTTTAATAACAATTTATATATTTAATTATTCTGAACATTCTGGTTTACAGTGCAGGTAAGGTTGTTCTTGAAACTAATGATACCAAATAAGTCAAGATAAAAAATATTTTATGAGAGATAGGCAAAATCAAAAGTATTTAAAACTGATAAAAATACATCCAGACTCCTAAAGGTTAAAAAAAAAAAAAGAAGACAAAGATGCTTGAATGAAATTAAAAACAAAACTGAAACACTAAACAAAAAGTAAAAGAACCCATATCTATAGGAAACAATCCTAAATAGCTAATTGAACAAACAGTGAAACTATTCCCATAATAAATAACATTCCTCTCAGTATTCCTATGGATCATACTGGCTGTCATTAGGAGCTGCCCAAACACTTTAAGAGGAAAACCAGGATTATGTCGATGCAGCTGAAGTCATAAGTGTCTCATGCTGCACCCCCACCCCCACCTAAGTACCTCCAAGTAAGAATAATTTAATGCAGCCTGTCTTGTCTAAGCCCATGCCCTAAATTCCCGTCTGTCCACAGCTTTATTAACTTTTTTTTTTTTTTTTTTTTTTTAGGACGGGTCAGAAGGATGTGCGATGGCGGCTGTTGTTGTCGTCTGATTGTAACATCTGTCAGTTGACTGTAACGGAGCTCCACTGGCTGTTAGTGCTGTGTCTTCTTAGGATTGTTCTAAGTTCAACATTATCAGGGAAATCCAGGATCATAACGTGGCCTGAAATAAATGATTTAAACAATGAGCGAAGGGCGGCATGAATGTGATGATGTGACGATTAAACGATTAGATTGTAGTTTTAAGCCTGTCATGCAGATTACTTACTTACAAGCTTAATATTTGTGACCTTTGACAGTAATCAGTGGACGTAAATAATGTGCAACAAGGTGAGGAGGAAAGATTTAGAAGGTTTAAGTGAATTGAAACAGTAGAATTATGTAACTATTGGGGCTGTCAAATGATTAAAATGATTCATCTGATTAATCACAGGGTTGCTTTGGATTAATCATTATCAAAATACTTTATGCTGGTCGACTATTCTGTCTCTGGTTTCTTTTTTTTGTATTCAAATTTCCCAAAAAATACACACACAAAATTGACATTAAAAAAAAAAAAAAACTAACAAAAAGTGACAAAAAAAATTCTAAACATATTCAAAAACTCTTCTAAAAATACAGAAAATGAGACTAAAAAAATGTGAGAAAATATCCAAAACATCTGCAAAAATATGAATATATATATATATATATATATATATATATATATATATATATATATATATATATATATATATATATATATATATATATATATATATATATATATATATATATATATATATATATATATATATATACAATTGAAGCGGACATGTCATTGTGTATTATTATTATTATTATTATTGTTGTTGTATTGATTATTGTTGCATTCTGCACATTCAAATCAAATCAAATCAATTAACATGTTTATTCAACACCATTTCAGCAAAATGAATATGTATTTAATTACGTTAAAATAATAAATGAATAAATAAAGCATGTAAAAGTGAGTTACTGTGTCGAAAGGTTATCTTGTGGGCATGGGCAGGAGATTTAGAAAGAATGGGTAAACAACATCACAACTGAGACAAAAAAATTGTATATAATGAAAAGTTTTATACGATATATATCATTATAGACTAGTGTGACAGATAAACCGATATTTCGAAGTTGATAATTGAATCCTCAACACCTTCACACATCTACACCTTCCAAACGTTTCTGTCAAATTCTCTTCTTTCTTACATTTCTCTTTGACTTGTAATCTTACTTTTTTCTGCAGCTGGTGGTCTGTACCACCACTGCTTATTATATACTGTAAGAACCCATAGGACGGGAGACTTTTTTCCACATCAGCAGTCTGCCAAAGCATGAGGCACTGAGAGAAACGAGGTACGAAAACCTTAGCAAAGCGCCCAGACTGGCCCCTAAGAGCCACCTGATAAGCCTCCTGTGGATCCCTTGGCTGTAAATAGTCATTAGCCAGTGTACTTGTCAAAGCCTAGCTACAGTAGCGTCACAGCCAACCCCAAATTAGCTGCGGAGTAGAAGTCTGCCCCTGCATTAGTACAATTCAACAGCAGACTATTATTATGACTGTGGAGAAACTCTGCAAAAAAAAAAAAAAATCACCATATTATTACTTCATAAATATACTTGTGTCTCTTATATTTATTTAGATTCTTCAGTGAAAACAAAGAGCTATGTCAAGGGTTAGCATTATTCTTAGTAAAATACCAGAGGCAAACATCAGCTGGGAATAACTCTGTTTATACAGCCCATATACAAAACAATACACAAAACCATGTTTTACTGTCCACAAGAGATTTCTATCACGACTTGCAGGCTTCTCACCAGAGCAGACCTCAGTTACACATGGGGACAGAAATATCAACATGAATATAAAACCCAGAAAGGGAGATGGGGACAGCAGATGGAGAAAGAAAAGACCTGCAGTAGTAGATAAACTTGAGAGGGGGTTGGAGTCCAGTTGCCTGCGCCTTTAAGAGAGTCCCCGAGCCAGAGCCCAACGTTGGGAAAGTCGCCCAGTGCCTTTCTCATGACCCCTAAAACGAGGCCTTCATCCTTCTGGGTGCGTGGATGGATATGGGACATCACAGATAGCCCAGAAAAGGGATGACCGACGCATTTATACACTGGATCATTCAGTACGTGGGCTATTTTAACTCATGTACAAGAAAAACACATCTTGACTTTTCACTTTGGTGAAAATATTTGTGCTGTAATGTAATGTTTTTTTATTATTATTATTCATATTCATTTTTTTACACAGTTTTTACACTGTTTTTCAAAGTCACATTCTAGCACTTTTTAAGAGTCATTTTCAGCACAGAACATCATTGCTCTGGTTAAATACATACAGGCGTGGAAAATATGAGTAGACCACAGGTGTCAAACATAAGGCCTGGGAGCCAAACCCAGCCCGCTTAAATGGTCCAATCTGGCCCTTAGGATGAATAACAATGAAGACATTAATGGTGTAAAAATGATTTGAATTCAGGTTCTGCATACAGAATAATTACATCTCAATTGGGTCAGAACAGTAAAGTATGATCATGGTCTGTGTAACTTTTGAAAGTTTGATATTTTGTTTTCAAAATAAAACAGATTTACAGAAATTCTGGCATTTTCTCATGTTCTAAAAATTAAAAAACAGAGAAACCAAAATCGGAAAAACGGTCCAATTTTGATTTCTGCACATTCACTTTTGTTTTATATTCTTGTTGCTATAACCACGTAACAATGACCCACCAGTAGCACAAGTTAACTGTAACAAACCTCAAAGCATGTCTACTATTGGTGTAAATACTGTGCTACCATGTGGCTAAACATCAAATACACTAAAGCCATAAGTTCTCATTTTCAAATGATTAGCCTCCAATAATGTCTGCTGCTGATAATAATGGTCATAAGGACACTATTGACCAGGACCTGAATGTTACAGATGCTCAGGTAACATAATTTTGGTCTGATTATTAATTAGAATGTAATGTTATATATCCTGTATATCAAAACTCTTAGTTCTCGTCTAGTTATCTGAATCCACTTTATCCTCACTGGGGTCACTGGGGGCTTAATCAAGCTACAATGGGTGAAGGTGGGGTACACCCTGTATGAGTCTCCAGTTCATCTCAGGGCTGAACATATATGTGACCCACCACCACGAAACCAGGCATAAGTGTCTGGAAATCAAAACTGAGTTATCTGTGTAGCTTGGTAGAGTGGAAACTAATGTGGTGAAAAAATTATGTTTCTATCATAATTAGAACCAAAGTTATGGTAATTTTAATATCCACATTTGGACATATTTTGCAATTTGCATATTTTTAGATATTGTCCGTCAAAGTTTTGGACTGTTTTGGGGTAGGAAGTCCTTAGCAACGCATAATCATTTGTATCAGATTGACACAAATTTTCCACAGATGTTAAAGGACACTCTGATGGACATGTCACAGAAGTTTTATATATTATAATAATAGGAAAGAAGTGCGACGTATTACAATCATTTGGCTTACGCCATTGGACAGAGCATTCAATATAGGCTTTTTCCTCGTACCGAACACTTAGGTGTTTACCCATGGAATGGAGATCGGTTTGTTCGGCGAAAAGAGGTTGAATTCGGCTTTGTCTTTGCTCAGCAATCCCTGAACTTTTGTCGCCGCTTAAATAATTGACTCAATAAACACCTTTATTGATTGGATTTCAATGTAATGACCACAGGAACTGAAAATAGAGGTGTGAAGGTACCGTTTTTTTGATAAGATGTAAACACAAATGAAAAATCGGCGAATTTGGCTGTAGCTCTGAACGGGTCAGCGCAACTTAACATTTCGTGGTGGTGGGTCACATATAGACAAACAATCACTCTCACATTCACACCTATGGGTGATTTAGATTAACCAATTAACCTATCAGTACATGTGTTTGGATGGTGGGAGGAAACTGGAGACACGCAGACACAAGGAGAACATGCAAACTCCACACAGAAAGGTCTGATGCTGGAATCGAAACAGGGACCTTCTTGCTGTGAGGCACGAGTGCTAACCACTGTCACCCAATTCTTAGTTGTTGTTTTCTTAAATTCTCTCTCTCTCTCTCTCTCTCTCTCTCTCTATATATATATATATATATATATATATATATATATATATATATATATATTTGTATTAGTACTGCACCATATATATTTGGAGGATCGACATCATAATATACTGTATGTGTCTACAATAGTCAGATTGAATTTCCTGCAGTGTAGGAGACAAATGAGCTCATCATTGTCTCATCTAATTTCAAGGGTACCTGACACACACTGAGCACATTATAATCATTCTGATCCAGTTTGGAGTGAGTCACTGGTATCAAGACTAAAAAAAATGAGCAACCAACAAGAGAAAATCATCCAAAAGCAAGGCGCGATGCCAGAAAGAGTTAGTCAGTTATATGGAATTATTTTGGCTACAAGAAGGAAACGTATGTTTTGTGTCGACCACTAATCTGTTTGATCATTTGTGTCAGGACCACACAGCTTTTATATACTCCTGAGTGGTTGTTTGTTTTTTTTAGATTTTTTAATATTTCTATACTGCTGCATGGTGTGGTGGGTGAAAAGAAAGAAATCAAAAGTGAATTAAAAAAAAGAAAAAAAGAACAGAAAAACTAAAGAAGATGAGGGAAAACAAAGGAAGTTGAAATGATCAGAAAACACTATAGATAAGGAAAAAAAATCCACAATCATAACTTGCCTTTATATGTCTTCTTGTTGGTCTCATTGAGTTTTATCACTTGAGGAATAAGTGATCTGCTTAAGAGTAAGAAAATAAAAAATAACAACTCTAAATGGTTACAGGTGTTTTTGTTTTTTTTAACCAGCCAATGAGAGCACAGCTTTAAGTCACCTGGAAAATGCTTTCAGATACCACAATTGTTTCCTTTTATTGTTTTTCCTTTGATCTTGTCCACCTGTCATTAGTGGTTATTAGCTGCACCTGCCATGTTTCTCCTCAGCTGTCTGTGATTGGTGAGTTGAAGTCTTTAAAAGGAGTTTGCTCCGCCCACTTCACTTGGCTTTGTGCTGTCCAAGTGTCAACAGCCCTGTTTAGCTTTCTGCCATTTCCACAAATATGCCAGGTAGTACTAACAAGTTTCAGTTTTAACCAGTGAGTCTCATTTGAAATACTTTTTCTTCTGTCTCCTTCATAAGGATACAGGATGCATTTTTAGTAAGTCTGTCAAGATTAATGAATTAATGTGGATTAATCCATCATCATGATTAATCTGATTAAAAATGTTAGCGTGATTAAATGGAAGACTTGTTTACAGTTGTTTTGTTTCAAATTGCGTTGTTAAATCTGTTGAAGGTGTTGAATAAACATATTAATTGGATATATATTCATATTTTTGCATACATTTTGAATTGCGGATTTTTGGGGGAGTTTTTGTCTGTATTTGGATTTTGCATCACTTGTTTGTTGTTTTTTAATTTTTTTAGTATGTTTTTTTTTTTTTTACCTCCATTTTTTTTTTGCTTTTCTTACTGCATATTTGTGTATTTGGTGAGAAATTTCAGGGCAAAAAATTAACCCGAGACAAAACAGTGTTTTAGTCAATAGTAATTCAAAACAACCCTGTGATTAATCTGATTAAATATTTTCATAATTTTACAGCCCTAAGTGTTTGCTACATTATCCACCCCTATAGTGTTAATATAGCTCTGAATTTTCATTTATACTTTTTTCAATGTAGGTTTAGATTTAATGTGATGTATTATTATATACATACATATATATTTATATTTGATAACATATTTCTGCACAATAATGCACATTTGAAATGTAAAACCATTATTAATAGAAAAACTCATATTAGGAAAAAGCCTTTTAGTCATTAATTATTAGACAAAACAAGAGAACTGCAAGGCTATTTTGTTACTGTTTCTCAAAACTATAACTTGTATTTTTGCTCAATTACCTACAACACATCACACATTTCCACTCGCCGTGAAGTAAAGACTCACACAACCAACGTTCCCATAATTTATCCTGTGGTGACACTAAAAATATGAAGGTTTGTAAGTTCTTAAAATAGTACTGAGGATTATTAGTGACTCTGCGAATGTGGGGCAGGAGTTTGAAGTCTGTAATAGTGAGGCTGAATATGGTCTTTAGAGGTCAAAACTGTCTTTAAAGGATGAAGCTCAAATTGCTGCACTCCACATTCTTTAATCACTGCATTAATCCTGTAAGTGTGACTTTAATTAAGGTAATATAATTACATTAAGGTGTTTACATGACCTTAGGCTTAATTGCAGGATTTTAGAATTAAATTATGATTGAAGTATTGACGTAGTGGATGAACCAGTCTGGATTTGGATGGATGATTGATATTCTTAGATTATTACGAAGCAAGGATTTTTAAAAAAAATTATTATTATTATTAACTGTGACAGTGATAGTTTTCTCCTTCACCATGAGGTCAAACCTATATTAATCTCCCTGCAGGTTGGGCTTCTCCTGGGCCATGTTCATTGAACCACTGGGTGTAAATACATAGGATTACAAGAAACCATAGTGCACTCCAAAGGACTGATGATTGGACACTGAACTATCTAGCCAAAGGAGAAAAAGTACATGGTTGTATTCCTTTGTCATTATGTATGTACCGATAAATCCTTCAATCTCCATCCTCAAATCAAAAGTGCACCAGTTGCACAGGAACACATACATGAGGGCTGCTGTAATCCCAGCTCAGATTGGAAAGGAGCTTTACCACACATCCATTTGGTATTATTCTAAGAAATAGGCAATTACAGATAAGTCTATAGTTGTAATTTGGGAAAACTGCATTCCATGGCTGTCCGTTTGGCAGCCTGAGGGGATGTGTAATATATTTTCAGATCAACCCATAAAGACCCAAACAGCCACCGATGTCCAAAATAATCTACAGTTTGCAGATTTGATGCAGTTTTTCATCTTTTCATGGTCATCAGATATGACCCATTTGGACAACAGGCTCTGTAGTTACCATGGAAACACTGACATCTTCTACAACACAGGTGTCAAACATGCAGTCCGGGAGCCAAAAGTGGCCAACCAAAGGCTCCAATTTGGCCTCTGGGATGAATGTGTGAAATGCAAATATTACACTGAGGATATTAACAATCAAGAAAGTTAAAATCATTTTAGGTCAATTCAATCTAAAGTAGATGAGACTAGTAAAATACTATTATAATAACCTAGAAATAATGGAAACCAACCTAAAACAAAATACGTTTTAGTGTAAAAAAAAATACAAAAAATACTAGCCATTTACAAAAAGAAAGTGAGAATAACCTGAAATGTATGTGGAATTTTACCATTACCATTTACCATTGTTTGTTTTGTTTGCATTTATTCATTTCGGTCAAAAACAATACAGTACAATTAGTAACAGGAGCAGATATACAATAGGTAAAAAACAGACCGAAAAGGCTTTGGGCTGAAGCCAAAGCTTTTTGTGCCCACCTTACTGAAATTTCACATATACAATGAAAGCCAGAAAGACTGAAAAAAAAATTATATACATATTTCAAAGCTGATACATGTCGCTTAACCATATAGATCGAAATATAGCAAGAAAAGTGTATTCAACAGAACGGTTATTCAACCTGTTACTAAATGTGTATATTTGTCGATCAACTGTGCTCTGTAAGTTGTGATGCACATGTATAAATGATAAATTAAAGTGTAATATCATCAATATCGCACTTATTTTTCTCAAGAATTTCCAGGTTGTTTATATTTCTTCGTGTTGTGGGAGCAATAGGTTTTGACCCATCTGATGTCTGAAGGTGAAACA